>OX297865.1:16597500-17040974 GCA_946478455.1 Eupithecia vulgata
CTCATATTTTACATTATTTTCCATATAACTGGGTACTTGACAAAGGAAAGAGTCCAACCAGACTCATACATATTGCCAATAACAGAGAATCATTTGACATGGCTGGTGGCTGGTGGCGCGCACGCGGGCTCTTCGTTTCTAAGTCTTCAGCAATCATATAACAATAATAGCACTCAAGGTTACTCTGCTAAGAGTGGCGTTTGCTCTTCTATCTTATCAGGGAATGTGATAGCGAGCGATACCAAGGGCGTAGCCAGGATTCTGTTAAGGGGGGGGGGGGCAGGCGAAGAAGAACCAAGAGTATACCCAGGGCTGTAGCCAGAAATTCATTTGGAAGAGGGGGCGGGGTAGAGCACCGGTGTATTTTTTTATATGAAAATCTTAAATAGCCCACCTATTTAAGATTTTCATATAAAAAAATACACCAAAACTAGAGCAATACACTGTGTTTCCGCGGCTCGCTTCGCTTGCTGATAACTTGGAGTATTTTTTGGTTGGGTGCTCTACCCCGCCCCCTCTTCCAAATGAATTAAGTTCGGAATCATGGAAAACAAGCGTTTGTCATTGACGAGCGGAGCGAGCCACAAAATTTCTTTTTTTTTGTGAGTTCACGTGGGAGTCGAGCACTGGACCATAATAATAATAAAGCCTTTATTTCCTAACTAATTTTTACAATAATAGGTATACTTAATTATACAAATAAAATGAACACTAATTAGTTAGGCCCCTGTCGAGTATAGGCCTCCTCCAAGATTTTCCATTGCTGTCTGTTCAGGGCTCTCTCAAGCCATGATTTTCCGGCGGTTTTTGAAATTTCGTCTGCCCAGCGTTTCTGTGGGCGTCCTCTGGCACTGGACCATACCTACAAGATATTTTTGCCAAGAGGAACTAGCCGCGAAAATTTTGTGGATCCGTTGGATTTTTTACAGTGTTTTGTATACTGACCTCAAACGAGCGTTGAGTACCACAGATCACAACCAGAAGGCTAAAATGATGACGTCAGCGAGTGGAGCGAGCCGCTTTTTTTGCAAATTTGTAGAAGTGATATACCACTTCTACAAATTTGCAAAAAAAGCGGCTCGCAGTTGGTTGGAGTCCCGGACCAAATCAGAAGCTATAAACGTTATCATTATATTGCGCGTATTAGGCAGGCGCTAGGCACTAGGCACTAGGCAGGCGGAACGAGCCGTGAAATTGTATTTTATTTTAAATATAAAATATTACAATAGGCATTGATAAATACCCTCCGGTGCTCATACTCGCTCCCATCCAGGACAGCACTTAGTGCTTCTCTTGAATCAAATACTTGCATGTTTTATGTCTATTATATTACTTCTTTCACATTTTTTTTTTGTTAAATTTTGTTATTTTTACATTCATTGTATGAAATTGTAAGAACATGTATGTAAAAAAGAAACACGTTTCTTTTCTTTTCTTGTCCTGCCACGTAGACGATTACGTGTCTAGGGATGACAGCTGACATTGACAAGACAGTGTTCCATATATATTTTTTTCTCTTGTTTTGTTTTCATTACCGTTTAATTTTCTTCTTTCATGTGTGTTTTATCGTCCTCTTAGAAATTATGTACCTACCTAATTATTATGTACGAATACTTAGTTCAATATTTTATTATATTTGTTTGAAAAAGCTGTACATGGCTGTACTCTTCTCTTCTGGCGTGTCGTGATGCCACCAAAACAGGATCAAACTGAAAACCAAACCAGCGTTGATCCGCACCAGTGTGGTTCAACACACAGCTGAGTTTGACCCTTTTTGGCCCATGCTTGGGCAGCACGGGTATTCACGAATAATGGGTAGAATCTGGAATGTTGCACCCATCTCATATTGTGTTTGCTTGTAGTAGATATATAGGATATATAGATATATAGGTATAATTCAATGTTATGTAATGTACGTACCTACCTATTTTGTAAAATGTGTTTTGAACAAGGTTAGAGTTGATTATAGCTACTATTATGAAATATAATAATAAATAAATAAAATAAATAAATAATGCTGGACAATTCACACAGCATTATCTAGCCCCAAGGTAAGCAGAGCTTGTGTTATGGGTACTAGATAACTGATATACGTAATATTATACATTACATAAATAGATATTTTTTATTATACATAGAAAACACCCAGACCAACGGAACAAATTTCTGCAGATCGTACACAAATTTGTTCCGAGGCGGGGATCGAACCCGCAACTTCTTGCGTCGCAGGCAGACTCTCGCCCGCTGCGCCACTGAGGTCGTCTGCGGTCGTCTGCTGTGTATCGCTATAACATAATGATGAAGTATTTATGAAATACTTTTACCAAATGTATAAAATCTATGCAGGTAGCATAATATTTATTTATTAGGTACCTACTTACCTATTAGTAAAATCATCTATCTACAAAGTACGTAAAATATCCTTAATTTTGTATTCTACCCTGTGTGTGTATGTATGTCTGTGCTGTTCTTGTTGTGTCAAATAAATGTATCTATATGTTTATCTTTATCTAAATTATATTTGGCACTGTTCACTAAATTATATTTGGCACTGTTCACTAAATTATATTTGGCACTGTTCACTAAAATATATTTGGCACTGTTCACTAAAATATATTTGGCACTGTTCACTAAAATATATTTGGCACTGTTCACTAAAATATATTTGGCACTGTTCACTAAAATATATTTGGCACTGTTCACTAAAATGCCCACAAACGAGATACAATCATACAAATGTTATCGACGAGCGGATCAAATTTGCGAAACGTTGCAAAGTTAGTGTTAACTTTTATTTAAATAGGTCTTTAATAGGTCTTGTACGTAGGTAATCTGTTTTGTATCCCATAGACTATTCTAATTTCATAATAATTATTACCAAATGGTACCATTGTTTTGAAGCTCCATCATTATTTTCATAGGAAATTATTAAAAAATAACGTTTCTTCGAACAATGCAATACACATAGGTACTAAACAGCGAGTTGGTTATCTAAAGTCTTACGTCCTAAGCCAACTGGCTTAGGACGTAGGACTATCTTACGGAAAATAGGATTGGCACGAAACAGTAGCAAACCGTTATAACGGCGAAGAAAACGAGCCCTTTTTGGCGTTTTTGACCTTTAGTACCTAGGTATATGAACAAGCACAGTATTTAGTACCTAGGTATATGAACAAGCACAGTATTTAGTACCTAGGTATATGAACAAGCACAGTATTTAGTACCTAGGTATATGAACAAGCACAGTATTTAGTACCTAGGTATATGAACAAGCACAGTATTTAGTACCTAGGTATATGAACAAGCACAGTATTTAGTACCTAGGTATATGAACAAGCACAGTATTTAGTACCTAGGTATATGAACAAGCACAGTATTTAGTACCTAACTATATGAACAAGCACAGTATTTAGTACCTAGGTATATGAACAAGCACAGTATTTAGTACCTAACTATATGAACAAGCACAGTATTTAGTACCTAGGTATATGAACAAGCACAGTATTTAGTACCTAACTATATGAACAAGCACAGTATTTAGTACCTAGGTATATGAACAAGCACAGTATTTAGTACCTAACTATATGAACAAGCACAGTATTTAGTACCTAGGTATATGAACAAGCACAGTATTTAGTACCTAACTATATGAACAAGCACAGTATTTAGTACCTAGGTATATGAACAAGCACAGTATTTAGTACCTAACTATATGAACAAGCACAGTATTTAGTACCTAGGTATATGAACAAGCACAGTATTTAGTACCTAACTATATGAACAAGCACAGTATTTAGTACCTAGGTATATGAACAAGCACAGTATTTAGTACCTAACTATATGAACAAGCACAGTATTTAGTACCTAGGTATATGAACAAGCACAGTATTTAGTACCTAACTATATGAACAAGCACAGTATTTAGTACCTAGGTATATGAACAAGCACAGTATTTAGTACCTAACTATATGAACAAGCACAGTATTTAGTACCTAGGTATATGAACAAGCACAGTATTTAGTACCTAACTATATGAACAAGCACAGTATTTAGTACCTAGGTATATGAACAAGCACAGTATTTAGTACCTAACTATATGAACAAGCACAGTATTTAGTACCTAGGTATATGAACAAGCACAGTATTTAGTACCTAACTATATGAACAAGCACAGTATTTAGTACCTAGGTATATGAACAAGCACAGTATTTAGTACCTAACTATATGAACAAGCACAGTATTTAGTACCTAGGTATATGAACAAGCACAGTATTTAGTACCTAGGTATATGAACAAGCACAGTATTTAGTACCTAGGTATATGAACAAGCACAGTATTTAGTACCTAGGTATATGAACAAGCACAGTATTTAGTACCTAGGTATATGAACAAGCACAGTATTTAGTACCTAGGTATATGAACAAGCACAGTATTTAGTACCTAGGTATATGAACAAGCACAGTATTTAGTACCTAGGTATATGAACAAGCACAGTATTTTCATTCCAATTGAGTAGCCACTGCTTTTTATTTATAAAGATATTGCTCTAAAATAATACTCTTTCACAAAAAAATAAAACTATTATCCTCTTAAGTGTCTAGTCAAGTATTTTTTTGATGTCATTTCATTAAAATATGTTAAATAATCCATCGAGGCCGAGGTCATCTTCTACAAAAAGTCAAGACTGCAAAATGATGTCCGTCGCCTTAACAAAATTTGTGTCCGTGATGGTAGCGTACACATAACCGAATTCACGTTTGTTGTTATGCCTAATTAATAGCGTATAAATAGAGTATAATCAGTGCAAAAGTAAAATAAATAGCGCCTCCTTGGTTTAAGAAATAATGACCATTGTTTGTGGGTACGCCAGCATAACGTTATGCTAGCGTACACACGACCGTTCTCAAAAACGGCTTATACTATAGCAACAAAATTTATACACAATAATAGAGTATAAATAGCGTCTTAGCTATGCAAAATTTCACAATGATTGCTCTTATAGGAACAGAGATATGACTAGACTATAAGCGCCATCTAGCAGACCACGGCGGAACTACATTGCAAGTATTGCAACGGACAGCAATATCCACAGGCAATATCCCTTGGACTCTGAGCAGTGAGCAATGTAGGTATTGTATTGGTCACAATGAAAGATAGAGAAAGATGCGTGTGAATTATCCATGGAAGTGAAAGAGATAGAGATAATGCGTCGTCATGTTCCTAGTAACTTTACATCAACTTTTTATAGTGTTTGATTACGAATTTGCATAAAGTATGACTACTGGGAGAGGAAGTACTTCACGCACTATTTATACATTATAGCATTTATATTAAGAAAACCTCGTTTTCTATAGGAACTATTTCGGTTTTTAATGGGTAGATACGCTAGCATAACGTTATGCTGGCGTACCCACAAACAATGGTCATTATTTCTTAAACCAAGGAGGCGCTATTTATTTTACTTTTGCACTGATTATACTCTATTTATACGTTATTTATTAGGCATAACAACAAACGTGAATTCGGTTATGTGCACGCTACCATTACGGACACACAAAATTTCATAATGATATGATAGTTACCAAAAACTAATTTTTATATTTTCTTAAGTAAAAAAGTCAACACTGCAAAATGATGTGCGTCGCTTTAAGGTGAAGTAGGTCCCAAAACTCAGGTTTTGCCTAGACGGAAAATCAATTTTAAGGCAAGAAAACACAATTTTATTAAATCTTTTTTGTTAACATCGAAAGCTTAGGATTTTTGTTAGTAAGTTATGGGAGCCGAAACACGATTGACTCAACTTGACTCGATAGAAAACAAGATCCGCCAAGTGCGAGTGTAACTCGCGCGCCGAGGGTTTCAAACATTTGCCAATTATTTGGACAATCAATTTTCTGAAATATTTTAAAAAGTATGAAACTTACAGAAATTTAAAAAAGTGTTTTGAAATGTACAAAACGATACCTTTCATTTGATACCCCACATGGGTAGGTACCCCTCCTTTTGAAAAAAATTCCCCCCCTTTTTGACCATTTTTCAAAAACTATTATTATTAGACTTCTCTATATTTTTCCTGTAAAATATAGATCAATATCTACAAACGCCTAATACATTGTACGAGGATCGGTCTGCAATCTTCGGAGATAGGGGGGGGGGGGGAATGGTCAATTTTTCGTCTTTTTTTGAAATATTTCAAAAAGTATAAAACTTACAGAAATTTCAAAAAGTGTTTTGATATGGTCAAAACGATACCTTTCATTCGATACCCCACATAGGTAGGTACCCCCCCTTTTGAAAAAAAATTCCCCCCCTTTTTGACCATTTTTCAAAAACTATTATTATTACAGACTTCTCTATATTTTTCCTGTAAAATATAGATCGATATCTACAAACGCCTAATACATTGTACGTGGATCGGTCTGCAATCTTCGGAGATAGGGGGGGGGGTATGGTCAATTTTTCGATTTTTTTTGAAATATTTCAAAAAGTATGAAATTTACAGAAATTTTATAAAGTGTTTTGAAATGTACAAAACGATACCTTTCATTTGATACCCCATTTGCCTTCCTAGGTCTCTTTTGAAATTTCAACATCAAAATTTGTACTGAAAATATTCATTTTCATTTTTCATTTATTTATATATTTTTTTCTTAAAATCAGTAATGGCGCACTAAATGTATCATTATTTCAAATTTCAAGTTAATAGCTGCAGTAGTTACTGAGATATTCAAGAAAGAGCGGGGACGGACAGAGCGAGACCATAAGGGTTTCAAAACCGATCTTTGAAACCCTAAAAATCGCAAAGTTTCCTCTAAATTTTGCATTTTTACTGCGGAAAACCAGTTTCATTTGCTAGTTACTTAACATATTTGCATGAAATATCGTCTAAAAAATACTTAACTAAACACTTTAGAGGATTATGGTTTTAGTTAAAAAAGGTAAAAAGCAGTAAAATTGCGCGCGGGCCGGCTCTTGCGTCCCTTTCTCGCTTTCACTGCACTTCGCTCGTCCTTGTCTAGAAATTACGAACGTACTTCACCTTAAGGCGAAGTACGTTCGTATTTTCGAGACAAGGACGAGCGAACACCGCGCAGTGAAAGCGAGAAAGGGACGCAAGAGCCGGCCCGCGCGCATGTTCCCTGCTTTTTATTTATAAATTTGTTATTGCTCTAAAATAACAATCTTTTGCAAAAAACTAAAACCATAATCCTCTAAAGTGTTTAGTTAAGTATTTTTTAGACGATATTTCATGCAAATATGTTAAGTAACTAGCAAATGAAACTGGTTTTCCGTAGTAAAAATGCAAAATTTAGAGGAAACTTTGCGATTTTTTTCTATCGAGTCAAGTTGAGTCAATCGTGTTTCGGCTCCCATAACTTACTAACAAAAATCCTAAGCTTTAGATGCTCATCAAAAAAGATTTTAAAAAATTGTGTTTACTCGCCTTAAAACTGATTTTCCGTCTAGGCAAAACCTGAGTTTTGGGACCTACTTCACCTTAACAAAATTTCATTATGGGATAGTTACCAAAAACTAATTTTTATATTTTCGTTTTTCCTCATAAGTTTTAACATTTTAATAAGTTTTAATAAAAATATAATTTCTTTATTGAATGTCTTTCATTATTAATTATTTACCTATGAAAACCCCTAGCATATAATAAACAATACCCAGTTATTGTTTATGCTATGCTTCTAGACCCACTGTTAACCAAGGTGACTCATTGTTCACCACTGGGTGTAAACAGTGGGTAATTTCTGCTCTTTAAAAAAAACCTAATTTTCTCCGCTCTTCATCATCTGGGGTTAATGATTTAGTAATTCTCTGAGAGCTAGTGAAAAATACAATACATTAAACCAAATTTTAAGCCGATCTGATAGAAATTCCTTGAGATATGAGCTATAGAAAAAAACTGACTCACTGTTTACCCAGTGACCCTAAAGTATGCGAGCGCGAGCCACCTGCCCCTGCCCCTGGCCCTGCCCCTGGCCCTGGCCCGTCATCGTATTGTGCATTTGGGAGTCATTATTAGTCATTAAAAATTCAAACCAAAGGTGCAGACGAATAGATGGCATCAAAGTTTGACACTATGTATAGGCGGCTTCAGCGGCTACTGGCGAAGTGGCGAGTTGATATCTATGTCTAGCTAGCATGTGGTGGCGCGGTGCCGTGTGCTGTACCGGCACTCCGGCAGGCGCGCCCTTGGAGCGGTCATCGATCTAGCCGCTCCGCCACCGACCACCCGGGCGGCGCGACGGCGACGACGACGGCGGCAACGGTGCCACGAAAACACTTTGTATTGGATGCATCTAAGCTCAGCAGCGTCTTTTTACAATTTTTACGGTTTTTACTGTAGGTAGGTTCCTACGCGTCTGAAGACATATTTATTTTATTTCAACTTCGAGAACTTTTACAGAGAGCTAGCTGGAAGCAGCGATCGATAAAAGTTTGCGGGTGCTAAATATAATGAATGATTTATTAAATTTGTGTAGGTTGATATTAGTAGGAAGGAACATTTTAGTGACATCATCATTTCATGCCGGCCATGATTCATGAGACTATGACTAGTGCCTGCCTCACCTAACATATCGATAGGCACCTGGTTAGTACTACCTCATCAATATAGGAAGGTAGTCGGTAGTCAGACCTAGCCTAGGATATGAAAAAGACCGTGGTCAGACAGTGAGACAGGTAGTACATGTCTCAGCTCAAACTGTGAGTCACAGGTAAGGCACTAGTGGTCACGTCCTGCCTGCCCGGTGGCGGACGGCGGGCGGCGCGGGCACTAGTGGTCACGGTCACCTGCCTGCCCGGTGGCGAACGGCGGGCGGCGCGGGCACTAGTGGTCACCTGCCTGCCCGGTGGCGGACGGCGGGCGGCGCGGGCACAAGTGGTCACCTGCCTGCCCGGTGGCGGACGGCGGGCGGCGCGGCAGGAGGCAGGCGTGTGCGGTCTCGCTCGCAGCGCACATCGTGTTGTGAACATTTGGGTTGGAAAAAAGCGCGAAATAAGAAACACGTGGAAATTTTGCTTTCTTTGTCTAGAAAGCAAAGTTTCCACGTCTTACCGACCTATGCCTTTATGCACCGAGATTATTACCTGTGTTATGTACGATGTAGCAGAGCTAAGCATGATGTAGCAGAGCAGCAGAGCTAAGCATGATTGACGTACTCGTAAATATGTAAGAATACTAATCGCTTACCTAATCCCATTTGGCAGAAGATGACCTCGGCCTCGATGACGTGGGCGATAGGAGTGCGAGCAGGCTCTGCTGCGGGGGGCAGCACCGCGGGCTGCGGGGCTGGCTTGGCCGGCTCCGGGGTCGGTGCCTTCGGTTCTGGCTCGGGAGTCGGCGGGGCTGGCGCGGGGGCCGCCGCCACGGTGGCAGCCGCTGCCGGAGGCATGGGGGCCTCGGCCGGAAGTTTCGCAGGGGCCCGGGCCGCTAGCTCCACCGGAGCCGGCAGCGGCTCGGCTAGCAGGTCCAACAGAGGCGCGGGTGCGGCGAGAGGCGCGGTCGGGGGCGTGGGGCGGTGCAGCGGAGACTCGCCGGCGGTGTCGGCGTCGGACTCGCTGTCGGTGAACTTGTCGGCAATATGGTCCAGCTTGTCGGCAGCGGAGGGCGCGCGCGCCGTGTCCAGGAAGATGTCACGCTCCATGTCGAGGAAGCTCTGCGTGGCGGCGCGCGGCTGCGGGTCCGCCTCTGGCGCCCTCTCGCGCTCCAGATGCTCGAAGTCGTCGGTCGAGTCGTGTTCGCGCTTCAGCGTCGCCGCAAGTTCCAGGGACGCCGCCGCCGCCGGTGCCGGCTGGAGGGGCACGGCGGCGTCTCCGCTCGCGAGACCTCCCAGTAGAGCATCGGCGTTGTCCATTTTTCGTTACGTTAAAATATAAAGCTAGATTGATATCTAAATAGTGTAGGAGATCGATAGGATGCGGCGGCGAGGTGTGTGTTCGCGGGAGCGGCGTGGGGCGGGTCCTGTCGCTACTCCTCGCCGGCGCTGACTGCGGCGCGGCGGCGCGCGGCCCCTGCGCGCTCGGCTCCTCCGCGCGACGTCACACGGTATTACTCATGCTCATGCACGATTACAAGTTTGTTCCAGCGAGGGCGACGGCGACGACGACGGCTTGTCCAACCAACAACAGTGAGAACTCGTTGGAAGTCGTACAAGCAGGGTACCTACGTCTGATGGATACTTTGGTAGGTACCTTACTATAAAGGTACGTAAGTAGGTTTACGAAGTACAAGTTATTCTATCAAAAGATTTACGCTCGAATACACTCAAAATATTGCCTTTATTACGGTTTTATTCTCTTTGTTAGTGCTCAAAATTTGTACTTATATTTTTTGACCATAGACTTGATGTGGTCTTTGTACTTACGATATATTTTGACCACAAACAAGAAAGACCAAGGGCGGACTTTGTAAAAGAAAAAGTTAGCATGACAAATAGGTATTGCACCTCCACGCAAAAATAGATGTACCTACCTATAGGTACTGTTTGCGTTGGTGTGTTTGGGAGTGATTTTGTATTAAATAACACTGAGTTTAAGTAGATATCAATTTTTATTTTTCCAGAGCACGTGTACAATTTCGAGTAGCAATAGGAAGTGTTTTCAATCACGGAAACGGAAACTAAACCATTTCCATAGAGTAACATAGAGTGTGGCATAGATTTAAACCATTCAAAGACAACAAAAAGCTTGACAAGTTTGTTGGATGCCAACAGGTACTACCCACTACACCACCACTACAAAATAGATGTACCTACCTACCTATAGGTAGGTACTATGTACCTACCTACTGCCTACCCACTACAAAATCCAACGAGTGATCAGGTAGTGTAGGTACCTAGGTAGTGATGAGTTCGAAGAATAAGGAAACTCTTATAAGGTAAGTAAAGTAACTATAGTTACCTACTTCAAAGAAAAATCTTAATATATAAAGAAACAAGCGATTTTTTTGAGGACATCGCCCTCTTCCTCTTCCCCTCGGACGTGTGAATCATTTTATTTAAATTTAAATAATTCAAAAAATCTGTATCATAAATTCGTTGAGATACCAGGGGGCCAATTCTGAGTATCACGTGATATTTATCGAGTGATACGCAGTATCACTCGATAAATATCAAGTGATAAGTATCAATTCTTAGATTATAATATAATGTAGGTATATCGAGTTCCGCCCGTTCCGCCAAAAACGGCATTCTCGTGCACTCTTCGATATTTCTAGCATAGACAATTTGATTTCATTATGTCATGTCAACTTCAACTTCAACTTTTTTTTTAAAATGGCTCTGTATATTGTTGATACAATTTTGATTATGTCATGTCATTCCTATTTGAATGTCAAAGTTCCACACTTCACGAATGTCAATGTCTGGTTTTTTTTTTTTTTTTTTTTTTTATTTAGCTACACAAAAAACAATAGGGAAAAATCTTAAATAATAAGACTTACACTAAACACTACAATAAAAGAAAGAAACAATCAAACATAAAATACAAGAAAAATACGTTATTGTTTCGTCAGTAATTCCAACTTTATCTGAATCTAGAAATTTTACCTACTATCAAAATTTGAAACTGTATTTATGTTCATTAATTTTACAACTTTTTATTTGAAGATAGCATAATCTGAATTAGTATTGTTTGTCAAAGATGTATACGGTTAGAATAGCTGACGAACGACATCTCTGCTGTGTCGGGATAGCCGTGCGCAGCGGGCGAAAGTAATCTAGTCAGCAGGCAACACCGTTTACAATAATTTCGTTCGGGCACACCAAAGGAAATGGAAAAATAAAAAAGTAAATAATAATGATGCAAAAAGCTATTTTATCTAATAAGTATCTTTCAATAAAAACTAGAGGAATTTGTATTGCATATTGCACTATTAATCTTTGACATGAGTTGAGAAACAAGGACCACCGCGTAATTGTTTCAAACATCAAACAAAACAAGATTCAAAATCAAAATTCAAAGTGCTTTATTTCCTTTAGACCTTACAGGACTCTTGGACACGTCACAAAAACTCAGATTACATAAGCAAAACTAAGAAATAAAGTGATCACTTTGATTTTTTGTCCACTTCAATCTTTTTAAGGTAAAGTAAAGAAGCGAACAAGAAACCTTTACCTTGTTAGAATGTTAGTTTTCGAGTTGGAGCAAAACTCGTCCCAAGCTTTTTTATCGTCTAGATAATCTGATATTTTATAGTAAGCCTTTTTACAAAGGATATGTTTGACAAATGTGTGTACGATCTGCAGGCATTTGTTCAGGGTGTTCTGGTCGTTTTCTATATATAATAAAAAATATCTATCTATGTATTGTATTATATTATGTATATCAGTTATCTAGTACCCATAACACAAGCTCTGCTTAGCTTGGGGCTAGATAATGCTGTGTGAATTGTCCGGCATTATTTATTTATTTTATTTATTAATTTGTTTGAATTTATTTATTGATAATTTTTGCAACTCACTTGGAGTTTTGTTGTAGAAGCGTATACAATACAATACAATACAAATATTATACTTTATTGCACACCAAATAATTACAAAAAAAAACATATATACAGAAAACAAAAACAATTACAGATAATGTACAATGGGCGGCCTTATCGCTAAGAGCGATCTCTTCCAGGCAACCTTAGGATGGACAAGAAGTGATTGAAGAAGTATAGACGGTGGCATGTAAATAAAATACTGTTTATGTAGGTAGTAGAAGAAGAAATAAATACTTACAGCTATAAATATGTATATAAATACTTATATTTGTACATGTCATAAACAAAAATTATTTATCATAAAATAAATATACTAATTCTTAAATTCTTTTATTGTACACAAAAATACAAACATAAAAATAAAACACGAAAATTTATGTACAAAGGCGAGCTTAACCCTAACAGAGTTTTCTTACAGCAAACCTAGGGGTATTGTGAGAGTACTAAATAATAAAGTTATTTAAATATTTGATGTTGAGGCTAGGAAGTGTTCATAGACCATTTTTTTGAATATAGGGAGAGACTTGGCATGTCGAATAGAAGTGGGTAAAGCATTCCACAGTTTCATGGCGTATACTGTATATAGGATGAGCTATAGGAGTGGAAAGGGCAGAGAGTTTTCAATTGGAGTGTGTGAGTTGAGCGGAGGGAGCGATCATGCGTTTTGTAGAGGTATTCAAATCTTTCTTTAAGGTAGCGAGGTGTGTTAGGGTTGAACAGGATAGAATATAAAAGGTAGAAGAAGTGTGCGTCCCGGCGAAGACGGATGGGTAACCATTTTAGCTTTATGCGGTACTCTGTGATGTGATCATACTTTCGCAGACCGAAGATGAAACGTATGCAGAAGTTTTGAAGCCGCTCAAGCTTGTCAAGCTGTGCTTGGGTTAGATCAGGATAGCTGGCGTCGGCGTAATCGAGGATTGGGAGCAAGAGTGATTGAGCAAGCGCAATTTTGGTGGATGTTGGTAAAAAGTTTCGCAAACGTCTGAGCGAAGCTGCCGAAGCAAAGGTCTTTCGGCTAACTTCTGCCAGCTGGGGTCCCCAGGAGAGTTGGTTATCTATAAGAATTCCTAAGTTTTTTAACAGTTTTACTGATTTCAATCTGGATGTTATCAAAAAGGACTTGGGGAAGGTGAGCCCAGTCAATTCTAGACACCATTCGCGAGCTACCGATTACGATTACCTGGGTTTTCGTGGAGTTCACTTTCAGCCCATGTTTATTGCTCCAATCAAGAATGATGTTTAAGTCGTCATTGATCCTACAAATAGCTTCCCCTAGTCGATCAACTGGAGCTTTGGTATATAGGTAACTGTAAATCATCTGCATAAAGGTGGTAGGAAGAAGATATATGTTTGGAGATAGAATTAATGAAGATGGCGAAGAGGAGTGGAGATAGAACGCCGCCCTGAGGTACGCCGGCACTCAGTTGACACCAGGAAGAAACGTTATCGTCAATGCTAATGCGTTGCAGACGATAGTGCCGTAACTATACAATGTAAAAATAAAATGACATGAAAATGATATTAATTCTGCCTTGACTTCAATTATTGCCTGGTTAGATAATAATAACTTAAAAATTAATCTAGATAAAACTAAAATAATGAGCTTTAGACAACGCGATACAGCTGCTCTACATTCACTTGACATTAAACATGGTAATTACAAAATTCTTGAAGTTGACATGATAAAATTTTTAAGTCTGACTATTGACAAAAAGCTTAACTGGAAATCTCATCTGGAAAATCTGTGTAAGAAAATGAATAGCTTAGCTTATGTACTATTTAAAATATCTAAAATTGTAAATGTGGAAACCCTGTTAACAGCTATTATATAATAATAATATAATATAATATATAATATTATATAATAATAATAGCTACTGCAGCCATAGGTTTAAATCGTTAGATTAGATAGGCCCTTACCGCAGTGAGACCGCGCTGTGTTGTTCCACGGTCGAAGAGAGTGAGGCTCACTAACCTGGAATCAGTGCACCTCCAAACACAGTGTTAGCCGGACGTGTTGTAAAGGACGTTTGCGAGCAGTTTAGTGTCACAAAATGCCATCGTGTGCCTTTCTAAAGTGCAACAACAATTCTAGAAACACAAATAAAGCCAGAGGTGTAACATTTCACTTGTAAGTAGGTATTGCGATTTGATTAAAAAAAATTATTTTTCCTTCCGCACTGTCTAAAATAACAAATTTAAACGGCGAGTGCAAGAAAGAGAAAGTAGTGTTTGCAACTAATGTGGGAGAAAAAGAGATGACACTATTTTCTCAGTACACTTGTTGTGTGTAGATTGCACACGTTTTAGACAGACGCGTTTTCGATTTCAGGTTTAAATAAGACCTTTATGTTTTCACAGAAGTCAGTGCAATACAATTGTAAACGAAATGGTAATAATAATAATTAGGTTTATTGACAAAAACACAATTTGTAACTACTTACCGGACCGTACCTTCTACACAAATTGCACAGTTTTTGGACGCCATGTTGACGCACACATTCAAACATTTTCGATTTTAGGGCATCTAAGTGCAAACTTTTTTCAGAAAAGTGTGTGCAATACAATCGCACACGAAATGCTAATAGCAACAGATAAGTACAATGGCAGAAACACGATTTTTTTGACTACTCATTAGTGTGCGTGCGTTGGCATTTTGTTAACGCACACATTCAACTTCGCTTTATGCCTCAGCAGGTTCTCTTAGGAAGTTACGGAACTTTCTGCCGACCGCTACCAAAATTGGACTCGCCCAATCGCTTCTTCTTCCCGTTCTGGACTATGCCGACGCTTGCTATTTAGATCTCACTGAGGAACAGCTAGATAAACTTGAGCGCCTTCAAAATTTCTGTATTCGGTTTGTATTTGGTTTACGCAAATACGATCATGTCTCCCCTTTTCGCACCATGCTCAAGTGGCTTCCTATCCGACTTCGCCGGGACATGCATGTTCTTGCTCTTCTCTATTCTACTCTCTTTAATCCTTTTTCTCCCACGTACCTTAGAGAAAGGTTCGCGTTCCTTCATTCTTCTAACACCCACAATCTTAGGTCATCAGATAACTTACTACTCAAATTTCCCACCCACTCCCAAACCTTCTACGGCAACTCGTTTAGTGTTCAGGCTGTACGGCTCTGGAACAAACTGCCTGCTGATGTCAGACTTGCGCCCTCCATCAACTCCTTCAAATCGAAATTAAAGTCCCATTTCCTATCTTCAGCTACCTAAATATTTCCTTCACTCTCCCCTCCTCATGCTAATTCTGTAACGTCGGATGTGATTTGTGGTTTCATCAGGGACGAGATGTTGACGTTTTCCTCAAAATGTATTTCTGTTGTACATACCTATTGTATATAGCTATTTGTAGATAAGGTCTAGGCTAGTTTTAGTATTGTTTTAAATTGTGATGTAGTATGTTAATTTTTATTTTTTATGTTTTGTTTATTTAATTTTTCAACTGTTTGTGCACTAGCTCTAATAACTATATCCTTTTCTCCATCCCTGGGTTGCCTGGAAGAAATCGCTCTCAGCGATAAGGCCGCCTATTGTACTGTTAGTTTTAATTTTAGAAATAAGGTTTATTTTTGTTATTTATTTAAGTGCAATAAAGTGTTATTATTATTATATTATTATTATATTCAAAAACAAAGCCACAGTTTTTGGTGTCGGGGCCTATCTAACGATTTAAATCTATGTTTATGACCTCAATCTCTATCGGGTAATAGAGATTGAGGTACAATACCACTGGTAGCTAAGCGTAATTACGACTTCTGTTCACAGAATCAGAAATGATAATTACGCATTAGAAATATTCTCTGACGCCTCAACAACGGGGTGGGGCGCTGCTTGTAAGAACATACGGCTAGTGGCCTTTGGTCTTCCGCGGAACAAAAATTGCACATTTAATCAGCTTGAACTATTGGCAGCCTACTTTGCAATCAAAACGTTTGCAAGTAATTACTTTAACTGTCAGATATTACTGCGAATTGATAACACAACTGCAGTTAGTTATATTAATCGTATGGGGGTTATTCAGTACCCCCATTTAACTCAAGTCTCGAAAGATATATGGCAGTGGTGCGAATACCGAAAAATTTTGGTAGTAAGCTTCATACAATAAATCGACGGAAAACTATGTCGCAGATAGAGAATCCAGACGAACCCATCCTGACGTAGAATGGGAACTATCAGATGCTGGGTTTTAAAAAATTAAAGACAAGTTACCTACGCCTCAAATAGATTTATTTGCTACCCGCATAAATAAAAAATGTAACAAATTTATTTCCTGGCAAAGAGATCCAGATGCAGTTGCCATAGACGCCTTTACGCTGAACTGGTCCAATCATTTGTTTTACGCATTTCCGCCAGTAGTAATAACAGTATTCTGAAAACACTACGCAAAATTTTATTAGACAAAGCTGACGGCAGGGACGAGGGAAATTTTACGGACGTAGTCCTACCAAATCGAATGTGAAGTACAGCAATGGCGGACGAGTCATTGTGTGCGTGTGATTATAGAGTTGCCAACTGAGGAAAAAAACTCCCGAATATTTTCATAAGTTTCTAAAATCATTGAACTGAAAATTATTTGTAAGTATCAAGTGTATAAAACACTAAAGCTTTGAAATGTAATGCGAATGGAACATTTCACGAAAAGTAAAGTAGGAAGCCTACCTTACCTACCTATCCAATTTGGCAAAACAATGTTTTTTTGCGTTGATGGAATGGGAAAACAGGGTTTTTCTGAAGGTAGGTAGGTAAGGTACTAGGTTAATTTATTTGAATAAAGTAAGTAGTTACCATCAAGTAATAGAACTATAACTAGTATTTACACTTGAAACAATTGAGCTAACTGCAGACTATTGCAAACAATCTACAGGTAGCTCAACTAATCCATATTATTACCTGTCGGAAGCGTACTGGGTAGGAACCTACCTTATTATGTAAATAGGTACCTAGTACCTAACCACTTAATTTTTTTTCTGTGAAAGTTTGTCTTAGTCGCTAAGTAGGTAAGGTTAGTACCTACTTCCTAAATAAGTAAGTACCTGTTTTTGTGATACCTACCAAAAAACACATTTGTATAGACACTTCTTGTTAAGGATTTTTAGGAACTTATTTCACTTCTTGTTAGTTTTAATCTACACACGCAATAGGTAGGTATCTGCACGCACACGCATTACTTAGGTACCTACCTAGGTAAATATACCTGCGTAGGTACCTGTTCCTATCCTATCTACCTTCTTTCTACCTAGGTCAGAGTGGAAGGTGCGATGATTACACGCGAGCGAGCACGAACCGACCAGTAATAAAATAAATAAATAATGCATGATAAATTCAAGTTCTTTGAGTATGTTGGTACGCCGCATTAGCTGTGCCCCGCGCGCGCGGCTTCGCCCATGCAAAATTTACATTTCATCTATTATTTTATTGCGCGAATCCCTTATTCTTGCTGTAACATCAGCTACATGCGTAGCATTAGCATCAGTAAAAGTTTTATCAAAATAGGTCTAGCCGTTTCATAGATTAGCTCAAACAAACACATAGAAGAACAAAAATTCAAAATTCGTATTTTGTAATAAAAAAAACTGTTGAATTAACACTATAAACAATCATTCCTTTGTATTTATTTGTACCCATGTAAAAATCATCAAAATGATGACTACATATTTAAAGTAGGTAGGTACAGGTACCTACCAACCATATTAATAATTGAACAAATAAAAGTAGGTATTGAAACATTTTTAATATCCCACACTTACTAGGAAATTTGCTTGTTTACATGTTGGCAACACCGGCGAGATTTGGGTTTTTATTCTAACTTTTCTGTTGATAATTATATTGCGTTAAATCGAAGAAATAAGTTGATAAAATAAGAAACATAACTAGGAAATGTGTTTTAGTGTTCTTTTTTGACAAAACGGCTGTGATTTCGGCAAGACTTAGCCGCACAAACAGGCATAATTCACTTTTAAAATTTATTTGAATCCGTGCACTACAGTAGGCGTCTAAAGTGGTAATGGCGGACGATGGACAGACTATGATGTCAATGTGTGAGTGCGTACACGTACGTACAGAGCATGGACAGACTATTGAGTGCTTCACTTTATTTCTTACTGAGACTCCGTCCGTGAAATTTCCCTCGTCCCTGGCTGACGGTATAGTTGTTGTTCCCAACTGGCCGACCCAGCCATGGTATCCTTTATTTATCAGACTACTCGTTTCAGATAGAATTACATTGAACTCTAATGATGTACCTAATCATTCCTCGTTCCAGCAATCGAAACATCCGAGCCCACACTACCCTGGTCGAGCCCACACTACCCTGGTCGAGCCCACACTACCCTGGTTGCGGTTACATATAATTATTAGACATATTATAATAACTAAAGTTATTTTAACTACTTTCGAAATAGCTACGGTCGATTCACCAATGTTCATAATGCATATTGGCCGACTCAAGTACTGTTTAACTTACATAATTTTTATTAAACTAAAATTAATCGCACTAACGAACGATCAATCTAATGTTTTTTTTAAATATTGGACGTTTGCACTATGTATGAAATATCTAATGATGAACCTAATCACGAACCTAATCAATCATTGAACCTAATCAACTCTTTGACGACCTCAGTGGCGCAGCGGGCGAGAGTCTGTCTGCGACGCAAGAGGTTGCGGGTTCGATCCCCGCTTCGGAACAAATTTGTGTACGATCTGCAGAAATTTGTTCCGTTGGTCTGGGTGTTTTCTATGTATAATAAAAAATATCTATCTATGTAATGTATAATATTACGTATATCAGTTATCTAGTACCCATAACACAAGCTCTGCTTACCTTGGGGCTAGATAATGCTGTGTGAATTGTCCAGCATTATTCAACTGCGCTTGTTTTTGAACGTCGGATGAGTCTGGGATGCAGGCAGAAGAGGTTGAACGTTGTCGAAAACTTTTAATACTTTTGTTACGGAGCCACGTCGTGTGAGCAATCGTTCGCGACTTCTCTCTCGTTCCTACCTACATTTTTGTAAAAAAATAGCTTTATATTTTGACAGTTCTGCGTCCACCCAAGACTTCATCCTATTTATTTATCATAACAAAAAATACCAATAGATGGCGTTACTTGTACAAAAAAAAAGACATAATTCACACAGTAGGTACAAGCAAATAAGAATCATACAGGTTAGGTAAACAAATCTTAGCCTAAATTAATTATTTACATAAGCTTAACGTGTGTCGTCTACAATCCACCCTCTTAGTGCTGAACTGACATAGAAAAACTAATGAAACAAAACAAAACAATAACCTATACCAAGGGTTCAGCTCAGCACTAACAATCCGATGAAGGTTCAAGTAGAGCGAGACGCGTTACTGGGCGGCGCACTAAACCAGCTCGAGTGCGCACGTCCACCACACGCACGCGCCCATCGTCCCCCGCGCGCACCGCACTCACCACTCCGTGCCGCCAGCACCCGCGGTCTAAATTAGGTTCCAAAATGAGAACATAATCTCCCTCTCGCATCACTCTCTGCTCCCTACACCATTTCTGTCTGGGTATTAAAGTAGGAAGATATTCCTTAACCCAGGGGTGCTCAGACTTATGGTGTCGGCGATCTACCAGAAAATATTTTAAATGCAAGGGATCGACTAAAGTACCTAACCAACTATGCAGTTACAAACAATTTTCTTTTAACATAGATTTACTGCACTTTAAAATTGAACATTTATGTACAAAGTGAACGAATCTTAACGTTACCTACTGTTGTTCGTAACTACAAATTCTGTCGTGATGATGATACATGGCACTGCATATTATCCGCGTACTTTTCATAGGGTGGTACGTAGTTACTAAGCCCCAACCACAAGTATGATGTCAGGTGTTCGTCAGTGAGTCGATTACGATATTTCGATTTGATAATTAAAATTTTCATTTGTGAAAATGCAGACTCGCACAAATAAGTCGATGCAAACAATCCTGTTAACCGAAGAGCTACTTCTTTCAAACATGGGTATTTTTTTTCAGATATCAAGGACCAGAAATTAGCATCAGTTGCTCTAGATTTGAGATCTATGTCAGAAATAATCTGCAATACCTCATTCTCAACAGATGTAATTTCCATATTAAAAGTGTTCGATATTTCTGTAGCAGATGTTTCGACTAGGGCATGGACACCGGTATTCGGTATTACCGAAAAACCGGTAATACCGGACGATTTAAGGCATTTCCGAATACCGGTATTGAAATTGTAAATACCGGTAATTCGGTATTTTGAAAAAATAAGTTATGATGAATAAATATGCGTGAAGAAAACCCTTATGGAGGCTCTAAATTACACAAATACCTACCAAACAACTTCTATATAAAACATATACATTTTATGATTGTAAAATTGATAGCCAGTCTACGTTTTTATTATAATGGTTTCAAAAATTGATAAACCAACGCGCATCCTCTTTCCACTCCAGGACAAGCAGACGCATATCGCATTACCACGGTATATTCATCAAGTACCCCTAGTACTTGATGAATATACCGTCCATTCGCACTAAACGGTTTTCCACCGCCTTCATCATTCGTACCGCTGGGATTTGGAACACGCTCCCTGCTGCTGTTTTTCCCGTCAATAACAACTTAGGTGTCTTAAAGAAAAAGAGTTTAAAGTAAATGGGTATCTTCTAAACCTTTGTGATACATCGTCGGCCACATCTTCACTTTTCATCAAGTGAGTTTGGGGTCAAACTAAGGTCTATAAAATAAAGTAAATTAACAAATAAATGCGCGTAGTGTAAAACCGTGATTCATCTTATATTGTATAAAATCTTTACTTCTAATCAATGTCAATGTGTGCGTGGAAATTGCAGCGAGCGCATTATGAGTAGTACTGTTCCTGTAATTTCAACAATCAAATAATACAAACAAAAAGATGGAATTAGTATTTACAATTGAAAAAAGGCTAAGCAGCGTAGGATCTATCGAGATCTGCATATAAGCAGCTCTTGAGATCGTCAACCCAAATCTGCCGCCGCACTAACCCTCACGGATGTCCGGGAAGATTGAAAGGCGCAAGTATCTTGAAGTAGCGTCCCACACAATGGGTTTCTCAACTCAACTCCCATGGGACTACTGAGATACTGTCGTCGTCGGACCTCTTACCTACCATCGTCATGCAAAATATACCAAAAATACCATTCGGTTCGAAAGTAAATTTTACTTTAGCGATGACAAAGGCCCGATGATGTGGCATGGCATGGCAAGATATCTGACTGGCGACCCTATGACACACGACAATCCGTAATGAGCTATTCGACAGCAGTATTGCACTGGCGTCGATGAGACGCTTAACACCTTGCACACAACTGAAGATATGGAAAGTTACGGGGTCCATAAAAGTGCAGTGTTATATTATGTAGGAAGTGCTTGCAATTAATATTCGGAAAATCCCATTTAGAAACGGCCGGGAGACAGGCACGATCTGCACAGCTGGAGCACGTTTGTATCAAACAATTCCGTGTCAACTCACACAAAAGCCCGTCCTATTGTCATGAAGACAAAAGATATTTTGGAGGAGCAGCATTGGGGCAAGCACTATGCCAAACCGTTCTAATTAGCCTAAAAACTTAATGATTGGGTTACAATCAATAAGCTAAGCTGGGGTAAACGCTAAGGGATGCTAGCTAGCTGAGGGTGGTAAAACTCCGAAGAGATTAAAATAACCGATCCCGTTGAGTGATGGTAGAACACTGAATTTTATTGTTTTCACAGTAATCGCTAATTGCGGTCAATGCAAGCTAAGCTAAATTTACATGAAATGTTCGGCTTAAAATATACCTACTGCATGTACATATGCGATAGCTTGTACATATTGCCAACCAGAAAAGAAAGAAAAAGGACCTACAATTCAAATAGTAACATAACGAATTAAAAGCTAAGATAGTAAAATTATACAATAGAAACGCTTAAGGCGTGAAAACAACAACGCTAGAATGCTAGAAACGATGATAGCTTATAAAGTAACAAAACGCTAAGATAGTAGTAAAGTATTTAAATTTAATAATATAAATGCTTAAGGCTTAAAAACAGTAGCTAACGCTAAATGCTAGAAGCTTAAAAATTAAATGACTAACTCTAATAAATGTCCATTGTCAGGCATTGTCCATGTCAATTTCACTGCAAGTAAGATTTCCGCTAGATAAGCTATTTGCCCCCGGTGGGCTCTACTATGTCACCAAAAGAGTCACACGGTATGGGGATCGACACTGACTGACGTGGGGGCTTTAGAGGCGCGATGCCTTTATTTCCACTTAAATTGCCCATGCTCACTGAATCACGAAAACCACTCTCGCTGGGTAAATACCGCTCGCTCAACGCACTCGTGGGGGCGCGCGCGCTTGTTTGGGCGGCTGCGCTCACCGGGGCCTCCCCCCCGGGAGGAGCCGCCAGCTGCATGCACCGTCTCCTCGCTCGAAGACAAGCTGCTAGGATAGCTAGTACCACCAGTACGGCGAGCATGCCGTAGATGATGGAGTATTGATGTATGTCGTGAACGCTGAGGTTCGACTCTGACTGCTGCTTCAGATTGTCGATCTCGTCCAATACCCGACGATAAGCTAGCTCGTGGTTCTCCGTCGTGAAGTTATAGCTGGCTCCAGAAGTCTGCATGACGCTATTCAAAATAGAAATCTCTGGGGCTTCGATAGAAGGCTCTATACTAACCTTTCGTAAGAAGTTATTATGAGAGTGAATAGTAAAAAAATCAGCTTTAATAGTGCAACCTTGACCTATCTCGAGAAGGCCGGTGCCCGATAGACTACTCATACTAACATCAGCTGTGCAGAAAGTGCGAATGTTGCATTTGTCGCAACATGAATAAAGCCAAGAGTTCTGTCTGTGCAACTTGATCCATCTGTTTACACAAAGGGATTGCTCGTAAATACAGGGTGATGTTAATTTGCCTGCATTTATTAAAGTAAGATTACAGATGTGTTGCTGTTGTATATTAAAATCATAAATAGGTTTATCTAGAGGACATAGTATTTTATCTTCAGACGCATGAAGACAAGCTTGTAGATCGTAGTCTGTTAGGAATAAGACTGCGTCTTTTCGTAAGTTAAAAGCTAGATAGGGGTAGGTAGGTACGGTAAGGTAAGTTTTTCCTTCCTTGTTCTGTGGAATACTAATTAGCTTATCGAGCTCGTAAATTTCGTTGCTGACTAGTGGGATTTTAATTTCGATGATGAGATATCTTTTAAACACCTTCGCTGATACCTTCAGTAGCTTGTAGATATCTCGTATGCTTCCTGTCTCTAAGGGTACTTTTAGATCGCCCTGTAGCTGTGCCGATATGAAGTTAAGTTGTTCTTCCAGCTGTTCGCTCGCTATAAGATGTGAATCGATGCGGCCGTGGCTTATGTCTGTCACGGTGTCTATCAGTGACGTTTGTATGCGTCTTAGGTTCTCTAGGATGATATCCGCTGATAAGGCTGATGACGTAATATAGAGACCATTTTCAGATTCAGACCGCATTTTATTAAGGACTGCCGATATGTTGTAAAAATGCTCGTTAATAAGAGAAAATTGTTTATTCATTATTTGTTCGTTGCGTTTAATAATGTTTAATTCTGATTCTATTACTACAGTTTGATTTTTAATAAGCTTTTGTAGATGATTTTCGTTGAACGCAATTTTTTCAATATCCTTTGCATATTGCTTAGCAAAATTGTCGTCCAATACGCCAAATAGATAGTTAGCTAAGTTTCCGACACCATTTACGAAACCTCTTTTCTGTCGTTTGCTAGGAATCTGTAGAAGTCGGTTGTAGTGCTCGATTTCAGTAAGTTCGTGTGAAAGCTGATGAGTTATTTGCTGATATTGGGGTCTACCGTTCATTGTCATGCCTGTCAGATGTCTCACGTAAGTCTCCATTTCAGTGATAGCTTGAAAATAGCAAGTTAGATTATAGTACACTACGAGCTTCCACTCATCTCTAATATACTGTAAGTTTGATATTTTGTCGAAATAAAATGGTTTAGATTCGTTAAGGGCTGAAGTATTGATAGGAGATAAATTTAGCTGTGAAGTTGGAGAGATCATCATCGTAAGCAGTAAGAGAGCTAAAGAAAAGTAGTTTTTGATAGTCTTATGCTTACTTCCACGTGCTGTGCCTCTGTTTGAGCCAGCAGGTGGAGGAGTTGTTGAGTGCTGGTCGCTATGCTGAGCTGAGCTGTTCTCGTCTTTTTTAGCTTGTTCGTAATCTTTAGCTTGTAGTTCATTCGCTTTACTTATTTCTAAACTAGATATGACAGCTAAGTAAGTAGGTTTGTGTCGTACGGCCGTAGTGAAACGCGATACCCATGCTACTACTTCGATGATACGAGTGATTGAGCTACCATTGTTTATCAAATCATTCATGAATGATAAACTTGGTTGATGTAAAGCTGAGTACACACTGACCTTTTTTGTTTTTATTGTCGGTGTGTCGTAAGTTTTGGTTTTAATGTTGTTGTGTTCAAAGCTAGCTAACCATGCCGGGCCGTTCCACCAAAGGGGGTCTTTCTGAAGCTTAGTGACTGTTAAACCTCTGGTAGCGCAGTCGGTGGCATTGGCCTCGGAATGAACATGTATACATTTCGAGGCTGGTATGATTCGTTCAAGTTGGAGTATGAGCTGACACAGAAGCAAAGCATTGTACGGTACTAGACCAGGTAAGTACACTTTCTTCTTAAGTGAAGTTTGTTTTGCTTCCACGACGCAAAGGCGTGATTTTTTATCGCGCGTTAGTGAGTACACTAAGTACATAGCGCAAACGTAAGCTAATATCGATGCGTCGCTGAAGCCGTGTATTTGGAATGCCATAAGTGTGTCAAAAAAATACGTAGGTATAATGAATGGCCACACATTCCGAAGGTCATTCCCTAGCTGGACCCATTCTATTTGGGTTTGTTCACGGATAGGGTCATCCCATGCTAAACAGGAAGCCCATGTAAGCTTAAAGTTAAATGTCCATCGAAACCCTAACGTTTTTCTAGCTTTGGTTAATTCAGTGGACAACTTTAGTAGCTGAGAATCGTTGACAGACCAGTTGCGTAAGTTCATCCCTGCGTCTTGGAGTATGTCCTTAGCTAGCTGACGCAGGGTACGCATTGGAAAAGAAGATTCATTTTCGTTCGCCAATGTAGTTTCAAGCTGTTCATATTGTGATGACTGCTTAGCTTGCGAAAAACAAAGTTTTTCGTTTGAGTTTGATTTTATTGCTAGGGCTACCTCACACACACTGTATTGAAGTAGCTCTGTAGTAGCTGAGAGTTCTTTTGTGGTGAGCTCTGACTGTGAGTGGAGCGTTTCCTCCATCTCCCAGTATTTCCCTATATCTTCTAAGTTATTTACAACTACGTTACAGCTAAACGTTTTGACGTTCCCAGAAAGGATCCATCCTAATCTAGTCTGCTGAGCTATAGGTGCGTTGTGTGGACCTTTGACCAACCCGCTCATGATGATGTCAGAATAAACGCTGGCATCCAACAATATGTCGACAGGCTTCGACACATTGTACTCAGGATCTGCTAGCTTCATGTGCTGAAGGTGAGGCCAATATATTTTTGCAAATGAGGCGTTGGGAAGATCGCTAATAACGCGAGGAATAATACATGCCTCGGTGTTAAAATTATAGTTATTGTAGAGAGATTGGCATTGAAGAGAAATGAGTTGCCTGCTTTGCCTAGAACTTATACCTACACCAGAGACAGATGCGCTAAATTTCTGGCGTGGCAACCCTAACAGCTGTGCGGCGTTCTCCGATATTAAAGTTATCTGAGAGCCTTGATCGAGTAATGCACGCAGAGTTACGAAATTACCGTCGATCGCTTTTATTTTAATTAGAGCAGTAGCTAATAAGACTTCTTGGTTGTCAGCAGATACGTGACTTGCTGTGTATGGTTTGTTGCTGGGCGCCTTTGTTGACAAAGTTGTCTCGAAAGGTGATTTTTGCTCAGCAACGGGCTCTGCGCTAGAGTTCGATGACCCGGTGGCGAAAGAGTCATGCAATTGCGTATGATGATCGTCATTGCACTCTTTGCACCGTTTGATCGAAACACATTTATTGTTTGAATGTTTATACAAACAATTTTCGCATAGTTGGAGTTTCGTAACTGTCCTCAATTTCTCAACTGGGGACATGCTGGTGAACCGCTGACATCGATAGAGTTCGTGATATGATTTACATAGAGGGCACTTACACGTGGAAGTAGAAGCTGCTTGATACCTCGATGTGTGCTTATTATTAAAGTTAGAGTTATAGTTAGTTTTAGCTGGATGCTGTTGAGCTGGCTTAGCTGAAGATGAATGGTCTCTCTCTCGTTTATGAGTAGGTTCTAAAGCTATGAACTTACCCTCGAGAAAGCCCATAAGCTCATCTAAGGTTGGTAATTCTCTAGGAGACTTACGTGCTTCTTTGTAGGCGTTGTAGGTTTCGTTGTCGAGCTTTTTAGTTAGAAGGTGGACTAATATCGGATCCCAAGAATTAGTATCTACACCTAAGTTATGAATGGCGTGAATACATTCGGTAGTGGTGTCGTAGAGGCGCTTGAATTCGTGGGACGTTTGCTTGCTGAGGCTGGGCTGATTTAGGAAGGTTTCTATTTGGGTCGTAAATAACACTTGCGGATTGTTGTAGCGGTGTGTCAATATTTCCCAAGCTATGTCATAATTCTCAGATGATATATTTAAATGCTGTATGAGACGCTCAGCTTCTCCTTTAAGCTTACCTTTCAGGTGCTGCATTTTTTGAGCTTTAGATAGAAAGGTGTTGTTATGTATTGACTCTGAGTATAGATCAAAAAATGTAGGCCAGTAGGTGTAATTGCCGGAAAAAGTTGGTATTTCTAGCAAAGGAGTAGATTTAAGAATGTGAGATGAAGCTGCTAATTTTTGATTGAGCGCCCTTTTCGTTATCTTGAACGTAGTCTCTTGCCTGATAAATTCGTCCTGATAGATCTCATCCTGACCTTCAAGAATGTTATCTATTTCTAGATGAAGCTTGTCGATGGCATTCCATCTAGCTTGGATGCTATGCAGCTCGTCCTCTAATTCCCACTTTTCGCTTATTTCGCTTACTTTAATTCCTGTTACTAGCCGCCTAAATGCTCTAAAGTTAGTCCTTTGTAAGGACAGAAGTTCGTCGATTTTGCTAGTAGAACCAGTCTCGGTTGTAGTACCTAAACCTGTACCTGTACCCGACCCTGATGGTTTCTCTACTTTATATGGCTCATAAGCTGCTATTTTTGCTCTAGTATCACGATAGTATGTAGCTGTACGATCGTAGATCGTTTCCTGAAAGTACCTTTGCGATTTAGTAGGTAACACTTCAAGACGACTATTGTTAACATCGAACTCTCCCCAGAGATTATCTAAAGCGTCTAACCTTAACTTGAGATATTCCGAGGTCTTCCGATGAGCTGAATCCTTGTCGAAGTTATTGCCGATGCGCTGAAGCTCGGTGACGATCTCCGCTTGGCGGTTGAAGATTGCCTCGTAGTTCGCCATGATCGCTATTTATGCAAGTAAAATTGAACGATCTTACTTGAAAGCTGCTGCTAGGCGTGTCTCTCGACTCACGCCAAGAAGATCTGCTGGAGCTGAAGCTGGTGTTGAGCTGGTGCCGAGTGAGCCTCTTGACCCACGAAGACGGCTGCTGTTGATGTGTGAGCCTCCTGGCCCACAGAAACGGATAGCTGATGTGCGAGTCTCTTGACCCACGTAAAGATGAGGTGCTGCTGTGTGAGCCTCCTGGCCCACAGAGATGGATAGCTGGTGCTATATGAGTCTCCTGACTCACGGAAGCTGCTGCGCGAATCTACTGATTCTCTTGAGAGCTATGGTTTAAGTATTGATTAACGACAATACTTAAAACCCGTTTAAATGGCACTTAATTCGCACAGATAAACGACAAAGTAAGCTGAGTCCCGATAGTTCAGTCACGGGGTAGTAACACGTGAACTAGTGTCGTCACTGTCACTGAGTCAAAGTTCGCAGAACCAATGGAATTTTCAGTCCCGTATGATCCCGCATTTACGTACGCTCGAAGGACCAAATGATTGGGTTACAATCAATAAGCTAAGCTGGGGTAAACGCTAAGGGATGCTAGCTAGCTGAGGGTGGTAAAACTCCGAAGAGATTAAAATAACCGATCCCGTTGAGTGATGGTAGAACACTGAATTTTATTGTTTTCACAGTAATCGCTAATTGCGGTCAATGCAAGCTAAGCTAAATTTACATGAAATGTTCGGCTTAAAATATACCTACTGCATGTACATATGCGATAGCTTGTACATATTGCCAACCAGAAAAGAAAGAAAAAGGTCATTCAATGCTCCAGCGTGGCCCAGTGCAGGAGGCCTATGGGAAGCTGCCGTAAAAAGCTTTAAGCGGCATCTGAAGCGAGTCTTGGGTGAACAAAAACTTACCTATGAAGAGTTCTCTACTTTGATCCAGCAGATCGAAGCCTGCTTGAACTCCCGTCCTCTGTTTTCTCTTACTGAAAACCCTGAGGACACCTATCTAACCCCAGGACACTTCTTGATAGGAGACTCTCTACTATCAAGACCTCAGGCTGACCCAAACAACGTCAACTTACCAGCTCGTTGGCAACTTCTACAAACCATGAACAAGCACTTCTGGAAGCTTTGGTCATGTGATTATCTTCAGCATCTTCAAGTTCGATCCAAGTGGAAAACACCCACAAAGAACTTAGGTGTGAACGACATAGTTTTAATAAAAGAAGATAATTTACCGCCGGGCAAGTGGGCTCTCGGCAAAGTTGTA
The DNA here is from genome assembly GCA_946478455.1 of Eupithecia vulgata. Taxonomy (NCBI): domain Eukaryota; kingdom Metazoa; phylum Arthropoda; class Insecta; order Lepidoptera; family Geometridae; genus Eupithecia; species Eupithecia vulgata. The sequence goes on from OX297865.1 coordinate 16,626,815, forward strand.
GAGGTTCATCCCGGAAGTGATGGGTACGTTAGAGTTGTGTCTGTTAAAACAGAACACAAAATCTTAAAACGACCTGTTACGAAGCTAACTTTACTACCGGTCGAAACAGCAAAAAAAGAAGGACCAAATGATTGGGTTACAATCAATAAGCTAAGCTGGGGTAAACGCTAAGGGATGCTAGCTAGCTGAGGGTGGTAAAACTCCGAAGAGATTAAAATAACCGATCCCGTTGAGTGATGGTAGAACACTGAATTTTATTGTTTTCACAGTAATCGCTAATTGCGGTCAATGCAAGCTAAGCTAAATTTACATGAAATGTTCGGCTTAAAATATACCTACTGCATGTACATATGCGATAGCTTGTACACTTAATATTGAATGAAATTCCAGGTCCAAATAAAACGGCTCTAAGAAAAAATCAACTAGTGATTTAGACAGAAGTTAGGGCTACATTTTTGCGAATATCTAAGCTCCCAAATTATACAGTATATTGACAGGCATGGATATAGGTAGCAGGCATTGCCATCCTAATAGATATTTAAACTCGATTTGATTGTTTAAGTAAAAGAAAGGCTATAATGTAGAAAGGACCATTTTAAATTATCAATAAACGTTAGGCTGATTTCAAATAACATTTCTTGGTACATTTATTCAGTGTAATACAATATTAAATGGAGTGGAAAAGATTTTTTTCTGCTCTTTTAGTATTTATAGTGAAATACCGAAAAAATACCGAAAAACCCGGATCCCGGTTTTAAAAATTTTCATACCGGTAAATTACCGGTATTGTCATTTAGCCCAATACCGCCATGCCCTAGTTTCGACGTCTTCGCAAGAAAACGGGTAACTCATGAAAGTGGCAACATTTTTTAGTTTTCAAAGTCGGAGAAACGTCCCTCGAACTCACCTAATGCTTCTTAGTTCTGTCATGTAAATATCATAACTTGTGTGATTATTTGCCCTTGCTTTCAATGCAAAATAGTTCAGTGCACAGGTGGATTGATTGTCAGATGAGAGGTCAAGCTAAAAAAACAATATACCTACCTGATGTGAACTCTCTCTTTAAAGCAATTAGACTCAAAATCGCTCGTGGTAAAATAATAATGTGTGTTTTTAAATTTGTTTGGATTGCGCGGCACATAATAAGTCTTGTCTCTGCTAATAGGTGGCGTTGTCTGAGTGATCGTCTATCGTCGCCGCGTACTGTTCAATGCTACCTACCTATTACGTTAGTATAGTACTAGGTATAACAAACAAGTACCTATATTGCTGGCGATCGACTCGGAAAGCTTTCGCGATCGACCGGTCGATCGCGATCGACCGTTTGAGCACCCCTGCCTTAACCCATCTAGCCCAAAACATATCAGTTAACCGTTGCGCGATACGCCATTGTTTACGCAAACATAGGTCAGCATCATCATACCTACCGAACGCGGGACCGTTCGAAGATGAACCTAACAAAAAGTGATTAGGGCTTAAGGCTTCAGGGTAATTAACGTCAGTTGACACATGAGTAATAGGGCGACTATTGACTAGGGCTTCAACTTCCGCAAACAAAGTAGAAAGCGTTTCAGGATGTGGCGCGCGTTCCTTCAGGACTACTTTCAGGGACGTCTTAACAGTGCGAATCATACGTTCCCAGGCACCACCTTGTTCGGGGGCCCCGGGGGGAATAAATTTCCATTGGATACCTCTTACGGTACCGTCTTCTAGAAGCTTACTGTGATTGAGTTCAAGTAAACTTCGTTTTAACTCATTGTCCGCTCCGTGCAGATTGGTTCCGTTATCTGAGTAGATAACACTGGGCGTGCCGCGGCGGGCAATCATGCGCCTAAGCGCCATGATACTGGAGTCTGTGCTCAAACTCTCACTAATCTCTAAATGTATGGCACGTACCGTTAGACATGTAAACAATACGCCATACCTTTTGAACCTTTTTCGGCCTATCGTGACCTCCATCGGGCCAAAAAAGTCCAACCCTGTATAAGTGAAGGGGCGACGGTTGTGCTGCAGACGGGCAGCAGGGAGGTCAGCCATCCGCTGCGGCTGCGGCGCAGTACGGCGGTGCCGGCAGAACGGACAGCGCGCGGCGACTGCGCGGACAGTCGGCCGCAGCTTCAGTATCCAGTAGCGTTGTCGTAACTCGTTTACTACAAGTTCATGCGCACCATGCATAGCTTTTCTATGAAAGTACTCGACTAATAGCCGAGTTACCTGGTGGCGACCATCGAGAATGGCAGGTCTCAAAGTCGAATAAGATACACCTGCGACTTTATCAATTCGACCGCCAGCTCGTAACACTTTAGTGTCGTCCAGATAAGGAGTTAACGTTAACAAGCGGCTAGTAGGTAACAACGGTTTGTTGAGCTTAATAAGGTCAATATCCTGCGCGAATGAGTCAAGTTGAGATTTTTTTATGAGCAAAAGTTCCGCTTCGTTCATAAGTTCGACATTTAAATCGGTCTCGATTCGTCGACATCGTCGCACGAATAATAAAATCCGAGCGGTCACTCGGACGAGTCATATCCAAGACGAATATTTATTTTCATCAGGTAAGGAATAGTTGACGGGGTCCGACACTACATTTAGACTGCTCTGCTCATAAGCTACTTCCGGTGAAGGCTTTTTGGTGGACTTACAATCCTTAGGCCAAGAATCTTCAGGCTGCCGTAAGAACTGCGGTCCACGAAACCAAACACTTTCGTATGTCAGAGGGGGCGTGTCGTCTTTTGTAGCTAGGTCAGCTACATTCAACTTAGTTGGGATGTAACGCCACTCGGTTAAGCTCGTAAGTTCGTCAATTTCGCCTAAGCGATGAGCTACGTACGGCTTATAGCTCCTAGGATCACTGCGTATCCATTGTAGAACGGTCTGTGAGTCCGTCCAGAAATAGCGCTTGTCTGGCTTGAGGTCTTTGTGTTCTCGCTGCAGGGTGTCTGCGAGACGAGCAGCTGTCAGCGCGCCCTGGAGTTCCAGACGTGGAACTGAAACCGGACGGAGTGGACTTACCCTACTCTTACTAGCGGCAAAACAAATCAAAACGTTTCCGTCAGCTCTAATAAAACGCCAATAAATAACTGCAGCGTACGCTTTCAAAGATGCGTCACAGAATATGTGCAGTTGTTTATTAACAATAGCATCGGCGCTGCTGCCCATGCCGACTGATAAGGCGTAGCACGGCGTCCAACTGTCTACATTGTTATACCACCTAGGTATGCGTAACGACTCTAAAAGTTTTAATTCATCTAACCATTTTACCCACTTTATTTGTTCGTCAGAATGGATGCGGCATTTCCAATCTACTTTCGACCTGTGCACATCTTGAAAAATGATTTTACTTTTTATAACAAACGGCGATAAGAAACCATGTATATCATAAATCGACATTATAATGCTAAGCATTTTCGATTTGGTGGGTGGTGTAGAACCATTCAGAATATCGTTCGGTATTCTATCAAGCGAAATCTGAAACCCGAAAGAATCCTCCGCAGGATGCCATATCAAACCGAGCGTGCGCTCACTGGTATTCATAGCTCCATGTTTGAACTGCACGGCTGAGCGCGCCAGTGCATCTGTGGGTACCATATCTAACACCTGTTTACTGTTGCTGGACCACCCTCGTATTTCAAATCCACCTTTGCTGTTAATTAATGTTATGTCACGAATCAATTCAATAGCCTTCTTTTCGTCGCAGGTCGAGTAACAACAATCATCCATGTAAAAATTATTTAAAATTACTTGGACAGCTTCGGGATTTAAATCTTCATATTTTAAAGCATTTTTGTTTTTGATATATTGCGCAATAAACGGGGAGCATGTAGCGCCGAAAATAAGGCTTTGCATCGAACAAACCTTTAACGGGCTTTCCGAGGATTCTTGCCACAAGAATCGAAGTACATGCTGGTCTTCCGGGCGAATTTTCACCCTTAGAAACATATCGCGAATATCTCCAATGATAACAATTCTATTCTCACGAAATCTTAGCATAATTCCGTAGAGTGAATTATATAAATCCGGTCCTGTTAATAAATAGTCATTAAGGCACAGGCCATCCACTTTTGCCGCTGCATCAAATACAACTCTTAACTTGTCAGGTTTGTTTATGTTTTGAATCCCAAAGTGCGGCAAATACCAAGTTGAGGAATGCGATTCGTTATCAGTAAGATCTCGAGCGTAACCATTATCTAACAATTTATTTATTTCAATTTTATAGCGGGCAGCGTAGTCAGCATTTTGACGAAACTTTCGCAACAACAGTTGCTGACGCGAGTAGGCATTGTGATAGGATTCGGGCATCATAAACACATCTTTCTTGAATGGTAATCCTACTTCCCACTGAGTACCTACTTGTCGAGCTGTCTTATCTAAAATCTCAATAGCGCGAATGTGATCCTTATTCTCACGCGATACGGGTGAAATTCCTATCAAGTCAAAATCGAACGAGTGTTTGATCAAATCGTTAAGTTCGCGAAAATTATGCACATCATCATTATCATCAGAGTCTCGAGAGTGAGCGAGGTGGAAAACATTTTGGTCACTTACCCTGGGCTTCGATGAGTGAGTGCGGCCACGGTGGAAACCATGGACGGTCCATCCCAACCGACATCGTGATGCGTACAGCGAGTTCCTGTCTCCATGTATTACCTCAAGTGGAGCAATCAGGAAGTAATTATCCTCACCAATAAGTAGGCGAGGCTTAACATTAGTGCCTGTACAAATCAAATGCTTAATATGCGAAAAGTGCGAACTATTTACACTATTTACAACAGATTGGTTTTGTGAACACAGCTGTAACTTATCACATTTGCGTAACTTACAGTCATAACGGGTTTTGTCCTGTCCCGTTATTTCAACCTTAACACTAGACACTTCCGATTGATAAACGGATAAACCGAACGCATCTGTAAACCTTATAGGCTGAGCACTACTACATTTGAGACCTAGGCTATCTGCCAATTCGGCATCGATCACAGACACTTGGGCACCGTCGTCCAGAAGGGCGTGGGTGTTTACGACACCTTTAGGGCCACGTAACCGAACCGCAATCACTTTTAATAACGCGAATTCTTCGGGAGCTGCGCCGACGCAGCTTTCGACGTCATCACTGTCCCGTGCGAAATGTAACACTGGAGTGTCGGGTGCAGGTGAGGTAGGTTCCGGGGTCAAGGGCGCCTTATCAGCTGGCGGCAGCGTCATCTCAGGCTTAGTCCAATGTAGCAGGCGGTGATGCGGCTTGCCGCATTCATCGATGTCACACACTGGTGCAGGGCTTGTTGTGTCTTTATTGTGTCTCTTCTGTAGACAACAATAACAAAGACCACGCGTTTTAACAAAACGCCATTTATCCTTTCGCATAGCGCGTTTGAATGCGCGACATTCTATAAGGATGTGGTTGCCTTTCTGGCAAAACTTGCAATCATCAGTAGCATCAACGGAAGATGTGTTCACGGCGCGTTTGGGCGGCGTGGGCGCCTCGGGCTTCTTCTCCCGCGGCTGAGTACATCCGACGACTGATATCATCTCAGCCTCCAGCTTCAAAAATGTGGCTAATAGTTCTAGCCTGGATCTGCCTTCTCGGAGACGATTATAGGCAAACTCTGTCCATCTACCTATCAAGGTGCTCGGCAATTTAGAGACAATAGCTGCGGCGAGCTCGGGGCTTCGTAGGTAGTCATTCTGTTCAAGTGCGCGTATGGTGGCCACGCAGTTATTGACTTTGACGGACAAGTTGATCAGATCGTGCTGGTAGTGAGTAGGTAACGATGGTAGCTTTCTCAATTGCATCGTTATATTGCTAACAATAATATCGGGACGGCCAAACCTGAGTTCCAGTGCTTCCATAACTGCTGACGGCGGAGTGTTGCCAATCAGCAAGTCAGTCACTGCTTCCTTGGCCTCGCCTCGTAGGGATTTACGTAGACGCCACAGGTTCTCACTGTCACTGAATCTACACACACGTGATGAATCATCATAAGCACTTTTGAAATGTAGCCACTCGATACTGTCACCACTAAAGACAGGTAGCTCACGAGGCATGGCGAGACGGCTCAAAAGTTTATCTTCGTGCTTGGCACATGATGTAGACTGGTTCATCAGGTCCTTCAGCGTATGGGCAAGCTGTTGGATGCTGTTGTCGTGCTGGACGGGTGATGGGCAGTGCGTGTCCAGCCACTTCTCCACGTTATCGTGCACTCGCTTCTCGCTAGGTAGGGACGAACAATGGGCACCAAGGACTTCGTCAGGAGAGACATCCGTGCCGACGCGACTAGCCTTCTCGCTATCCCGGTCGACTTTGGCAAGATCAGCCTCAAGCTTCTTCTCGATTAACTCCATCTGAATCTTGGCTTTAGCTTCCGCCGCTTCCAATTCGAGTTGTTTACGACGTGCGATTGACGACATTGTGGTTTTCTTCGTACAAACGGTTGTTTTCGAAGCACATGTTGATTGCCGCGCAATACCGGGAGTCGCCATTTTGTAGGCAAGTTTCGGCATCGGCGTAGATTCGTGTCCTTCTCGCGACGATTGAGGAACATTCGTGTCGCAATGAAGGCTCATGTCCAACTCCTTCTTCGTTAGTGCACCTTCCAGTTTCTTCGAATCCATAAGTGCCTGTCGTTGACGCCACGTAAGAACGTTCGATGGCGTTTCGGCCGACATGTTGAAACGTAACTGCGCAGTTCACTGATTTCATAGATCCGCTCGAATGGACCAAGACTTTGTAGGCGATCTAATTAAAACTGCGCTTGTTTTTGAACGTCGGATGAGTCTGGGATGCAGGCAGAAGAGGTTGAACGTTGTCGAAAACTTTTAATACTTTTGTTACGGAGCCACGTCGTGTGAGCAATCGTTCGCGACTTCTCTCTCGTTCCTACCTACATTTTTGTAAAAAAATAGCTTTATATTTTGACAGTTCTGCGTCCACCCAAGACTTCATCCTATTTATTTATCATAACAAAAAATACCAATAGATGGCGTTACTTGTACAAAAAAAAAGACATAATTCACACAGTAGGTACAAGCAAATAAGAATCATACAGGTTAGGTAAACAAATCTTAGCCTAAATTAATTATTTACATAAGCTTAACGTGTGTCGTCTACAATTATTATTATTATTATTATCTAATGGACAACTCGCCTACAGTTTATCAATGCAGCGCACCGCACTGGATTTTTTCTTAAATGAGGGTGCCTTTTTTGTGAAAACGTCGGTTTTACGTTGTTTTTTTTTTGGTTGCATCTAGCATCGCGATAGCTCCGGCGCTGCGGGAAGTGCAGCCTCCGGCTTATTAAATACACTCTAGGGCAGGGGTGCTCAGACTTATGGTGTCGGCGATCTACCAGAAAATATTTTAAATGCAAGGGATCGACTAAAGTACCTAACCAACTATGCAGTTACAAACAATTTTCTTTTAACATAGATTTACTGCACTTTAAAATTGAACATTTATGTACAAAGTGAACGAATCTTAACGTTACCTACTGTTGTTCGTAACTACAAATTCTGTCGTGATGATGATACATGGCACTGCATATTATCCGCGTACTTTTCATAGGGTGGTACGTAGTTACTAAGCCCCAACCACAAGTATGATGTCAGGTGTTCGTCAGTGAGTCGATTACGATATTTCGATTTGATAATTAAAATTTTCATTTGTGAAAATGCAGACTCGCACAAATAAGTCGATGCAAACAATCCTGTTAACCGAAGAGCTACTTCTTTCAAACATGGGTATTTTTTTTCAGATATCAAGGACCAGAAATTAGCATCAGTTGCTCTAGATTTGAGATCTATGTCAGAAATAATCTGCAATACCTCATTCTCAACAGATGTAATTTCCATATTAAAAGTGTTCGATATTTCTGTAGCAGATGTTTCGACTAGGGCATGGACACCGGTATTCGGTATTACCGAAAAACCGGTAATACCGGACGATTTAAGGCATTTCCGAATACCGGTATTGAAATTGTAAATACCGGTAATTCGGTATTTTGAAAAAATAAGTTATGATGAATAAATATGCGTGAAGAAAACCCTTATGGAGGCTCTAAATTACACAAATACCTACCAAACAACTTCTATATAAAACATATACATTTTATGATTGTAAAATTGATAGCCAGTCTACGTTTTTATTATAATGGTTTCAAAAATTGATAAACCAACGCGCATCCTCTTTCCACTCCAGGACAAGCAGACGCATATCGCATTACCACGGTATATTCATCAAGTACCCCTAGTACTTGATGAATATACCGTCCATTCGCACTAAACGGTTTTCCACCGCCTTCATCATTCGTACCGCTGGGATTTGGAACACGCTCCCTGCTGCTGTTTTTCCCGTCAATAACAACTTAGGTGTCTTAAAGAAAAAGAGTTTAAAGTAAATGGGTATCTTCTAAACCTTTGTGATACATCGTCGGCCACATCTTCACTTTTCATCAAGTGAGTTTGGGGTCAAACTAAGGTCTATAAAATAAAGTAAATTAACAAATAAATGCGCGTAGTGTAAAACCGTGATTCATCTTATATTGTATAAAATCTTTACTTCTAATCAATGTCAATGTGTGCGTGGAAATTGCAGCGAGCGCATTATGAGTAGTACTGTTCCTGTAATTTCAACAATCAAATAATACAAACAAAAAGATGGAATTAGTATTTACAATTGAAAAAAGGCTAAGCAGCGTAGGATCTATCGAGATCTGCATATAAGCAGCTCTTGAGATCGTCAACCCAAATCTGCCGCCGCACTAACCCTCACGGATGTCCGGGAAGATTGAAAGGCGCAAGTATCTTGAAGTAGCGTCCCACACAATGGGTTTCTCAACTCAACTCCCATGGGACTACTGAGATACTGTCGTCGTCGGACCTCTTACCTACCATCGTCATGCAAAATATACCAAAAATACCATTCGGTTCGAAAGTAAATTTTACTTTAGCGATGACAAAGGCCCGATGATGTGGCATGGCATGGCAAGATATCTGACTGGCGACCCTATGACACACGACAATCCGTAATGAGCTATTCGACAGCAGTATTGCACTGGCGTCGATGAGACGCTTAACACCTTGCACACAACTGAAGATATGGAAAGTTACGGGGTCCATAAAAGTGCAGTGTTATATTATGTAGGAAGTGCTTGCAATTAATATTCGGAAAATCCCATTTAGAAACGGCCGGGAGACAGGCACGATCTGCACAGCTGGAGCACGTTTGTATCAAACAATTCCGTGTCAACTCACACAAAAGCCCGTCCTATTGTCATGAAGACAAAAGATATTTTGGAGGAGCAGCATTGGGGCAAGCACTATGCCAAACCGTTCTAATTAGCCTAAAAACTTAATATTGAATGAAATTCCAGGTCCAAATAAAACGGCTCTAAGAAAAAATCAACTAGTGATTTAGACAGAAGTTAGGGCTACATTTTTGCGAATATCTAAGCTCCCAAATTATACAGTATATTGACAGGCATGGATATAGGTAGCAGGCATTGCCATCCTAATAGATATTTAAACTCGATTTGATTGTTTAAGTAAAAGAAAGGCTATAATGTAGAAAGGACCATTTTAAATTATCAATAAACGTTAGGCTGATTTCAAATAACATTTCTTGGTACATTTATTCAGTGTAATACAATATTAAATGGAGTGGAAAAGATTTTTTTCTGCTCTTTTAGTATTTATAGTGAAATACCGAAAAAATACCGAAAAACCGGGATCCCGGTTTTAAAAATTTTCATACCGGTAAATTACCGGTATTGTCATTTAGCCCAATACCGCCATGCCCTAGTTTCGACGTCTTCGCAAGAAAACGGGTAACTCATGAAAGTGGCAACATTTTTTAGTTTTCAAAGTCGGAGAAACGTCCCTCGAACTCACCTAATGCTTCTTAGTTCTGTCATGTAAATATCATAACTTGTGTGATTATTTGCCCTTGCTTTCAATGCAAAATAGTTCAGTGCACAGGTGGATTGATTGTCAGATGAGAGGTCAAGCTAAAAAAACAATATACCTACCTGATGTGAACTCTCTCTTTAAAGCAATTAGACTCAAAATCGCTCGTGGTAAAATAATAATGTGTGTTTTTAAATTTGTTTGGATTGCGCGGCACATAATAAGTCTTGTCTCTGCTAATAGGTGGCGTTGTCTGAGTGATCGTCTATCGTCGCCGCGTACTGTTCAATGCTACCTACCTATTACGTTAGTATAGTACTAGGTATAACAAACAAGTACCTATATTGCTGGCGATCGACTCGGAAAGCTTTCGCGATCGACCGGTCGATCGCGATCGACCGTTTGAGCACCCCTGAGTCTAGGGGCTCACCTCCGCAGCTTCGGCTTTTTGGTCGCCTTCGGCGACCAGCCTCAGCCGCTGCGATTCGCGCGGTGCCTGTCCCTTGTTACGGCTGGCGGAGGCTGCACTCCCTGCGCGCCTCCGGCTTATTAAATACACTCTAGGGGCGTCACGCACAAGACCACGTGGGGTCAGGGTACTCTGTGTCGGATCCGCCACTCAAATTGAACCTAATCAACTCTTATAGGAATGCTCTGTATCGGGTAGTTCTTTTTCCTGAGGATAAACTTAGATAAGAGAAGTTTGTGTTTTTTTTACTCTTATTTTGTCTATTAATATTGACCAAAGATCAGTAGGTAGGTGAGTCATCCATTATTTAAATCAACCTTAGGTTACTAATTGTAGTTGTTCAAACCGTAGATGAATAAACCATAGGTGAATAAACCATAGGTGAATTCTCCTTTATAGATATCGTTCATTAGTTTTATCAAAATTCTATGAAACGATCTGTAAGTATATTAAACAGTAGGTCTTTTGTCTATTTCGAAAGTAGTTAAAATAACTTTAGTTATTATAATTATGTAACCCTGGTTGCAGGTCTATTGTCCGGGCGGCGATGTTGCAACGACTAGTCCCCGACTCTGCTACCGAAATTATCATGGCCTCTTGGTCGGAAAACACTCTGAAGCAGTATGATGTTTGTTTCAAAAAATGGTTTGCATTTTGTACTGCCTATAGCATCAATATCCCGATTATTATTGAATTTCTCACCCAAATATTTAATCATGGTGGTCAATTCGGTACAATAGAAGTGCATTAGCCCTTATTGTGGGTAACAATATGTCAGATGACGATAGGATTACCAGATTTGGTAAAGGAGTCTATAGATTAAGACCACCACTGCCACGTTACAGCGCCACTTGGGATTCAAGTATTGTATTGAAATATCTCGAATCCCTCTATCCAAATGATAGTCATTCTTTAGAATATCTTTCAAAAAAGTGTGTAACATTACTAGCACTTATTACAGCTCATAGGATTCAAACTCTTTAAAAATTAAAATTGATCACATTATTACACTTGATAATCAAATAGTAATCAAAATATCAGACCTAATTAAAACGTCTAGAGCAGGATCCTGTGGCAGGATCCTGTGGCAGGATCCAAACAACCAACTCTATACTTACCATTCTTCGATGATAGACCTGGTATATGTCCGGTAAAAACTCTTACAACTTATCTAGATAAAACTCTTAGTTTTATCTAGGATTTTAAGGACATCTAATGACCTTTTTGTTAGTTTCATAAACCTCACAATGTTGTCTCCTCACAAACACTCAGTAGGTGGATTAAATTTATGCTAAGTGATAGTGGAATCGACGTGTCTGTATTTTCTTCGCATAGCACTCGCCATGCGGCAACTTCAAAAGCTCACAAACTTGGAGTCAACCTAGACATTATTAGGCAAACAGCAGGATGGACCGGCAATTCCACTACATTCGCCAAATTTTATAATAGACCTATAATCAATGATGAGGATAATACAGCTCTAGCAAGAACTGTATGTACTCGAAGATCATTATCTAATTTATTTACCTGTACCTACTTAATTTAATATTCCTTGTGAAATTTAATTAAAAATTAATGGTGTCTACCCAATTATTTTATTTAATGATATTTCCTACACCTGCTGCTCTCAACATCTACATGTGTTCCAAATTACAATAACCTCTAACTCTACTCTACTAACCTTGAGGACTAAGCACGAGTATAATTTTATTAATGATTAAACGAACTTACCTGTAGGTACGTGAAGTTCTATCATAATTATACAAAGTGCTTAGTCCGAAGAGGTTAGTAGATAAACCCACCCCCCCTAAATAGCCCAAGAGCTTGGAAATATCGCTTAAATTGGTAAAGTAAATATTGTTCTGAACTAAATGAAGAACAGTGAATCAGGCCCTGCACGGGAAAGGTAGGTAAGTAGTTATAAAATGAGTCTTAAACCGTAAACGAAGGAAAATTTTAAAGATTTAGGGTTGCCATCTGTGGCAAACTTTCAACTAATAGTGTGGTAGTATCTACTATTAAGCGTACTACATGTCATGTGTTCCAATAACATCTAACTCTACTAACCTAGAGGACTAAGCACTTCGTATAATTATGATAGAACTTTACGTAGGTAAGTTCGTTTAATCATTAATAATATCCTAGCTGCAATGGCTCCTTGTAGCATAAAATGGTGTGGAAAAGAGAGCAAGACCACAAATTTTAAAACCGATGGAATAACATTTCACAGGTAAGCTGATTTCTTTCATAAACAGAATAAACTTTGCTAATTCATTTTAGTTTTGACTTAGGTTGGCCGGTCGACGTCACCAACGGTGCATCCCTTTCTTTGATAAACAATTTTATATTTGCTTTCCTTTCATCTCTGACAAGGCGCGTGCAAGTAGTGATGTGCCGTTCCGGGCCGGGTAGTGATCACAGTATCGATATGGGTTTATTACAATACAATAGGTACTAATTATAAATAATTCTGTAAAAATCGATTTGAATAATATTCACCGTTACATTGCTACATGGTATCTATCTAAATGTAAAGTACCTACCTACTTAAATGTTAACCCTAATATTTATCACCCGAATTCACCCGATTATTATACTGACTCACTGATCGACATAATTGTTCTCCATGATATCGCGGATATAAGCTAGTTATTTATTTAGTTTCAGTGGGTGATTTACATAATTAATAGAAAACATAGTCTGTTTGCTTGATGCAAGAAAATAAACAATACATAAACTTAGAAGCTTAACGTGACTACCTACTTACATCTTATTTCACTATGCTTAGGCTATTATTAATTTATTACCTATGTGTATATAATGTACCTACACCATAAATATTAGTGTTAAAATCTTTGCCATGGCGCAGTCGGGCAAAAGTGCCGTTAAATACTTACTAGTAAATATACCTACCTAACCTACCTTGTGACAAGTATCGATTATTGTTTTCATAGAAACTAAGTAGGGTCAATGCGCCAGTTTGCGTCCAATTAGTGGAGTTGTCAGATTCAGATATCGAAAAAAATATATTTTAGTGAGCTCTTTGGAATAAAATTGATTTCACCACATGACTAAAATACTCTATTGTCACTAGAAAAAAAGACTTTCTTCATAAATTTATCTGTTAATTTTAAAAAAATATTTTAAGCCGAAATACCTAATTTTACCAGTTCTCGTCCAAAATTTCCAGTTTTCGACCCCCTGTTACCCAGTTTTCGACCACCATATATCTGATAGGAAAATCACTAGAAATTATTATGCTAAGAGGGTTTATTAAAACTCGTGTTTATTAGTCATCTTTTATTAGAGGTTCTGTCTCACACATTATTGAATAATGTTATAATTATAAAAAGTCAATCCTAATCAGCTACAAACAACAGACAGTAATTAATAACTTCTGTTTTACACAATGATTATTATTTACTTACGAATAACAAATTTTAACAGGTAAGTAGGTAGGTACTTTAAGTTCTTTGTTTTTATCATCATCATCAGCCTTTTTCAGTCCACTGCTGGACATAGGCCTCCCCTAATGAGCGCCATAGCGCCCTGTCTTCAGCTTGCCGTATCCAGCATCTGCCAGCAGTCTTTCGCAAATCGTCATCCCACCTGGTCGGAGGGCGTCCTACACTACGTTTGCCGAGTCGCGGTCTCCACTCAAGAACACGTTTACCCCAGCGGTTGTCGGTTCTTCTCGAGATATGGCCAGCCCACTGCCACTTCAGCTTGCTAATCCTTTGAGCTATGTCCAAAACCTTGGTTCTCTGTCGGATGTATTTGTTGCGAATCCTATCCTTCAGAGAAACACCGAGCATAGCTCTCTCCATAGCTCGCTGGGCGACTTTAAACTGGTGGACCAGCCCTACCGTGAGCGTCCACGTCTCAGCTCCGTAGGTCATGACGGGTAGGACGCACTGATTGAAAACATTCGTTTTCAAGCATTGCGGTATGGATGACGAGAAGACTCGACGTAGTTTTCCAAACGCTGCCCAACCTAGCTGGATCCTCCTCTTGGCCTCCTTCTCGAAATTGTTTTTACCCAACTGCAGAATCTGCCCAAGGTAAGTGTACTCGGAAACAATTTCGAGAAGGTGGCCATGTACGACGATCGGTCCCGGATCAATATGGCCATTGATCATGACCTTGGTTTTATCCAAGTTCATGCCAAGACCGATGCGTCGTGAGTGAGGCGGAAGCTAGGCCGTCCAGCGTCCGGTTAAGCTCCTCCAGCGATTCCGCCATTAAGACTATGTCATCAGCAAATCGGAGGTGTGAGATGTAATCGCCGTTTATGTTAATGCCCTTACCTTTCCAGTCGTCCAGGCGTCTTAAACACATCTTCCAACGCGCTTGTGAACAGTTTTTGGGATATAACATCCCCCTGTCTCACACCTCTGCGCAGTTGGATGGGTTTGGACTGCTGGCCCTGTACTTGGACAGTCATGGTCGCGGCATCATAAAGACATCTCAGCACCTCGATATAACGATAGTCTACTTGGCAACGCTGTAAGGATTCTAGAACAGCCCAGGTTTCGACAGAGTCAAAAGCCTTTTCATAGTCCACAAAGGCCAGACACAGGGGCTGATTATACTCTTCGGACTTCTGTACAATCTGCCTCACTGTGTGTATGTGGTCTATGGTACCATATCCTCCGCGAAACCCGGCCTGTTCCGGTGGCTGGAACTCGTCGAGCCTCCTGGCGAGACGATTCGTGACCACTCGTGAGAAAAGCTTATAGACGTGGCTCAGGAGTGTGATGGGTCTGTAGTTTTTAAGAAGGGTTTTATCTTCCTTCTTAAAAAAGAGCACCACCAGGCTCTCGCTCCACGCCTTTGGAGTTCTCCCACTGCGAAGAACGGTGTTTAACAGGTTTTGAAGCTCCTGCAAAACAGGGGCTCCTCCTGCCTTCAGAAGCTCTGAAGTAATGCCGTCTTCACCGGGGGCTTTTCCATTTTTTAGCTGCCTCAGAGCCATCACGATCTCGTCTTGACTGATGTCTGGCAGTTCGTCGATGTAGTGGCGTGTAGGGTGGCTCGTGAATCGTGGTCATCCCGTTGGGCATGAGCGGCATGTGCAGCGTATAAACGGTCATAGAAATCCTCTATCTCAGCAGAGATCTCCGGCTTCGACAATACCATCTGATCCAAAGCTAGGTTTAACTTTTCCAGTTGGTGTTTTCTTTTTTCTCTTCTCCAATTGTCTTACCTGATTTTGACTGTCCTTTTCCCTCTTTTTTCTGTATTCTTGCTAATTTTCTTTTTCTTGATATTTCTGCTCTACCATTCTTTGTTTTTTCCTTGTCTTCATAAAATTGATAGTAACAAAAAACCTTATAATTCTATTAGATTATTGTTTGGTTTACATAATCTATAAAGCTAAGGTCGAAATTAGGACTTCACTTAACATTGTCCAATTTCCGACCACCAAGAAATTTCATAAACTCAGTATTTTATGGTTCGTTGCTCCAAGCCTGGACGAAATATGGTTTTTAGATAGCTTACGAGCATAACGCAATGATTTATTATACGCAATTCTATTAGAATATTGTTCGGTTTACATAATCTTTAAAGTTAAGGTCGAAATCAGGACTTCACTTAACCTTGTCCAATTCCCGTCCACAAGAAATTTCATACATAGTATTTTATGGTTCGTTGCTCTAAGCCTGGACGAAATATGGTTTTTAGATAGCTTACGAGCATAAGGTCCAAATTTAATTAAAAGTTTGAGTAAATTTTCATACAATAATGAATACAAGAGACCACCTTATTGACACGATATGTCCATTTCGCGTCCACCCGGTCGACAACTGGACTATCTCAAAATATCGTGGTACAGTTCACGTCCACGCAAAATTTCAAATTTATTGATTATAATTTAGACAGAATAACACAAATCCATATTTTTTAATCCAAGATTAAGTCACATTAATAACCATCAACTCTAAAATGCATAAAAACAATGTAAAACTTACCGTTAAAAATGTGACATGCTGCTAATTTTTCCGTTGAATCCAGACACGTTTCGTCTTTTTTCTTTCGACCGCACACTGATTAATTTATTTATCTATTTTGCTGGGTGCTAGTGATGTGAAGTTTGCTTTTGTGCGTAGCTTACACATCCAGGTTATTGATATAAATGATTATCATTGTGTGCGAGTGTAATTAAGGCTATTTTCGACGAAATGTTACCAGTAGTGCCGTGAAAGGACGAGATATGGGCCTGGACGCCTAACTGGTACACCTACCCTACCTACCCCATGATTTGTCGTAACCTTGAACGGACCAATAAGCACTCACTTCCCCGCGCCCGCACACCTCATTTGGTTGACAGACTTGTTTGCCTAGCGAATAAAATAATAGGTATTAGGCGTCTATTGGGTATAAAGTCGATGACCTCTGTACACCTATAGAATGCAATAAATGATTGAGTATTATGAATTTATGAACGACGACGGGACCGATTTTCATGGTTTTTGATTTGCTGGATTTCTCTTAGTCCGAAATAGGATGGTAGTACCGAATAGGAGGTATTAAAAACATTGAAAAATTGACGAAAAATAACTACCCTACGAAGCCGGGGCGGACCGTTAGTTAAGTAATATATAAGCATAGATTATTAGATGAGCTGAATCATAAAAGAAGTCGGCAAATGTTAATTGTAGTTCACAAAATAACAAAATAAATTAATTATAATGCTGTGTGAATAGTCCAGCGTTAATTATTTGTATACCTAGGTACCTCATAAATAATGCTGGAAAATTCACACAGCATTATCTAGCCCCCAGCAAAGTGGAGCTTGTGTTATACAAGCTTTGCTTAGCTGGGACTATGATCTTAAACATAAAACACAGTAGGTACAAATATTTGTCCCAAGGCGGGAATCGAACCCGCAACCAAAATTTGACTTGTCTAAGTGCTTATTTTGTAAGCTTAAAGAAATAAACGTTATTGATATTTGATATTTGATTTGAACCTCCTGCGTTGCAGGCGGATCTTTGCCCACCGTGCCACAGGGTCTTGATTCATAGTTTTAATTTATTATTGTTTTTTTAATTCCATGGAAATAGTAAGCGCAATTATTTCGTCATAACTACGACTGTGTAGGTAAACTAAAAAGTAGGTAGGTATCATTGTCATCACTAGCAACATCAGCGCACTAAAATGAAAACTTTTCAATGATATATTTTCATTACCTACCTATAACAATTAAACAACAGTAGTTAAGTACTTTTTTTCAAATGAACAACAATTTATTTAGTGCGCTAAAAAGTCACTCACGGTCTTCTATCAAATGAAAAGCTATTATCGATATTTGCGTTACACAACAACACAGTGTCGACAGTGTCCAACGGCGATGAAACTACGGTGCCCCACACCGCCACAATGCAGCAATGCCTCGCGTGCAAGAATACGCGCTGAATTTTAAATATAAATAACCCATTTTGAGATGGTAGTCGTTGGCCAAATCTGAAACCATGACAGTTACAGTAGATTCGTGGAAAGGAGCCATGACCCCAATTTATGAGAAAAGAAAAACTACACAATCGTCGCTGTAGTTGAAAACGAATTAACTAGGTACCAAACACTTTTTAGTAATTAGTACCTACCAGTAGCGTTTCATGCGGTACTAAAGTCAGGCCATTTTAATA
Source organism: Eupithecia vulgata (assembly GCA_946478455.1). Taxonomy (NCBI): domain Eukaryota; kingdom Metazoa; phylum Arthropoda; class Insecta; order Lepidoptera; family Geometridae; genus Eupithecia; species Eupithecia vulgata. Next base: position 16,644,826 of record OX297865.1, read on the forward strand.
GGTAACATTTGACGCATGGTCAAATTATTATAATAATGTAGGTACCATGATTGATTTGACGTTTGTCAGTTTTATCTTCATAGTGAGGTTAAAACACCGGTTAAAAAACCGGCTTAAAAACATCGATTAAAGTGAATGAATCGAAACGGACTTGAAACATGTGAATGTTAAAAATCATCAGGCGAATCCCTGTCTCATTATTATTTTTTCTTTCCGTAAATCTTATTTTTGCCTATCGACATTCGACAGGCAATGGTGTTGCCAGCATAATTCCACCTAAATTGTACCTAACATCAATGATTTTTCTTTTTAGTTATTTTTTGTATTTTTATAGTTAGTTAGTTAAAAGAATATTAAATATAATTTTTTTATTATAATCACAACGTGGTTATAAATTTCTGATGATATTTCTTCACAAGTAAGTAATCAGCTTTCGATTTTTAGTGCAACATCCCTAGTGTTTAAAAAGAATAATGGTTAATTGACGCAACATTGTAACTAGGGCATGGACACCGGTATTCGGTATTACCGAAAAACCGGTAATACCGGACGATTTAAGGCAGTTCCGAATACCGGTATTGAAATTGTAAATACCGGTAATTCGGTATTTTGAAAAAATAAGTTATGATTAATAAATATGCGTGAAGAAAACTCTTATGGCGGCTCTAAAATACACAAATACCTACCAAACAACTTCTATATAAAACATATACATTTTATGATTGTAAAATTGATAGCCAGTCTACGTTTTTATTATAATGGTTTCAAAAATTGATAAACCAACGCGCATCCTCTTTCTACTCCAGGACAAGACGCATATCGCATTACCACGGTATATTCATCAAGTACCCCTAGTACTTGATGAATATACCGTCCACTCGCACTAAACGGTTTTCCACCGCCTTCATCATTCGTACCGCTGGGATTTGGAACACGCTCACTCACTCGCTCACCCGTCAATAAATAAATAATAAATAAATAATGCTGGACAATTCACAGCATTACCTAGCCCCAAGCTAAGCAGAGCTTGTATTATGGGTACTAGATAACTGATATACATAACATAATACAATACATGGATAGATATTTTTTATTATATATAGAAAACGACCAGAACACCCTGAACAAATGTCTGCAGATCGTACATTTGTCCCAAGGCGGGAATCGAACCCGCAACCTTCTGCGTCGCAGGCAGACCTTCGCCCACCGCGCCACATCGGTCGTCACTTAGGTGTCTTAAAGACAAAAAGTTTAAAGTAAATGGGTATCTCTTCTAAACCTTCGTGACATAGCTTCACTTTTCATCAAGTGAGTTTGTGGTCAAACGAAGGTCTTTAGACAATAAAATAAAGTAAATTAAAAAATAAATGCGCGTAGAATAGTGTAAGACCGTGTTTCATCTTACATTGTGTAAAATCTTTACTTCTAATCAATGTCAATGTGTGCGTGGAAGTTGCAGCGAGCGCATGACGAGTAGTACTGTTCCTGTAATTTCAACAATCAAATAACACAAACAAAAAGATGGAATTAGTAGGTATTTACAATTAAAAGTAGGCTAATCAGCGTAGGATCTGTCGAGATCTGCATATTAGCAGATCGTCAAGCCAAATCTGCCGCCGCCCTAACCCTCACGGATGTCCGGGAAGATGAAAAGGCGCAAGTATGTTGAAGTAGCGTCCCACACAATGGGCTCCTCAACTCAACTCCCATGGGACTACTGTCATACTGTCGTCGTCGGACCTCTTACCTACCATCGTCATGCAAAATACCATTCGGTTCGAGAGTAGATTTTACTTTAGCGGTGACAAAGGCCCGATGATGTGGCATGGCATGGCAAGATATCTGACTGGCGACCCTATAACACACGACAATCCGTAATGAGCTATTTGACAGCAGTATTGCACTGGCATTGATGAGACGCGCAACACCTTGCACACAAAACTGAAGATACGGAAAGTTACGGGGTCCAATAAAGTGGCAGTGTTATATGTTATATGGAAGTGCTTGCAATTAATATTCGAAAAATCCCATTTAGAAACGGCTGGGAAACAGGCACTACCTATCTGCACAGCTGGAGCACGTTTGTATCAAACAATTCCGTGTCAACTCACACAAAAGCCCGTCCTATTGTCATGACGACAAAAGATATTTTGGAGGAGCAGCATTGGGGCAAGCACTATGCCAAACCGTTCTAATTAGCCTAAAAACTAAATATTGAATGAAATTCCAGGTCCAAATAAGACGGCTCTAAAAAAACAACTAGTGATTTAGACAGAAGTCAGGGCTACATTTTTGCGAATATCTAAGCTCCCAAATTTGACAGGCATGGATATAGGTAGCAGGCATTGCCATCCTAATAGATATTTTAACTCGATTTGATTGTTTAAGTAAAAGAAAGAACATAATGTAGAAAGGACCATTTTAAATTATCAATAAAAGCTAGACGATTTCAAATAACATTTCTTGGTACATTTATTCAGTCTAATACAATAATAAATGGAGTGGAAAATATTTTTTTCTGCTCTTTTAGTATTTCTAGTGAAATGTGAAAACAAGCGTACAAAAGGTAAGGTGTGCACCTTACCTTTTGTACGCTTGTTTTTGACTAACTCTTCATTGTACTCAAGTAGAGTGTTTCGCTAAGACGATTTGAAGGATAAAGGTTTGTCTAACAGTGAGCAGGTTCCATTATTTATATAGATCAACGGTAGGATATCGGTAGGGAAGACATGCACTCACTTTCAACACTGCCCTTTGTGCTCTCTCCAGTTCTATGAGGTGAGTTTTAGCCGTACCACCCCAGGAGGTGATGCAGTATCCCAAAATAGAATCACACAGAGCCATATACACTTCACGGATAATTTTACGGTCAGCTACATTTCTGAGCCCCTTAAAAACATATATAAGCTTACGCGCTCTCGCAAGTTTAACATCAGCCGATCACATAGATTCAGCTGCTTCTTGGGACCGTACATTTACAATAAAGTAAACGCCAAGTTAAGCATATTTCCACTAACACGCACTAAGTGTAAAATAGAACTAACTAAATGGCTAAAAACCTTAAACTATGAAGAGACTGAAAATCTTTTAACCACCCCTTCCTGAATTAAGTACTTTTTATATAGATTTGCCCCGAGGCGGGAATCGAACCCGCAACCTCCTGTGTCGCAGGTTGACTTGGGGATAGTTGGGTGTTGTACCCAAACAAACACATACACACAGTACATACCTCAACACACTCACACATGGTGGCTCCTGTTGCCCGGGCTCTTAAGAGACCGGTGTCCTCAGGAGTATCCATTCAATCATCCATCACCAGACACGCTCACTACACCACACTTACTTACACTATCTACACAAATAGGCACACGCACACACACAAATACCACTAACATTCACCCCACATACATTTGGTTTTTCTGTAATCTATTCTTTTCTCATTTTTCTAACTTAGTTAATTATTATTTTTACTACTAGTTTTCTTCAAATATGTTTCCTAAAACAACTCACATTGAATTGCACCTTTACTATTATATAGTAGCACTAGTGTTACTATTAGTAACACTGTCTTACAGAAACTCAAATAACCTTAAGTTATCTTTGTTTTATTGTATGCAGGCAATCCGTGGAGTGGGGGCACTGGAGACCTGCAGCTACAGGTTTTTTTCAAAAACCTATAGCAGGCTCCAGCCTCTCACAATACAGGTTTTTCTCAAATTATAACACTAGATACTATGTTTAAGATACCTAATGTAAACCTATTGTAAGAGGAAATAAATAAACTTATTATTATTAGTGCTTAGTGAAAACGGTGAATTGTGCGGTATTTCGGGGTAAAAGGCGATCAGAGACATCAAACTTAAGGGAACACGGTATTTCCTATCACAAGTAAGTGATATTTTTGTCAATTGTTTTTGTAATCTTGTAATCTTAGCTAGGTGCAGATCTCTTCTTTTTTGAGACTACTACCAGCTTTGTCACAGAGACCCATAAAGCCTTATATCAAACAAACAAATCAAAAATTACATTTCACTTGCGCATTATTTCTATTTCGAGTCAGCTTTGAGTCAATTCTTGCTGAATGTAAACCTCTTTTTTTCTGATGAACATAGTATTTTTTTATAGACCACGGAATACCTTAATAAGTATATATAAGTAAACTACCAACCATAAAAGCCTGATTGAATTTATTGAAAAATTGAAAATTATGAAATATCAGCGAAATCAACAGCTTTTTATTTCCTGATCTAATCAATCAATGAACCATATTAAATATTTAAATTTATTTCCATAAATAAAAAATTGTACACTTAAAAACGTCAAATTTTTAAAATAAAACACTGACATGGAAATAAAGTGATACCTAATTTGAATGTATAAGCTATTTTGTATATGCTTTGGTCTGTAGACGAAATTAAAATAGCGACGAAGAAACCTGTTAGATGTTGTTTTTCTAGTTGCAGCAAAACCCGTTCTTAGCTTTTTAGGGTTTCAAAGATCGGTTTTGAAACCCTTATGGTCTCGCTCTGTCCGTCCCCGCTCTTTCTTGAATATCTCAGTAACTACTGCAGCTATTAACTTGAAATTTGAAATAATGATACATTTCGTGCGCCATTACTGATTTTAAGAAAAAAATATATAAATAAATGAAAAATGAAAATGAATATTTTCAGTACAAATTTTGATGTTGAAATTTCAAAAGAGACCTAGGAAGGCAAATGGTGTATCAAATGAAAGGTATCGTTTTGTACATTTCAAAACACTTTTTGAAATTTCTGTAAGTTTCATACTTTTTGAAATATTTCAAAAATAGTCGAAAAATTGACCATACCCCCCCCCCTAGCTCCGAAGATTGCAGACCGATCCATGTACAATGTATTAGGCGTTTGTAGACATCAATCTATATTTTACAGGAAAAATATAGAGAAGTCTGTAATAATAATAGTTTTTGAAAAATGGTCAAAAAGGGGGGGATTTTTTTTTCAAAAGGAGGGGTACCTGCCTATGTGGGGTATCAAATGAAAGGTATCGTTTTGACCATTTCAAAACACTTTTTGAAATTTCTGTAAATTTCATACTTTTTGAAATATTTCAAAAATAGTCGAAAAATTTACCTTTCCCCCCCCCTATCTCCGAAGATTGCAGACCGATCCACTTACAATGTATTAGGCGTTTGTAGATATCGATCTATATTTTACAGGAAAAATATAGAAAAGTCTGTAATAATAATAGTTTTTGAAAAATGGTCAAAAAGGGGGGGAATTTGTTTTCAAAAGGGGGGTACCTACCTATGTGGGGTATCAAATGAAAGGTATCGTTTTGACCATTTCAAAACACTTTTTGAAATTTCTGTGAGTTTCATACTTTTTGAAATATTTAAAAAAAAAACGAAAAATTGACCATTCCCCCCCCCCTAGCTCCGAAGATTGCAGACCGATCCATGTACAATGTATTAGGCGTTTGTAGATATCAATCTATATTTTACAGGAAAAATATAGAGAAGTCTGTAATAATAATAGTTTTTGAAAAATGGTCAAAAAGGGGGGGAATTTTTTTTCAAAAGGAGGGGTACCTGCCTATGTGGGGTATCAAATGAAAGGTATCGTTTTGACCATTTCAAAACACTTTTTAAAATTTCTGTAAGTTTCATACTTTTTGAAATATTTCAAAAAAAGACGGAAAATTGAGCATTCCCCCCCCCCTAGCTCCGAAGATTGAAGACCGATCCATGTACAATGTATTAGGCGTTTGTAGATATCAATCTATATTTTACAGGAAAAATATAGAGAAGTCTGTAATAATAATAGTTTTTGAAAAATGGTCAAAAAAGGGGATTTTTTTTCAAAAAGGGATACCTACCCATGTGGGGTATCAAATGAAAGGTATCGTTTTGACCATTTCAAAACACTTTTTGAAATTTCTGTAAGTTTCATACTTTTTAAAATATTTCAGAAAATTGATTGTCCAAATAATTGGCAAATGTTTGAAACCCTCGGCGCGCGAGTTACACTCGCACTTGGCGAATCTTGTTTTATCTTCTAGATAATCTGATATTTGTATGCAGTCAAAAAAATCCGTCATCTTGCAGACGTAGATCCTTCTAGATTTGTTTATTTCAGCTACTTCTACAATTATGATGTCGTATGGTATACGGCTGTAATTACTTTAGCTCCTCCTTTCTTTAGTATGTAATGTATACATACACACGTGTCTGCTTGTGATGGGACAAAACCAATAATGCGTAATTCCGTGTCCAATCGGATATACCACTGCCTCCCGGATTGTTTTAGACTATACAAGAATCGTTGTAGTTTGCAGACTTTTTGTCCTTTGATATCTCTAATACATTTTAGCATGTTTTTAGCTTGTATACAGTCAGGTCATTATTTCCGCTCTCATCGATAATTATTTCTGTCACATACTTTTCCAGGTTTTCAGGTACCTTCATAGTGATATCTTCTTCTATGTCACCGTTCAGATACGCTGTCGTGACATCCATCTGCTTTAATTTCATGCCTTCTTCGACAGTCATTCCAACGACGGTTCTGATGGAGCTTAACTTGGCCACAGGCGCGAAAGTCTAATTGTAGTCTATTCCAGGTCTTTGGGAGCATCCCTGAGCAACAAGTCTTGCCTTCTTAGTTTCCATATTGTCCGGTCCAGTTTTTGTTTTAAGAATGAGCTTGTAGTCAATGAGCTTCATGCCAGTGGTTTTCTTCGTGATTTTCCACGTCTCATTCTTGCTGTGCTCTCACTTCAGCTTTGATTGCGTAGTGCCAGTCGTCTTGTTTCATTTTGTTCAGACAAGTGTAACATATCCGACACGAGCAAGCTTTCTTCTTCCATAATCATCTTGTAAGTGGTAGTCTTTTAACGAAGTGGGTTTCTTTCGATTTCTTGTGGGTCTTTGAGATGTTCTCTCATTTATTTTGTGTGGAGTTTGGTATCCATCACTCTCAGCCTCTTCATCCTCTTCAACTGAGGTGTGGTCTTGATTAGCAGTTTCAGCCACCTCATCCTCAGATGGCAACAGATTTTCATTTGTTTGTTTCATAGTTGGTGGCATCTGAGGTGGACATATCTTTCAAAGGAATAGGATCCTGAATCGGTAAGTTAGAATTTTGACGATTTTTCTTATTGTTAAGTTGTAACTATCACCATTTCTTTTTTAGGTCTCCGTATGCTGTCGCCAAGGACTGTTTTTGTATGAGTTTCATCATAGTACATCTTCTCCAAAAATGTTATACCTCGACTGATTACAATATCGTTTTGGTCAGGTAAATAGACTCTGAATCCCTTAGCATTTTTGGCGTACCTATCCCTTAAATATTCGTTCTATGGCTTTAGGGGAGAATTTGCCTCTTCGTCTTTTGTTCAAGACTTAGACAATTTAACCCGTTACTTTGTCAAAGGTTCAAGATGAATGCTTTGCTGCCTAAAATGCGTAAATGGTTTCCGGCTGGGTTTCTGCCAACTCATTTTTCGTACGGAGTACTTCCATTTAAAGCTTTTGCAGGACTCCGGTTTATTAGATAATTGGCTGTGTTTATTGCTTTGGCCCATAAGCATGAGGGTACATTCGCTTCCATCATTAAACATCTAGCGTTGTCCAGCAGTGATCGGTTTTTTCGTTCACTTATGCCGTTTTGTTGCGGAGTATATGGTGCTGTTAGTCTCCTTTTGATGCCACATTTTACGAGCAGGTTATCAAATTCTTTGCTTCAGTACTCGCCACCATTATCCGATTGTAAGTGCTTGAATTTCTTCTTTGTGAACAGCTCCACTCCATTTTTGTATTCTGTAAACTTTTCGATTACTTCACTCTTGTTTTTAATGAAGTAGATACAGCAGTACCTGGTGAAGTCATCAATGAAGGATACGTAGTATCTGGACCCAGATATCGATTCCGTTTCAAAAGGTCCACAGACGTCACTGTGTCTAGAAACTGTGTTTCTAGAATTTCAGTTGACGATCGGTCATGGCTAGCAAATGGTAAGGATGAAAGTTTACCTTTTATACAAGTTTCGCAGGTATTTAACTTTACTTCTTTTAGTTCTAGTCCTCTCATCATCTGCTTCGTAGCCATCATTTTGAGATCTTTTTCGTTTATGTGACCCAATTTTCGGTGCCATAACATTGATTCATCTTTTGACTTCGTTGTAAAATTTGCTGATTCTTCGGGTTTGAAATCCAGATAATAAAGCCCGTTTTTATTTCTTGAAGCTTGTAGTAGGACGACATTATCTTCTTCTATGATCGATGCTTTTCCTTTTTCGAATAGTACCTTGTAACCGTTATCGGTTATTTTCCCTACTGATATGAGGTTTGTAGTTATTTCTGCTACGTACAACGCATCATTCAAATTATATTTTTCGTCGCTGGTCGAGATACTAATTTTTCCTCGCTCTTTAATTTGTGTGGTTTGCTTCTTCGACGCGAGACTTAAAATGCTTACTTCAGGAGTTAATTCTTCGAATTTTTCTTCCTCGCCAGTCATGTGAGAGCTGCAGCCACTGTCAAGGCACTATAGATTTTTACCAATGCTGTCTGCCGATGAATAACAGACATTGAAGTTCTTTTCATATGTTTTCTTTTCTGTGGGTGAGTGGCTCCTTTTTTAGACCAACATGCCTCTGTAGTGTGTTCTTTTTTGTTGCAGTGTTTACAGACGACGGTCTTCCTCTTCTGTTTAGCATAAAGTGCTTCAGACCTTGTTGAGGTTTCATTCGGTTCTGTTTGCTTTCTGGCCTCATTTTCTTCTATAGTTTTTATTTGTAATTCTTGTGGGCCAGGTAGCACATCATATACTTATAAATCTGTGTAGCACATCCCGTGACTCAATAGCGATGCGAAAGTTTTCATGGTTTGCTGGTAGGCTATAATAAAAGCTTAGATACTAAAAATCAAAAAGAATTTAAAAGAAGTATACATCACCGAAGATTTTCCGAGGGAAGTATCAGAAAAGCGAAGAGAATTGATACCTAAGCTTATAGAAGAACGCGCGAAAGGGAATTTTGCATACATAAAATATGATAAATTAATAGTTAAAGAGACAAATCTTACCAAAGAAACAAGAAAGAGGGACATATCAACTTCGCCGGAAGATCAGAACCAGGCCAAAAAGTTAGTGAGCAACTCTTCAGCAATAAAAGAAAACAGGAAGAATGCTTTCGATATGATGAGACCTAAAGCAAATTCATTTTCTAACAAAAACCAAACCAAAAATCAGTAGCAACTAAATATCAGCAACCAGAAGCAGAACAACCCCAACCCGGCTGGTCCCCGTGGGGTTGCCAGACCATTACCCCCTAGTAACACACCCATAAGCAAAAATAGAAAAAGTAAAATATACCTCGCAACGTTAAACACCAGAACTCTAATGACATACAACAGACTAGAAGAATTGGAGGAAGCCATAAGATTTATAAAATGGGATGTTATTGGTCTTTGCGAAGTAAGAAGAATAGGAGAAGAAATACGAGAGTATGACGAACACATCTTTTATTTCTACGGTGAAAAGCAAGGTATATACGGAATGGGATTCCTAGTAAAAAAATATCTAAAAGACAAAATAATCAGCTTTCAAGGAATATCAGATAGAATTGCATTACTAAATATACAATTACCTGAATTTAAACAGCCGTCAACGATTATCCAAGTCTACGCACCTACAGAACAAGATACGAAGATAGCAAAAGATAAATTCTATAAAAATCTGACAGAAGTAATGCAAGAGACGAACAACAATATCATCCTGATGGGAGACTTTAATGCCAAGATAGGCAATAAATCAAATGAAGACGAATTTGTATTAGGAAATTACAGCAGTGGAGAAAGGAATGACAACGGACAGCGAATTATAGACTTTTCCTTTGCAAATAATCTCAAAATAATGAACAGCTTCTTCAAAAAAGGAAATACTAGAAAATGGACATGGATATCTCCAAACGGCAGAGATAGAAACCAAATTGATTTCATCCTGACTAGAGACAAAAGGCTATTTAGTGACGTCAGTGTTGTAAACAAGCTAAATTTTAACACAGATCATAGAATGGTAAGAGGTGTTATACAATGTAAAAATAATAAATCAAGAAAATATATTACCACGTCAACTAGAAACACAATGATAGCATCGCCTATACCACAAAATGAACTAAGTGAATTGAGAAATGCATTAGATAAATTCGAGAGACACAAAACACTGCAGGAAAAGTATGATTCTACGGAGAAAGCACTGATGAACGTTAAAAAATTGCATACTAAAATGGGCAAGGAAAGCAAACTAGGAGAAGAAACGATAAAATTAATGAAAGAAAGGAACATCATGTTGGAGAAACGAAAAGATAACCGTCAAAATATCACGAAAATTAGCAAACACATCCAAGAATCTATAAGAAAACATAGAAAAGCAACGAGACTGAAGGTATTAAAAGAACAAATAGAAAAAACAGGTGGAATTAAAAAAGGTCTTAAGCATTTAAAAGAATATACACAATGGATACCTAACATGAAAAACAAATCTAAGAAATTGATAAATAAAAGATCAACAATATCTAAAATAGCGACAGAATTCTATAAGAGACTATACACAAGAACTGACAAAACAATATCAACAGACACAGAAAACTACACCTATGAAGAAGAAACACCTTACATACTAGAAACCGAAGTAAAAAAAGCTATAAACACACAAAAAAGCGGCAAAGCAACTGGAGACGACAATATTTCAAACGAATTACTGAAAGCCACTATGAACGTCATATCCAAACCAGTGACGCAAATTTTCAACGAAATATTGGCTACTGAACAAATTCCAACTCAATGGACGAAATCAACTATTGTCTTGTTACATAAAAAAGGGGATAAAAATGAAATAAATAACTACAGACCCATATGTCTTATGTCCAATCTATACAAAGTGTTTTCTAAAATAATACTTGGCCGAATAACGAAACACCTAGAAGAAAATCAACCGAGAGAACAAGCGGGTTTTCGGGCCGATTATTCAACTATTGACCATATTCATGTGGTGAAACAGATAATAGAAAAACTTAATGAATATGGCCAACAATACCATATGGCATTCGTCGATTACAATAAGGCTTTCGATTCTTTGAGTCATGAATACATCTGGAAGACGCTAAAAATCCAGGGCCTAGGCAGCAAATATATAAAAATTTTAAAAGAAATTTACAAAAACTCCACAGCAAAGGTACAACTTGAACAGCAAGGAGAAGAGTTTAGTATCCAGAGGGGCGTGAGGCAGGGAGATCCACTTTCTCCAAAACTGTTCACGGCAGTGCTAGAGAACATATTTAGGAATTTGGACTGGAAAGATTTTGGAATATGTATAAATGGAACAAACTTAAACCACCTAAGATTCGCTGACGACATTGTTATATTTGCAGAAAGTCCACATACTCTACAGATTATGTTACAACAATTAGATATTGAAAGTCGTAAAGCAGGTTTAACCATGAATCCAACAAAGACAAAAGTTATGACAAATGCAGTAAAGGAAAAAATAGAAATAAGGAAAGAGGTTATCGAATATGTCGATGAATATGTATATTTAGGACAGCTAATATCAATAAAAGACCAACACTCAAAGGAAATTGATAGACGAATAAGCAACACCTGGAAACGTTACTGGTCTCTTAAAGAAATAGTCAAAAACGAAACAGTACCAATGTCGGTAAAAAGCAAACTGTATAACATATGCATTTTGCCATGTCTCACTTATGGGTGTCAAACTTGGCCTGCTACGAGCAAAACATACCAAAAACTTATAGTTTGCCAACGAAACATGGAGCGAAGCATGCTAAATATACGGCTACGCGACAGGTGGAGGACTTCGAAAATAAGGAAAAGAACAAAGGTTAACGATGTTTTGCTAAAAATAAAGAAACTCAAATGGAATTGGACTGGCCACATAATGAGAACAAACAAAGAAAAATGGACGAAAGATGTAATGGAATGGTATCCTAGGAATGGGAAAAGAAGAAAGGGACGTCAAATCAAGAGATGGGAAGATGACCTACCAAAAGGATGGAGAAGACTAGCTCGTGACAGAGACGAGTGGAAGAAACTAGGGGAGGCCTATGTCGAAAGACAACCTGACCAATAAACTGGTTGCTGAAGGAGAATTTCAGCTATTTCTTTAGTAATAGATCTAAATAACAAACTCTAATATCTAATGTTTTATACTTGTAATGTACTTTGGTCAGCGAATAAAGGCTATTTTTATTTTTATTTTATTTATTTTTATAATAAAAGCATCATAATACTCAAGAATTCCGGGTGGATTTTAACTTCCATGTCCTCCAGCTTTCCGTCCGACGACATTCATAAAATTATTTAAATGGTCGCGGATATCCTCTTTGGAGCTCATTATCTTCAGAACCAGTTGTTTCAACAGCGTTGCTTTTCTCGCCGGACCAGTGATCTGATTTAAGTTTATTCTTGAAAAAATTCTATGTCTATGGTTTATCCCATATCTCTTTAGACGTTTTACATCCTTTTATTTGTTTTAATTCTGTCGGTGAGATGAGCACTCTAGTACTATACTTATAAATCTGTGGATGAGCAGAATGAGTTCCTATCTAGCTTGTATGTCAATTTTCTCGAACTTACATTTTTCGTCAGCGCTCGATGTTGGCGATAATTTTGTTTCGCCGCTAACGTAATTATTTTTATCAGTACTGCCTGGGCTTGTAAACACCAGGTGTCGTAATTATTTCTTGTTAACGTTTCTATAGAACGGTATGTGGATGACGCCATTTTTACGTTAGTTTATTTCGTTTGGCATATAAGCAGGTAACCACGCTCTGCTACCAATTGATGGGCGTGGAATATAAATATATCATTTGCAATACAATGCATTTTATATAAAACATAACAGAAATTATAACAACGTAATTTCTAATGTAAAATTCGTGACAAGACAAACTTGACAGGTGAATATCATAGAGCTGTAACAACTGGCAGACTCAATCATATCATACGGTATCACTTGTTACGGCAAAACATTTTAAACATACGTAGATAAAATATATCACTTACAATTACGACTTTTAAAATCAATTGTACCGAAAAAATTAAACAGCTCTCATACGAAAATTCTGAAGTTGTTTTTAGATAAGGTAAGGTGGGGCAACACTATCAGCGGGGGAAGACTATCACTTTCAAATATCTCGAAAAGTACCGCGTTTTTGTTGAGTTGCCTATGTCGATAAAACAGTTTTCAAGAAAAGTGTCTTGGCTCAAAACACAGATGTCGCTTTTGCTGGTAAATGGCGCCAACATACCGAAATGTAAATTTCAGTTGTTAAAAAATAAATTTGTACGTGGTTGACCATGACAAACTTTTAAAATTTTGGTGGTAAATAAGTGTTAAATTGATATGTGTAATATGTAAGTAGCATCATATTAATATTGTCTTTTAAGTTATTATAATATTATGGCTTTAAACTAAAGATTTCCTTTGATATTTTACGAAACCAAAACCTTATCTAAAAATATCAAAACGGGGGAAGACTATCAGTCTTTCTGGGGTAAGGCAGTCATATGTTAGTATTGCCCCAAGTCAGATATAATCAACATTTTCTCATCATGGTATTTTTCTTTCGAATTTGTACGGTTGGGGTGTAGTTGACGGGACGCAAGTCGAAAAAGACGTTTTCTATTTTCACTTTTCACAAAATTTTCACGATTTTTTAATACATAATTAACATATATTTTTTCTTACGGTATCGTGAAGGGGGTTACTAGGGTGCAACTTTTGTTCAGGTCTTTGACCTCAAAGTTCAATGACCTCGGCAAAGCGTGTTAAACTTTTTTTCTAAAAAAACTTTCTAACCAGGATCGTACATTAACACAGAACAGAACCGACACGGATAGGTTAGGTTAGAAGGCTAAGGCAAGGAGCGAAGCGAAGCGGAGCTCCTTGACTTAGCCTTCGTGGTTTTTTTTTTAACCACCCGTTAAACTTTTTTTCTAAGTAATAAACCTTTCGTTAGTCGACAAAAATTTCATTGACCTTTAGTCCAAGGTCACTGAACTCAAGGTCAATGACCTCAACATCAAGGTCAAAGGTAGGTCAGTAGCTCCTAGCTGATGTTTGACACTAGATTGGGCCTGTTGTACCTAATCTCAAAAAGGTTCTCTCTATCGATGTAGGGTAACTGGTTGAAATCTCCGATAAGAACAATTTCGCCCGTACTAGACAAACGAAAGGCCATGATGATGGCTCCAAAGTGTCAAAGGGCTGATGATGATAATGTCTAACGCACAAAGTGACATTAAGCTATTGATGTCACTTAAAAGGTTCTGCGCCTCTGATTCCTGTTGTGTGTTAGTCTTACCCCAATTCATTTCTTTTACGAATTGCCGCAAAAATAAACGTTGTAGCGTCGTGATAGAGTTTTAATTAAATTACATTACGTTTAACATTTACGATTTTCCTTAAGGAATTCCGCTAAGTTTTAGTTTTCAGCAAAAAAACATCACTGTTAGTCTTACCCCAATTAGTGGGGAAAGACTAACTATTTTTACTGGTTTTCAATTTATTCAAAATATCTATTCTGAATGCATTACCGGAAATATACTCACTATTTCCTAAAACCTTATAGTTTTGTAGTTTCAATTACATGATTATCTCAGAGGCAAGTCAAATACCTTAGCCATAAAAACCGATCTTTCCGGTCTAGCAGGAAACTATGTTTGTCTTACCCCACCTTACCTTACACAAATGTCTTACCTATACAGGAAAAAATATCCCTTGCCCTCCTAAAAGAACAATATAAAAATAAAGAAATCTTAATGCCCGTAGCTCACAAAATATCAACCAGGAAAATAACTCAATATAAAGTCATAGTACCCCAGGCGAACAACTTCTATGGACGTAGAACTACAGAATTTATGGTACCTAAACTCATGAATGATTTGCCACAGAAAGTAAAAGAAAAAGCAAACGATAAAAACTACAAACTCATCCTACACAAATATTACCACGAGAGGCTGCAGGCAGAGTGAATAGGAGGCAGCATGGTGGTTTGGTTTTTGAAGGCTGGTGCGATCCCCTTTTGCTTTTTGTATGCCTGTATTTATGACGTCATCGCTAGCGCGTCGATATACGTACGAAAAAAAAAGCAAAGGACAATCGCGCCAGCTTTTAGGAATACTAATGTATCTGCTCCCCCTAGACATTCTGCAACACCAGCTGTTCTTGTTTTTGTTTTCAAAACAAACAGTACTTCTTTGCATAAAAGGACGGAGATTCTGGTAAGGACCTATAACTACATACAGCCTGTCGTAAATCAAGTTACTATCGAATTTCTTTTTATATTGTATCATAGATTTATAAGAGGTGATCCAAATGCAATGTAACTTTATTATCAAAAACCCATTATAACATTAAAGAATACTTTGACATAACCCCTCCAAAATTTAGATAATAATTATAATAATATTAAATAATAAACATTGGATTCCTATTGTTATGTGATTAAAAAGTGCAATTACTTTAATTTTAAGTATATTATTATAATAATTATTGTATGTCCGAAAGGACAAACTGTTGAAGAATGTATAATAGTTCATAAGACCAACTATGTTACACAGTTCACAATAAAGATTATTATTCTTATTCTTTAAAGTAACAATGTATGTATAGACGAGTGTGAGCACCAATACAAACCTATTTTGGTTTAATGGTGCAACATTGATAAACACATGTTTAACCTTTTAATCAGGGACGAGGGAAATTTCACGGACGGAGTCATACCGAATCAAATGTGAAGCACAGCAATGGCGGACGAGTCATTGTGTGCGTGTGATTATAGAGTTGCCAACTGATGACAAAAACTCCCGAATATTTTCATAAGTTTCTAAAATCATTGAACTGAAAATTATTTGTAAGTCTCAAGTGTATTACCTAAAACTTTGAAATGTAATGCGAATGGAACATTTCACGAAAAGTAAAGTAGGAAGCCTACCTTACCTACCTGACCAATTTGGCAGAACAATGATTTTTTGGCGTTGATGGAATGGGAAAACAGGTTTTTCTGAAAGTAGGTAGGTACTAGGTAAATTTATTTGAATAAAGTAAGTAGGTACCATCAAGTAATAGAACTAAAACTAGTATTTACACTTGAAACAATTGAGCTAACAGCAGACTATTGCAAACAATCTATAGGTAGCTCAACTAATCCATATTAATACCTGTCGGAAGCGTACTGGGAAGGTATGTTATGTAAAGAGGTACCTAGTAATTTTTTTCTGTGAAAGTTTGTCTTAGTCGCTAAGTAGGTAAGGTTAGTACCTACTTCCTAAATAGGTAAGTACCTGTTTTTGAGATACCTACCAAAAAAACACATTTGTGTAGACACTTCTTGTTAGTTTTAATCTACACACGTAATAGGTGGGTATCTGCACGCACACGCATTACCTGGTACCTACCTAGGTAAATATACCTGCGTAGGTACCTGTTCCTATCCTATCTACATTCTTTCTACCTAGGTCAGAGTGGAAGGTGCGATGGTTACACGCGAGCACGAACCGAACAATAATAAAATAAATAAATAATGCATGATACATTCAAGTTCTTTGAGTATGTTGGTACGCGGCATTAGCTGTGCCCCGCGCGCGCGGCTTTGCCCATGCAAAATTTACATTTCATCTATTATTTTATTGCGCGGATCCCGTATTCTCGCTGTAACATCAGCTACATGCGTAGCATCAGCATCAGTAAAAGTTTCATCAAAATAGGTCCAGCCGTTTCATAGATTAGCTCAAACAAACACATAGAAAAACAAAAATTCGTATTTTTTAATAAAAAAAACTGTTGAATTAACACTATAAACAATCATTCCTTTGTATTTATATGTACCCATGTAAAAATCATCAAAATGATGACTACATAATAATATTTAAAGTAGGTAGGTACAGGTACCTACAAACCTTATTAATAATTGAACAAATACAAGTAGGTATTGAAACATTTATAATATCCCACACTTACTAGGAAATTTGCTTGTTTACATGTTGGCAACACCGGTGTGATTTGGGTTTTTATTTACTTAACTTTTCTGTTGATAATTATATTGCGTTCAATCGAAGAAATAAGTTGATAAAATAAGAAACATAACTGAGAAATGTGATTTCGTGTTCTTTTTTGACAAAACGGCTGTGATTTCAGCAAGACTTAGCCGCACAAACAGGCATATTTCACTTTTAAAATTTCTTTTTAATCAGTGCACTACAGTAGGCGTCTAAAGTGGTAATGGCGGACGATGGACAGACTATGACGTCTATGTGTGAGTGCGTACGCGTACGTACAGAGCATGGACAGACTATTGAGTGCTTCACTTTATTTCTTACTGAGACTCCGTCCGTGAAATTTCCCTCGTCCCTGCTTTTAATAATAAAATATTCATTCATTCATTCAACTAAAGAGGTTGCGCCATACCATCAAACAATATTAATAATATTTTAAGCAGTGCATTAAAAATGATAATATCATTTTTGCATTCAAATGATAATATCATTTTTAACGCTGTCTTGATTATTACATGCCATGATTTATTACACGACTTTCTACATCTGGTAACACTGATTCGTTCGAAACCGAGCGAGTTTGCTACAAAGTATACGGTTAGATTAGTAATAAACCCTTTGACATTGACAAGTACTATCACTGCTGTGTCGACTGTCAGTTAGTCAGTAGCGAGTTTTTGGCGATTGGCGAAGTTGGTGATGGGAGTGTTTGATTTGCAATGAGTGAAAAATTAAATAACTCTGCTCAGGAATGTGTTCAACAAAAAAAAAATATAGAAAGCGGTAAAATAAATAACCATGTTAATGGTTACTTGAATTACCGTAATGGAGTAACTGTAAGTAAAAATTATATTCCTCTAACCTCTTAATATAGTTTGATTAGGTACCGCAGGCCGCGGTCGCCACCTCAGGCTGATTCTGGGCATAGGGGAATGCTCTTACCCTACACAGGCGCACCCGTTGATTAGGTACGTAATTGTCTAAACGTATGCTAGTGTGTGTGTAGACTGCATGCTTGGTAGCTGCTCTGCAAATCATATTACTTATTTATTATTTTTAAAAAGATTTCATTTATCAATCACTCTAATAATTTTAAATTGCAATACGACACTTAAGGTTTCACAACAGTAGGGAGGTTTATGAATACAACCTAAGAAATAGGCTTGTGTAGTTGTATAATCATTTAGGTACACTAATAAACTAGTTTCCACAAGTGATTGAGTATAAACGATTCTTCAGCTAAAATTTTTCCTACTCGTCACTCACGAAATCTCAGAACCACTAAAAAAGTTAGTAGCTGAATCACTATTTTGTATGGCATATAGTTTAGAACCTTATAACAAGAAAGTCGATCGGTGATTTTGAGTGATTGAATTATTCGCTCCATCATTCTTAGGCCGTGCTAAACTCCTAGTGAGTTGCAAAATCTATCAGTAAATAAATTCAAACAAATTGTAAAAACCTTTCTGTGCAAAAAGGCTTACTACAAAATATCAGATTATCTAGAAGATAATAAAGCTTGGGACGGGTTTTGCTCCAACTCGAATAATAACAACTAACAGGCAAAAGGTTTATTCGTCCCTTCTTTGATTTAGTCTCCATTGGTACCGAAGTGACCGAAATAAAAAATATCACTTTATTTCCGTGTCAATGTTTTATTTTAAGAATTTGACCTCGTGTACATTTTAAAGACTTTTATATTTGATTTGCATTGAGTGTGAGACACGCTGACAGATTACTGATGAGGACGGGTGGCTAGGTACTAGTGATCTACCTAACCTACTCGGCTAGTCTAGTTTGACTTGCGCTGTGTTCCTGATCAGTCAGTGTGAGACACGCTGACAGATTAGTGATGAGGACAGGCACTGTGACAGGTGGCTAGATACTAATGATCTACCTAGAACCTACTTGGCTAGTCTAGTTTGGCGTGCGCTGTGTTCCTGATCTGTCAGTGTGAGACACGCTGACAGATTAGTTATGAAGACGGGCGCTGTGACGGGCGGCTAGGTACTAGTGATCTACCAAACCTACTTGGCTAGTCTAGTTTGGCTTGCGCTGTGTTCCTGATCAGTCAGTGTGAGACACGGTAACAGATTAGTGAAGAGGACGGGCGCTGTTACGGGCGGCTAGGTACTAGTGATCTACCTAACCTACTTGGCTAGTCTAGTTTGGCTTGCGCTGTGTTCCTGATCAGTCAGTGTGAGACTCGCTGACAGATTAGTGATGAGGACGGGCGCTGAGACGGGCGGCTAGGTACTTATGCTCTGCCTAACCTACTTGGCTAGTCTAGTTTGGCTTGCGCTGTGTTCCTGATCAGTCAGTGTGAGACTCGCTGACAGATTAGTGATGAGGACGGGCGCTGTGACGGGCGGCTAGGTACTTATGATCTACCTAACCTACTTGGCTAGTCTAGTTTGGCTTGCGCTGTGTTCCTGATCAGTCAGTGTAAGACTCGCTGACAGATTAGTGATGAGGACGGGCGGCTAGGTACTAATGATCTACCAACCTAACCTACTTGGCTAATCTAGTTTGGCTTGCGCTGTGTTCCTGATCAGTCAGTGTGAGACTCGCTGACAGATTAATGATGAGGACGGGCGGCTAGGTACTTTTGATCTACCTAACCTACTTGGCTAGTCTAGTTTGGCTTGCGCTATGTGTCTCTGCTGAAACAATAATAATAATAGACACAACCAAGTAGCCAAAATCATACACCAGCAACTTGCTCTCCAGTATGGCCTTACTGATACTGAAGTTCCGTACTATAAGTATACACCGGCACCAGTTCTCGAAAATGGCCGTGCCACGCTTTATTGGGACCGATCTATCATTACTGGTAGGACTATTCTTGCGAATAAGCCTGATATTGTACTGATAGATCGGTTAAAACGGAGGGCGGTGCTTGCTGATGTCACCACACCACATGATGTTAACCTCGTTAAAGCTGAGAAAGAAAAACTTAGCAAATATCTTGACTTGGCTAACGAGGTTGTCAGCATGTGGGATGTAGATTCAGCGACCATTGTTCCTATAGTTGTTTCGGTTAACGGCGTAATAGCGAAGAGCCTCGATCAACATCTCAAGAGACTCTCACTAGGAAGTTGGATCAAAGGCCAGATTCAAAAGGCGGTACTCCTGGACTCGGCGCGTATCGTCAGGAAGTTCCTCTCTTTGCAGCCCTAGTCACCGGTTGCTTGAGCCTAGCTTCGCAGCCAGTGATCTACCGTTTTGATATATATTTTTTACTGTAGAATATTTTTATAATATTATATTTTCTATAGTAAAAAATGTATTTTTAACAAGATTTAAAAATACTTAAATGAAGTGAAATAATAATAATAAGGTTATTTATTTCCTCTTACAATAGGTTTACATTATCTTAAACATAGTATCTAGTGTTATAATTTGAGAAAAACCTGTATTGTGAGAGGCTGGAGCCTGCTATAGGTTTTTGAAAAAAAAACCTGTAACTGCAGGTCTCCAGTGCCCCCACTCCACGGATTGCCTGCATACAATAAAACAAAGATAACTTAAGGTTATTTGAGTTTCTGTAAGACATATATGTCTAACACTATAGTGTTACTAGTAACACTAGTGCTACTATATAATAATAAAGGTATACAATTCAATGCCAGTTGTTTTAGGAAACATATTTGAAGAAAACTAGTAGTAAAAATAATAATTAACTAAGTTAGAAAAAAAAGAAATGAATAGTTATATAATAGTTATGTTATGTTTTTTTATGTTTTATGTTATAGATTACAGACAAACCAAATGTATGTGGGGTGAATGTTAGTGGTATTTGTGTGTGTATGTGAGTGTGTGCCTATTTGTGTAGATAGTGTGTGGTGTAGTGAGCGTGTTTGGTGATGATTGAATGGATACTCCTGAGGACACCGGTCTCTTAAGAGCCCGGGCAACAGGAGCCACCATGTGTGAGTGTGTTGAGGTATGTACTGTGTGTATGTGTTTGTTTGGGTACAACACCCAACTATCCCCAAGTCAACCTGCGACACAGGAGGTTGCGGGTTCGATTTCCGCCTCAGGGCAAATCTATATAATAAGTACTTAATTTAGGAAGGGGTGGTTATAAGATTTTCAGTCTCTTCATAGTTTAAGGTTTTTAGCCATTTAGTTAGCTCTATTTTACACTGAGTGCGTGTTAGTGGAAATATGCTTAGCTTGGCGTTTACTTTATTGTAAATGTACGGTCCCAAGAAGCAGCTGAATCGATGTGATCGGCTGATGTTAAACTTGCGAGAGGCAGGTTAGGGTAAGGTGAGGTAGGAGGTAAGGTGTGCAAGGAAGGTAAGGTGTGCACCTTACCTTTTGTACGCTTGTTTTTGACTAACTCTTCATTGTACTCAAGTAGAGTGTTTCGCTAAGACGATTTGAAGGATAAAGGTTTGTCTAACAGTGAGCAGGTTCCATTATTTATATAGATCAACGGTAGGATATCGGTAGGGAAGACATGCACTAAAGTCAAAAGTCAAAAATTCTTTATCTAATTTCCATAAATACAAAAATGTACACTTAGAAAAAGTCAAATTCTTGAAATAAAACACTGACACGGAAATAAAGTGATATTTTTGATTTCTGTCGCTTCGGTATGTAGACTAAAGTAAAGAAGCGACGAAGAAACCTTTAGCCTGTTAGTTGTTATTTTTCGAGTTGGAGCAAAACCCGTCTCAAGCTTTTTTATCTTCTAGATAATCTGATATTTTGTAGTAAGCCTTTTTGCACAGAAAAGTTTTGACAATTTGTTTGAATTTATTAATTGATAGATTTTGCAACTCACTAGGAGTTTTGTTGTAGAAGCGTATACATTGCCCTTTGAAAGATACATTTATCTTGTGAAGCCTGGTTGTGGGCACAGCGAGTTTATGTTTATTTCTAGTATTAATATTATGTATATCGCTATTTTTAGGGAAGCTTTTGATATTTTTATGAGTGTACAACAAGTTTTCATAAATATATTGACAGGGGACTGTCATTATGTATATTTCTTTAAATTTATCACGTAGGGATTCTCTGGGACCCATATTATAGATAGCACGAACAGCCCTCTTCTGCAGCACAAATACGGTGTTAATATCTGCAGCGTTCCCCCCCAGCAGTATACCATATGACATAATACTGTGGAAGTAGCTGAAATAAACAAGTCTAGATGTATCCACGTCTGTAAGAAAACGGATTTTTTTGACTGCATACGCTGCTGAACTAAGTCTCCTCGATAACTTATCTATGTGTGGGCCCCATTGAAGTTTATTATCTAAAGTGATTCCTAACAATACGGTACTTTTAACAATTTCTAACGTTTCTCCCTTTACGTTTACATCAGCCTTAACTTGTTTCACATTAGGTAGAATAAATCTAATACATTTTGTTTTGGTTTCGTTAAGCAAAAGATTATTGACACTAAACCAATGGACTACTTTTGAGATTGCATTATTCACATCGTCAAAATTTGTACTCTGTCGTTTCATTTTAAAAATTAAAGAAGTTCATCAGCAAACAGTACAATCTCGTGGTTATTCTTTACAAGATGAGGCAGGTCGTTGATATAAACTAAAAATAGGAAAGGACCGAGGATAGAACCCTGCGGTACACCCATTGTAACTACAGACCCCGCAGACCGTTTCCCATTAATCTCAACTCTCTGTATCCTATCACTCACTCAAGTAAGACGTAAGAAGATCCAAAGAGGAGTCCATTATTCCATAGTGATGTAGTTTCCTGATTAATGTTTCATGGTGTACGCAATCGAATGCTTTTGACAAGTCACAAAAAACGCCTATAGCATCTTGCGACTTCTCCCAAGCATCAAAAATATGCGATACTAACTCTACACCGGCATCAGTAGTTGACCTGCCGCGAGTAAACCCGAATTGCTTACAGTGTAGCAGGTCATTGCCATTGAAATGCCTGAGCATTTGATGTAAAATAAGTTTTTTAAAAACTTTGCTGAATGTAGGCAGTACTGATATTGGTCTAAAGTTAGTGGGGTCAGATCTACTACCCGATTTAAACAGTGGAACCACTTTACTACATTTCATTAGATCAGGAAATACGCCACAATCGATAGATTCGTTAAATATTAAAGCCAGATCCGGTGCAATGGTATCTATCAATGTTTTAGTCAACGAAACAACCTCTTTAAAGTTAAGAGAAAATCAATTACACCTTATTTCTTATTTGATTTATATCAGTCTAAAATTTGACTTATTTTGTAAGCTGAAAGAAATAAAGGAATTTAAATCTGAACTGCTCCCTCATAATTGGATAATAATTAGTGTCCGACACCACTCACCCAAACATCATTAGTAAAACGGTTTTTGAAATTTCTGTAGGTTTCAACTTTTCAAAATATATTGAAAATATACTACTTATTTAAAATACTATTTGAAAAAACTCGTAAAATTTATTGTCCAAATAATTGGCAAATGTTCGAAACCCTGGGCATGCCAGTTATACTCGCACGTGACGGATCTTGTTTTGGCATGTTCCTTGTTTCTTTTTTTTTTCTCTTTATATGTACTTTAAATTTTTTGCAAACGGATCCCTGAACTACACAGGCTATTATCTAACATTGCTATTTTCTAGCTAGACGAAAAACAAATTCAGGATTCTGTACCATGTTTAAGGCGTGATTATTTTCGTTTACCCGCGCCAAATACCATTAGATTCTCTAGTACTACATAACTTACAGACAGATGGACATGGCGGAACTATAACCCTGCTGGCTGCTCTCTTCGGAACCTTGACAAGGGTTCATCCGCTTGAGAGCTACACAGCCGGACACGATAAACCTACCCCTTGTAGAGCAGTTTTGCGTTGGGGCAAAACTGCATGAAATTTTCACGATATAACTAAATATGTTTACAAAAGGTTCGGTTTCGATTTTGGCCGAAACTGACGCCGAGGTCGATAGTTTGTTTTCGGTTTCGGCTGGGGCGGGTTCAGTCGGACACTAATGATATTGATGTTACATATCAAAATACACATAGGTAAGGTACATATTATTATTTTGATAACTTGTGTGTTTACATAACTCAGCGTCAAGCCGAAAGCGGAGTGCAGGAGCAGGAGGGGTCATGACCTAGGAAATACACGTCATCATCTGTCTCTCTCGACTGGAATACACGTCATCATCTGTCTCTCTCGACTGGAATACACGTCATCATCTGTCTCTCTCGACTCGAATACACGTCATCATCGGTCGCTCTCGACTCGAATACACGTCATCATCTGTCTCTCTCGACTGGAATACACGTCATCATCTGTCTCTCTCGACTGGAATACACGTCATCATCTGTCTCTCTCGACTCGAATGGTTCCTGAGTCTGAGACTTTTCCTGAAAAATCATAATTTATTTACAAAGGCAGCTTATAGGTAGATGTCGTATTGGGGAAGTTGGCTTTTCTTTACAAAATAAAAACTGTCGTAAAAGTTAATGATAAAAATATAGTTATAATTAGTAAGATTATTTTACTTTTTAAATTTTGGTACAATAGTATAGTAAGTACCAAAATTGAAAAAGTAACATTTATGTAGATAACATTATGTGGCCATTTTTAGTTTGACAATGGTATAAACATAAAAAAATCGTTTTCAGAAAAAAATGAGCAATGGTGCGGCCGTCAGCAGCCAGGATTCACTCGGTCCACCCATGGAGTGGAGCCAGCGCGACACCTTCCCAGGGGCGTTCGAGCGCTGCTCCCTGCTGACGGCGATGCTCACACACCTGGGGCTCTATGTCCTGATGTTCCTCGGATTCGTCAACCAGCTGCTCTTCAAACCTAAAGTTGCCACTGAGAAAAACAGAGAGGTACGTAAGATTATACGAATGTAAATTAAGCACAGGAATCGACTTTTATATGACGAAGTTCCGTGATTGTTGACAGGGAGTGAACGAAGACGGAATGATAGATAGAATGAAGTTTGTAAACACTTAATGCTGTGCCAAAGAAATACTTCACCTTCATTCGTATGACAGGTACATGCGAATCTAGACTTTGAAAAGTATGGGGATTTATCATCTAGTTGACATAGTATGTATCGAAGATTATTCTAAATATTTATCATCAAGTTGACATATGTAGTATGTATCGAAGATTATTCTAAATATTTATCATCGAGTTGACATAGTATGTATCGAAGATTCATATATATATTATATTTAGATAACATCATAAGTCATTCGATTTCGGAATATGGCTATGTGAATTGTCCAGCATTATTTATTATTATTTACTTATACTCAAAAAATAAGAAATATTTATTTGCAGTCAAATACAACGTTTAACTTAAACCATCTTACTAAATAAACATCCAAATTTAAACAAACTTAACCTAAAATACATTTTTCCATCTATACTAATTATTATAAAGAGGAAAGATTTGTGGTGTGTTTTTGGTTTGTTTTGATTTAATTTGGATAGGCTCCGAAACTATATACTGGACCGATTTGAAAAATTAGTGTAGGATTATAATTATTATAATCCTACATTATCCTTGATGATGAACATAGGCTATAGAATATACTCGTGCGAAACCGGGGCGGACCGCTAGTTACAGATAAAGATACATTTAGTTGAGTGTACAAGAACAGCACAGACAGAGTATAAAGTAATAAGTTGTTACTTAAGTTCCGCGCCATAACCGCGGTGACCGAATTAGTATGTACATAGGTGTAGTAACAGGAACAAGGAACTCCAAACGGATCGTGCACTATGCTGGTCATGATCCTCCGCGCCATAACCGCGGTGACCGAATTAGTATGTACATAGGTGTAGTAACAGGAACAAGGAACTCCAAACGGATCGTGCACTATGCTGGTCATGATCCTCCGCGCCATAACCGCGGTGACCGAATTAGTATGTACATAGGTGTAGTAACAGGAACAAGGAACTCCAAACGGATCGTGCACTATGCTGGTCATGATCCTCCGCGCCATAACCGCGGTGACCGAATTAGTATGTACATAGGTGTAGTAACAGGAACAAGGAACTCCAAACGGATCGTGCACTATGCTGGTCATGATCCTCCGCGCCATAACCGCGGTGACCGAATTAGTATGTACATAGGTGTAGTAACAGGAACAAGGAACTCCAAACGGATCGTGCACTATGCTGGTCATGATCCTCCGCGCCATAACCGCGGTGACCGAATTAGTATGTACATAGGTGTAGTAACAGGAACAAGGAACTCCAAACGGATCGTGCACTATGCTGGTCATGATCCTCCGCGCCATAACCGCGGTGACCGATTTCTCCGACTCTACAGAAACACTTGACAATTGATGTTAATAAGGTCATTGAGTAATACTCGTAGTCACGGACTGCTCTCTCGCCGCTGTAGGTAGGTAGTTGATTCCTCTATGTATATATTCTATGACGCCATTCTATGAAAAGGATAGGCTTATAGGATTTCGCGTTCATAGGAGAGGGACATAGCGGAGCGTTATAAGCGCAAAAATCAAGTTTCTGCTGATTATCTATTAATTATTCTAAATGTAATATAACATAGTCTTGATGGCGGAGTCGCTGCGCTGGAGGAGCTTAACCGGATGCTGGGCGTCCTAGCTTCAGCCTAACGACGCATCGGTCTTGGCATGAACTTGGATAAAGCCAAGGTCATGATCAATGGCCACATTGATCCGGGACCGATCGTCGTACATGGCCACCTTCTCGAAATTGTTTCCGAATACACTTACCTTGGGCAGATTCTGCAGTTGGGTAAAAACAATTTCGAGAAGGAGGCCAAAAGGAGGATCCAGCTAGGTTGGGCAGCGTTTGGGAAACTACATCGAGTCTTCTCGTCATCCATACCGCAATGCTTGAAAACGAAAGTTTTAAATCAGTGCGTCCTACCCGTCATGACCTACGGAGCTGAGACGTGGACACTCACGGTAGGGCTGGTCCACCAGTTTAAAGTCGCCCAGCGAGCTATGGAGAGAGCTATGCTCGGAGTTTCTCTGAAGGATAGGATT
This sequence comes from Eupithecia vulgata, assembly GCA_946478455.1. Classification (NCBI taxonomy): domain Eukaryota; kingdom Metazoa; phylum Arthropoda; class Insecta; order Lepidoptera; family Geometridae; genus Eupithecia; species Eupithecia vulgata. Next base: position 16,671,870 of record OX297865.1, read on the forward strand.
CGCAACGAATACTGTAGGTCACAATTAGGCACAACAGCACTTTATAGTTCACAGGTGGGCGATAGAACGTCTACCTAATTAATTATCTTGTCCCGACAACGTCGTTGAAAATGCCGAAGAAAGCGCGTGCGATCTCAGCGGCCCGCGACAGGCTTGTCGCCTGCTGCGCCTGCGACTGCTTTCTCCCACCAGTCGGTGGCATTAAACATAACACATTAGCAGAATTAAACACTATCTTTATTTTTGTGCGTATACATTAGATTTTCATAGATGTATTGCGATATTACTGTCAAAATATTTATATCTTTAAATAATTCCCTCAAAGAGTGGCGTGGCTTTAATTTATAAATTGCTCGTACAGCCCTTTTTTGGAGAACAAAGATAGTATTAATATCGGCTGCCCGTCCCCAAAGCAGAATACCATAAGACATATACTATGGAAGTTACTGAAATAAACTAACCTAGCTGTATCTTCATCGGTAATATATCTAATTGTTCGAGCAGCTAAGTCTGCCTGCGAGAGCGTCAATTTGCGGTCTCCATTGAAGAGATGAATCAATATGTAAACCTAGAAAAACGGTTGAGTCAACAAGGTCAACGATCTCATCCTTTAGCATAATCTTAGTTGGGAGTTCTCTTACATTTGGTAACATGAACTTTATGCATTTAGTTTTTTTAGCATTGAGTAAGAGGTTATTGGCCGTGAACCAATCTAGTATTTGAGAAAGCGAATTATTTACGTCGTCATAATTATTTCTGTCAACTTTAAAAATCAATGAAGTATCATCAGCAAATAAGACTATGTCACAGAGATCTTTTGCTAAAAAAGGGAGATCATTTACATACACTAAAAATAAAAATGGCCTAATAATTATATCCTTGTGGGACGCCTAATTCAATCTTTGAGCACCTCGATCTTTCTTTACCAATATCTACTTTTTGGATTCTAACAAATAAATAGGATTGCATTAGGTCCAGTGCCTTGTTGCCAATTCCATAGTGTTTCAATTTTCTAATAAGTGTATCATGAATTCATGATCTACACAATCAAAAGCCTTAGAAGGGTCACAAAATATACCAATAGCGTTTTTTGCCTTATCCCAGGCATCCATTATTATGTTATAATAGAGCTGTGCCAGCATCGGTTGTCGATCTACCCTTGGTGAAGCCAAATTGATTTTTATGAAGTAACCTATTAAGGTTAAAGTGAGAGGATAACTGAGTAAGAGAATAATTTTTTCAAAAACTTTACTTATTGCAGGAAGTATTGAAATGAGCCTGTAGTTGGCTGGATCAGTGTGACTAGCAGATTTATAAAGAGGTACCAGTTAACTATATTTCATGAGATCAGGAAAAACTCCTGCGTCGACACACTATTGAAAATATAGGCCAAACAAGGAATTTTCCCTTTACTTGTGCTATAAGACCTTACTTCTTGCCAAATTTCATGGTCCTAGGTCAACGGGAAGTACCCTATAAGTTTTGTGTGCATGAGATTACCTTGGAACATAAAAAAAAATAGACAAAGTGATCCTATAAGGGTTCCTTTTTTCCTTTTGAGGTACGTAACCCTAAAAAAATACTAATTTTGCATAAAAAACGGTTTGAATGATATGCTCTAAACTAAAGTATCAGTGACAACACTTTATTTTTTACGAATGCATAGTCAGGCTTATGTTTGAGTAAGGTGTAGAGGGGCTATTATGGCAGGGGGGTTATTATGGCTCATGGTCATATTTTCCGTTCTGTAGCTCTCTGTACGGGTAGAGTAACTACCAATTCCTTCAATTACCTTTAGATGGCATTGCTAGCGCAGCGCGTAAACTGATCTATAGACAGCATCAATTTGTCATTTGCCATTTTGTGCGTGTCAACAGACAAGGTCTTGGAGTTTTACAAATAATTTGGTGGTTGTCGTGGTTTGTATGAACTGATTTAAATAGCTCAGTAGGTGTATTTCAATCTGGAGATTATTGGAACTAAGTTCCTTATCGCGCGTTGTCAAAGGGGGCTGGACGGAAAAAATCTCACGAAAAGTTGTAACGACACTTTTTGCAAAGAGCTTCAGCAAAGAATTCAAACCTGACGAATAATGCACAGTGATTTTCTGATTTGATAAAGATTACGTTTTTTCTTTTTTATTGAAGAAACCTGTTTATTTTTAGAAATTCTATTCGATTACTTGGCATCTACAGGAATTTTTTCCTTAACTACCGTATTTGTTTAGTCTGAACATATACTTTCGTTAGGTATCATAAATCTACGTATTTTAAATACACATTTTGCTTGATTTTGACATTAATCACCCTCCTGTAACGTGTTAGATACCATTTTAGTAAAACGGTCGGTCTGTCCGTCCGTCTGTCACCAGGCTGTATCTCATGAACCGTGATAATTGTATGTTTGTAATAATGATGTATTTTTGGTGCCGCTATAACAATAAATGTTCACAGATGATGTATTTTTGGTGCCGCTATAACAATAAATGTTCACAGATGATGTATTTTTGGTGCCGCTATAACAATAAATGTTCACAGATGATGTATTTTTGGTGCCGCTATAACAATAAATGCTAAAAAAAAGAATAAAACTAGTTTCTAAGGGTGCTCCCATACAACAAGCGTTTTTTTTACTCGTTTTTGCTCGAAATTGATAACGACAACAAGTGGACGCTTGCAATATTCACAGAATATTTAGTTTAAAATAAAATTAATGTTTTAGTGGGACTCCAACCCACTAAAATCCTCAGGGTGTTTCCGTCTCTGCCGCTTGTGGTAGGAACATGGAGACGATTATCTTCCACGAACCCACCGCGGCTGCCCGATATGGTGTGGTGGTGGTGGGGCGCACGGAGGGCGGACCACCTCGGGGACCTATACTGCCAATAAGGCGTCGGACGACCCCGTGTTCGGACGCCCTAGGTCCCCCTGCGACGACGGGTCAGTTGAGTGGCCCCGCCGCCTGCCACACAGTCTCAGGGAAGAGTTATTAAAGTGCGCCGCTCTCCCTGAGCGGTGCACTTTAATAACTCTTCCCTTGCGACCCCACCGCGTCCGCCATCAAACGGTGGCGACCCCGCTAAGGACTCCTTCCACCGCGGCCTCCACCCATGCTGCCCATGCAGCACAGCCGCCCGCCTCAGTCACGGTGCTTCTCATGCGACACCGCAACCTACTACCACTTCAACTGGGCTGAGAGGTCAAAACCCAGAGGAGCGGTCCGTCTCGGGGCCGGCCGTGTCGCCGTCTGCGTTGGCGCTGCCCCATGAGCCACCCGGTCTCGATTACTGAGCCCCGAGAGGGGGGTTGTTTAAATAACTTTTTTTTTTTTTTTTTTTGCGATGTGAAAATGCTGTTGCGCATTACCTCTAGTCTGAGGAGGACTAGAGGGGTATGTTGGGCTCTCCACTGAGGTACTAACAGAGTGTTAGTAGCTAGTGACATACCAACTAAAAACCCATCGACTCTTCCTCTCTCACCTTAGTGCCAAAGCGTCGTCAAACCACTCGTCACCAGACGATTCGCTTGACGGCGCACTGGCACTTGACAGGGTTGCGGGTTCCCGGTCGGATTCGACCGCTACCCTGTCGGTGATCATCCGTCTTGGACGGAACCTTCTTGTTGTCCCTTGAAGGAGCGAGGCATGTCCCGGAGTATTTAGGGCGTCCGTCCTAGTTGGAGACCTGTGCAATGCTGGGGTGGTTCTCCTCCTACCATCACCCAGCTAGTCTCCATCAAGCGGAAGAAGGCGATGGAATTGCCGTCGCCTTCTTCCGGTCCTCCGCCGGCGGAGCGGCTCAGCTTGAGGGTTTTCCTCCCTGATTCGCTCCGCTACTTCCTTCTGCGAAACGACATCTTCGCAGAAGATAACAACAGCTTCCCAGGCCCTCTCACTATTAAGCATGGCATTCACCAAGCTTGGCAGCGAGAGGTCCTGACCTACTACTCTTTCCAGCGCCTGACGCTGCGACGACCAAGCATTCCTCAAGGGTATGTTGTGCTGTATCTTCGGGGGCGCTGCAATGATGGCAGGCAGGAGTTTCCTCTCTTCTAGCAACGCGGTGCAGGTACCGCCCAAAACATCCATGTCCAGTCAGTACCTGCACCAACCGGAACGTAAGCGCGCCGTGTTCCCGGTGCAGCCACTCTCTCAGGGCTGGGCGTAAGGCATCAATAGTCCACCGGCCATAGCGAGCAAACTCCAGTTCTTCGGCCCACTCTTGGATAGCAGTCTCCCTTGCTTGTTCCCTCGCGTACTGGATTTCCTGTGGAGCCAGTCGGCGCCCTTGCGCCTGTTCCTCCTTTTTATACTCGTGCAACCTTGCAAGCACCTTTCCTTCTCGATCCCACGGTAGAGATCCCGCGAGCAAACAGGCGGCCCCGTATGACACAGTGCGGTAGCCACGTATCGTTCTTATCGACATTAATCTCTGCGGTTTTCGTAGTAAGGCCCTGTTTTTGGCTGTTAGAGCATCCGCCCAAACAGGTGCTCCATACAGGGCCATGGAGCGGATGACCCCTGTAAAAAGAAGGCGGCAGGATGTTCTGAGTCCGCCTAGATTGGGTAAGAGGCGAGCGAGAGATCCCGCCGCACTTTGAATCTTTGGGTTCAGCAGCTGGAAGTGCCAGTAAATTTCCAGGCTCTATCCAGCGTAAGTCCGAGATATTTCATGACCCGCATGAAATATCTCGGACTTACGCTGGATAGCTGTTAGCATGATCCGCATGCCGTCCACTATAATATAGGCACCAGTTGGTGGCTTACCACCTCTCCCATAGAATAGGAGGGCCTCTGTTTTTTCTACAGCCACCTTCAGCCCCAAGAGTTGAATGCGGCCAACCAGGAGGGTTGAACCCACTGAAGCCAGGTGAGCAGCTTCATAACTGCATCCCCGCGCGATGAATAGAGTATCGTCAGCATAGCAAATAAGGTGTGTCCGGGGAAGCAAGGAACCGCGGAGGACCCAATCATAACCGATGTTCCAGAGGAAGGGTCCCATCACAGACCCCTGTGGAACACCGGTAGTCATGCGCCTGGCACAGACTGTACCGTGTTTGTTAATGTAGAGAACGTCCCGCTCCCTTAGGTAGTGTTCTACAAACCGTCGGAGGAGATAGAGTGGCACTGTGTGAAAACGCAGTGCCTCATCAATGCATGCGTAGGGTAGGCTGTTGAAGGCGTTGGCGATATCTAACGATACCGCCAAGGCACGTTCCCCTTGTGCTACGGCTTCCTGCGTGATGTGCTTAAGTCGCAGAAGAGCATCGATAGTGGAGCGCCCGGCCCTAAAGCCATATTGCTCCTCCGATAAGTTGGGACCTTCAAGAGATAAATGCTCAATTATACGAGCAGCCACTACGCGCTCGAAGTTTACCCATCTCGTTGAGCAAAATTATCGGTCTGTATCCAGAAGGTGAGTCTTGAGGACGTCCCTCCTTCCGAAGCAGGCAGAGGCGGCCGTCTTTCCACACTTTGGGAAACCGACCCACTTCAAGGCAGGAGTTGAACAGCTCCTTGGTTCGGTTCCCTAAATGTTTTAGGGCACGTGCCAGGACACGGCCTGGCACACCGTCCGGTCCTGGGGCAGTTTTTTTTGCCCGTAGATGTAGAGTTGCACCACCAAACTCCCCCTCGGTGATAGGAGGGATTTCCATGTCAGTGCGCTCCATAGGCTCCGATATCACCATACAGGGAGGTTCGTACGGCGGACACTCAGGAAATAAGCCCGTTACTACGCGAGCGAGTAGTTGAGGCTCAAACGATTCGGTAGGAGGTTTCGCAATACATATTACTGAGCCCCGAGAGGGGGGTTGTTTAAATACCTACCTAAGTAGTTTCGCAATACATATTTCGTAGTAGGTAGGTAAACAATAAAATTCAAATGCGGTAATAAAAATCGCTCACAAGGTTGAGAGATTTTATTGCCTACTGATTGGAACTCTGCCTGTGTATTGTTAGAGTATATAGTCGTGCCTACAGTAGGTAGGTAGGTCCTATCTCATATATGTTAGAGTATATAGTCGTGCCTACAGTAGGTAGGTAGGTCCTATCTCATATTATGTTAGAGTATATAGTAAAAATCTATTTGCCGTTACTTTTATTCCTTAAAAACAATTCGCGCCAGCACGAAGGATCCACCTTGAGGCCCGTTAACATTAGCTCATCGGTAGCACATCCCCACCGCGAATGGGTTTAGGATTGTAACTCGAAGGCTGGCTATGGACCTCCCTATACAAGCACAGATACCTTCCTACTTACTCTAGGCACGAGTAACAGATTACTAAGCAATTACTATAATAACAGTAATAAGTATATTTACAAAAAAGCTTATTAAAACACCTTTGTGAACATATAAGCATAGATAAACATATATGAGATAGGACCTACCTACCTACTGTAGGCACGACTATATACTCTAACATATATGAGATAGGGGAGATAGAGAACTTCAGCAAAAAATACCAACTAAGACTCGATGGACATAGAAACCAACTCGCTGCCTCCCTCCAAGGAACTGGCAGCATCAAATTCTCCAGGCTAAAAAGATATAGTATCCCTGACCTGGCGACTAGATACTCGGACAAAGATCGAGAGCGGACTCACTGGACTACACTCTCTCTAAATGACACAGAAACAGAACAAATCGGACAGCAACCTGGATTATTGAAATAAAATCAGATAGCCAAGCAGCAGAATACAAAAGAAAAAAAAAAAAAAAATTAGATTTGGATATTTTAAATAAAATATCATCCATACTTTTTTCAAATATATCAAAAGAACCTGATGGTGGGCTGTATACGCTTACTACAACACTTTGCTCCAGCTCTACACATGCTACTTCGACGATGTGACTTTCAACGGATAAGCATATTGTTACGAGCGTGGGGTTCGGGTTTAATAGAAAAATGCACTAATTAATCCACTAATTAAAACCAACACTTTACTACAAATTTAACACAGAAATAACACAACTGTACTTGAAAAAATCCACTAGTCACACTAAGCACTTATAACAATCCTTCTTCCGAGTATCACTTTGAACGCACTGTATCACACTCACTACACAACTCACTGAATCACGGTTAAAACTGAACTCACTGTATCGCACTTCGAACTGAACTCTATCGCGGTTACCACTGAACTAACCCTGTCGCGGCAGTCAGCTTCCTTTTATACTCCGAAGAACTTTCTCGAACGTTCTCGTCCATTACTGTTTCCAAAGGACCCATCACGAACTTTCCCGAATGTTCTGAGTATGGCTATCTCTTTCTAATAGTTGCTCTCTTTCACTCCTATTGCAAATTTCGCCATATACTGAAAAGTTCTTCAAAGGCCCATAAGTGGTCCTGAAAACGCCTGAAAACGGGTTTTCAGGTTATTGCGTCATCGGATAGAGGGTGGCCTGAAACGGACTGAAAACATGTTTCAGGCGCCTGAAAACGACGGCAACATGGGTGAATTTTCGATTTTCCAGTATGTGATAGAGCTACTCCTGAAACGGTCCGAAATGACTTTTCAGCCTGCTGAAAACTCTTCTAAAGCACTGAAATTCCCGCCTGAAGTTTATGGTCAAATCCACCGGCGTAACACTACCCCCTCCTTAGACATGCTCGTCCCGAGCATCATTATTTCCGTGGTATCTGGCCAGCCGGTCTACATGAACAATCTTGCTGGGACTACGAGGATTCCGCTGAATTCGATACGTGACGTCGTTTATTTTAGTGAGTACCTTATAAGGTCCTTCCCAACTTGGAGACAGTTTCGGAGACTTTCCTACTCGTCGCATAGGGTTATGTAGCCACACTAATGAATCTTCCTCAAAACCGTCTTGATAAGACTTCCGGTCATCGCTAACGGTATCCGTTCTTAACATTCGCACACATTCCTTTTCTTCTTGTTTTAGGCAATTCTTACAGTCATCCACGCAAGGTCTTCGTGATAGAGCGTCAGCGTTTCCATGTTGTCTTCCATGTTGTGGCTCTGACCTCCCGGAGCCTATAACCCTCGCTATTGGAGCTGATGGGTCCCTCTTATTCCTTTCCGGGCAGCTTAACTGTATGTGTCCACGTTCTCCACATCGGTAACAACGTGGCCCGAATTCGCGGCGGGGAGCTACCGGTTCAGGAGTCGACACTTCTCGTACCCTGAAAGGCCTAGATGAATCCTGCCGTACAGCTTCTACCTCGAGGGCGTGAGCTACTGCATCTTTCAAGCTTCCATGATGTCCCAAACGCACAGCTGCCCTCACTTCCAGATCCCGGATCCCATCGATGAAGGCCTGCACCAGCAAAAAGTCCACGAAGGATGCTGATGTACGTTGATAAGCCTTTCTGACCAACTTTTCGATTTCCAGGGCCCACTGTTGTAAGGACTCGTTACGTCCTTGCGTCCTGTCCTTTAACTGAGCTCGGTACACGTGCTCCAGGTGACTGTCACCGTATCGGACTTCTAAGGCTTCCAGAAGGCGGTCGTACGTCAGGTCGTTTCCCACAGCTTCGAGTATGGTAAGGGCCTCGTCACGCAGCGCCAACGTTAGTGCTGTCCTGGCTTGCTCCTTACTCCAGCCATAAGCCTTAGAAACAGACTCGAACTGTAGCTTATAGGCGGTCCACGATGAGCTGCCATCGAAAGGTGGTACCTTGAATCTACCGCCTGCCGCCACCAATGTGTCAGGTACACAGGTACTTGTAGTACCACTAGCCACTTTAACTTCTAATTTTTGAAGGCGGTTTTCAACATTCGCCATGAAAGTTTCCACCTTGTCGTTAACCTCATGGATTCGACTTTCCAGTTTTATATACATGTTGGCCAGTTTTTCCTGAACCTCAAACATTTCTTTCTTCCATTCAGTCGTGGACTCGTGTACCTCACGGAGCATTTTCGCCTGTTCATCCTGTTTTTTCGTCTGTTCCTTCAGGAGAAGTAAGATGGCGTTGAGGTCCACTCCATGTGCTGTTGGAGCCGGTGAATCCGATGTACCAGGCGTCGTCGAGTCTCCAGATGTCTGGCTTCGCGTCGTCACTCCCTTCGGCTCGGTTTCTCGTGGCGTTAATGGCATTTTTTCTATCCCACTTCTGACACCAAATGTTACGAGCGTGGGGTTCGGGTTTAATAGAAAAATGCACTAATTAATCCACTAATTAAAACCAACACTTTACTACAAATTTAACACAGAAATAACACAACTGTACTTGAAAAAATCCACTAGTCACACTAAGCACTTATAACAATCCTTCTTCCGAGTATCACTTTGAACGCACTGTATCACACTCACTACACAACTCACTGAATCACGGTTAAAACTGAACTCACTGTATCGCACTTCGAACTGAACTCTATCGCGGTTACCACTGAACTAACCCTGTCGCGGCAGTCAGCTTCCTTTTATACTCCGAAGAACTTTCTCGAACGTTCTCGTCCATTACTGTTTCCAAAGGACCCATCACGAACTTTCCCGAATGTTCTGAGTATGGCTATCTCTTTCTAATAGTTGCTCTCTTTCACTCCTATTGCAAATTTCGCCATATACTGAAAAGTTCTTCAAAGGCCCATAAGTGGTCCTGAAAACGCCTGAAAACGGGTTTTCAGGTTATTGCGTCATCGGATAGAGGGTGGCCTGAAACGGACTGAAAACATGTTTCAGGCGCCTGAAAACGACGGCAACATGGGTGAATTTTCGATTTTCCAGTATGTGATAGAGCTACTCCTGAAACGGTCCGAAATGACTTTTCAGCCTGCTGAAAACTCTTCTAAAGCACTGAAATTCCCGCCTGAAGTTTATGGTCAAATCCACCGGCGTAACAATATTATGTCCTTACGTTCTTTGAATTTTATGATTTTATTTAATAATATTAAAGAGCCTCCACGAATAGCATGTGATCTGCAAAAGGAACTACCAACGTGGTGATTACTGAAGTTAAACATGAGCTCATAGCTTTTTAGCCAGTGTTCTGTTAAGCAGATGATGTCAATGTCAAATGAGTTCATGTACAATTCTAATTCTAATAATTTACTTCTCAATCCTTGAATATTTTGGTGCACCTTGCATTGATTTTACAATCTTGTTTTCTTTGTTTTTTATTGTGATTTTTAATAGTATTTGACTGCTTAAGGCTAGAGACTTCCTCTATTGTCGTTATTTCTAATTTAAACTACTTGGAATAACTTCCAAGGTCTTGTTTTTTAAATCATTACAATGCTCAAAAGAAGCATTTTTTATAGCCAAGTTTTTGGCTGTTGTTTTAAAATAATAGGATAGCGAAATTGCTATCTGTCTTTTATAAAAATTGGAAAGGTAGGAATAACCTTGAGTCAAATAGTATTTTTTACTAACAATACTGTTAGTATCAATCACATGTACATTGTTGTTGCATGAAATAGTGTGCAACGTCATATTTAGCTTATATCTAAGGTTGTTCTCAGATTGTGGCAAGCTGTCGCTGTAGGGGAATGTGAACATCACAATTTGTTTTAAATTTAATGAGCACAGTTTATCCACATACCTAATAAGGTCAGATTTTATTACAGGATCTTCCATACTCATATTCAAGAACTGACCCACATTTTTTTCCAATTTCATCGCAGTACATTATAGTTTTTGTACCTGAGCATGGGGTGCTGAGATCCAGGTGGGATGTGGCTGACACCGTACTGTCTGGACTTGTGCAGTCACTGACTGGGGTAGGATCACAGCAGCCACAGCCCTCCAGAACCCTGCCCTCCAGACTCACCTGGCTTCTGAGGAGTGCATCCATGGCCAGATTAAGTTCCCTGGTTTGTTCTGTAGTGCGTTCATAAAGGCTGACATACTGCCCTAGGGAGTGCTCGGCCTGGCCAAGTTTGCATCTCATCTGAGTACTGATAACTAAGACAGTATGCGTCATGCTCACTGAAGGTGTGACGTCACACCGCGCGCTGCCCGCGCCCGCGCACCGCGTGTCTGAGTACTGATAAATAAGGCAGTATGCGTCATGCTCACTGAAGGGGTGACGTCACACCGCGCGCTGCCCGCGCCCGCGCACCGCGTGTCTGAGTACTGATAACTATGGCAGTATGCGTCATGCTCACTGAAGGTGTGACGTCACACCGCGCGCTGCCCGCACCCGCGCACCGCGTGTCTGAGTACTGATAACTAAGGCAGTAGCGTCATGCTCACTGAAGGGGTGACGTCACACCGCGCGCTGCCCGCGCCCGCGCACCGCGTGTCTGAGTACTGATAACTAAGGCAGTATGCGTCATGCTCACTGAAGGTGTGACGTCACACCGCGCGCTGCCCGCACCCGCGCACCGCGTGTCTGAGTACTGATAACTAAGGCAGTATGCGTCATGCTCACTGAAGGGGTGACGTCACACCGCGCGCTGCCCGCGCCCGCGCACCGCGTGTCTGAGTACTGATAACTCCACCAGTTTCCTTATTGTCCGCAAATCGTTAACATATATCTACCTCATATCGCGGTGATGAGGAGATTATAATATAACTGATGCCGCACATTCTGATGATTCATTAACATTCATTGAATGTTACCTACTAGCTAGCTAGCCTAGCTACATTATGGACTTTATGGAACATTCTTTGAATGTTACCCTAGCTAGCTAGCCTAGCTACATTATGGACTTTATGGAACATTCTTTGAATGTTACCTACTAGCTAGCTAGCCTAGCTACATTATGGACTTTATGGAACATTCTTTGAATGTTACCCTAGCTAGCTAGCCTAGCTACATTATGGACTTTATGGAACATTCTTTGAATGTTACCTACTAGCTAGCTAGCCTAGCTACATTATGGACTTTATGGAACATTCTTTGAATGTTACCTACTAGCTAGCTAGCCTAGCTACATTATGGACTTTATGGAACATTCTTTGAATGTTACCTACTAGCTAGCTAGCCTAGCTACATTATGGACTTTATGGAACATTCTTTGAATGTTACCTACTAGCTAGCTAGCCTAGCTACATTATGGACTTTATGGAACATTCTTTGAATGTTACCTACTAGCTAGCTAGCCTAGCTACATTATGGACTTTATGAAACATTCTTTGAATGTTACCTACTAGCTAGCTAGCCTAGCTACATTATGGACTTTATGGAACATTCTTTGAATGTTACCCTAGCCAGCTAGCCTAGCTACATTATGGAATTTATGGAACATTCTTTGAATGTTACCCTAGCTAGCTAGCCTAGCTACATTATGGACTTTATGGAACATTCTTTGAATGTTACCCTAGCCAGCTAGCCTAGCTACATTATGGAATTTATGGAACATTCTTTGAATGTTACCCTAGCTAGCTAGCCTAGCTACATTATGGACTTTATGGAACATTCTTTGAATGTTACCCTAGCCAGCTAGCCTAGCTACATTATGGAATTTATGGAACATTCTTTGAATGTTACCCTAGCTAGCTAGCCTAGCTACATTATGGACTTTATGGAACATTCTTTGAATGTTACCCTAGCCAGCTAGCCTAGCTACATTATGGAATATATGGAACATTCTTTGAATGTTACCCTAGCTAGCTAGCCTAGCTACATTATGGACTTTATGGAACATTCTTTGAATGTTACCCTAGCCAGCTAGCCTAGCTACATTATGGAATTTATGGAACATTCTTTGAATGTTACCCTAGCCAGCTAGCCTAGCTACATTATGGACTTTATGGAACATTCTTTGAATGTTACCCTAGCCAGCTAGCCTAGCTACATTATGGAATTTATGGAACATTCTTTGAATGTTACCCTAGCTAGCTAGCCTAGCTACATTATGGACTTTATGGAACATTCTTTGAATGTTACCCTAGCCAGCTAGCCTAGCTACATTATGGAATATATGGAACATTCTTTGAATGTTACCCTAGCTAGCTAGCCTAGCTACATTATGGACTTTATGGAACATTCTTTGAATGTTACCCTAGCCAGCTAGCCTAGCTACATTATGGAATTTATGGAACATTCTTTGAATGTTACCCTAGCTAGCTAGCCTAGCTACATTATGGACTTTATGGAACATTCTTTGCTTTTCTAGCTAGCTAGCCTAGCTACATTATGGAATTTATGGAACATTCTTTTGCATAGGGTCTACAAATGTGATCTACTTACAATAATTTGTAGTAAATGAAGGAGATGTGATGAATGATATTATATGATGTCAATGAATTTTTTAATTTGCCCGTGTTATAAATTTATAATTTTATTTTTTATATTTAAGTGACTTGTAATAATGGTATTATAAATAAATTCTGTATTCTGTAAGTTTATAAGAAGTAGAACTCGAGTTTAGAACTTTAGGGGCCATCTGGGATCACTCCTGTAGACATCTGGGCTCACTCCTGTAGACATCTGGGATCACTCCTGTAGACATCTGGGATCACTCCTGTAGACATCTGGGATCACTCCTGTAGACATCTGGGATCACTCCTATAGACATCTGGGATCACTCCTGTAGACATCTGGGATCACTCCTGTAGACATCTGGGCTCACTCCTGTAGACATCTGGGATCACTCCTGTAGACATCTGGGATCACTCCTGTAGACATCTGGGCTCACTCCTGTAGACATCTGGGATCACTCCTGTAGACATCTGGGATCACTCCTGTAGACATCTGGGATCACTCCTGTAGACATCTGGGATCACTCCTGTAGACATCTGGGATCACTCCTGTAGACATCTGGGATCACTCCTGTAGACATCTGGGATCACTCCTGTAGACATCTTTGATCACTCCTGTAGACATCTGGGATCACTCCTGTAGACATCTGGGATCACTCCTGTAGACATCTTTGATCACTCCTGTAGACATCTGGGATCACTCCTGTAGACATCTTTGATCACTCCTGTAGACATCTGGGATCACTCCTGTAGACATCTGGGATCACTCCTGTAGACATCTTTGATCACTCCTGTAGACATCTGGGATCACTCCTGTAGACATCTTTGATCACTCCTGTAGACATCTTTGATCACTCCTGTAGACATCTGGGATCACTCCTGTAGACATCTGGGATCACTCCTGTAGACATCTTTGATCACTCCTGTAGACATCTGGGATCACTCCTGTAGACATCTTTGATCACTCCTGTAGACATCTGGGATCACTCCTGTAGACATCTTTGATCACTCCTGTAGACATCTGGGATCACTCCTGTAGACATCTTTGATCACTCCTGTAGACATCTGGGATCACTCCTGTAGACATCTGGGATCACTCCTGTAGACATCTGTGTATACAAACATGAATACAGTTTAAGTAACGTATCTACCGTGAGCTTTACTGAGAATATTACATAGTATAGGTACGAACGGTGATACCAAACAAGACCGCACGTTCACTCGGGGGATCGTTCATTACATGTTCTGCAGACGAGAACAGAAATCACTGGGTTAGCATAAATACAAGACAAGACTTTGCTCAAAGGACGTTGTCAAAAATCACCAGATAACATAACATGTTGTTGTAAAGTAATATGAGGATATTGTATAAGGTGTTTCCGTGGTGTCCAGGGCTACGCGCCGCTGTACGATCCCTTCGAGCAGTTCTACTCGCGCTACGTGTACCGGCGCGTGCGGCACTGCTTCAACCGGCCCATCTGCTCCACGCCCGGGGCCGAGCTCACGCTGCAGGAGCGGCAGACCGACGACTACAACTGGACCTTCAGGTACTCCATCTAGTGTACCGGCGCGGCGCGTGCGGCACTGCTTCAACCGGCCCATCTGCTCCACGCCCGGGGCCGAGCTCACGCTGCAGGAGCGGCAGACCGACGACTACAACTGGACCTTCAGGTACTCCATCTAGTGTACCGGCGCGGCGCGTGCGGCTTTGCTTCAACCGGCCCATCTGCTCCACGCCCGGGGCCGAGCTCACGCTGCAGGAGCGGCAGACCGACGACTACAACTGGACCTTCAGGTACTCCATCTAGTGTACCGGCGCGGCGCGTGCGGCTTTGCTTCAACCGGCCCATCTGCTCCACGCCCGGCACTGACGGACGCATGTCCAGCGGAGAGTGTGACGTGCCGGTGTTTGTTGCAGACTGACGGGCGCGGAGCGACGCTGCATCAACCTGGGCTCGTACAACTACTTGGGCTATGCGGAGAGCGCGACCACGTCCAGCACGGCGCCGAGCGTGCGCGCGGCGGCGCGGCGTTACGGGCTGGCGCTGGGCGCGTCGCGAGCCGAGCTGGGACACACGCCGCTGCACGCCGAGCTGGAGGCCGAGCTGGCAGCCTTCCTCGGGGTCGAGGTACGCGCACGCCCACACCAGGCGCGCCATATGGAACAGGTCCGCATGCATACACTGATGTTGTTGTGTTACAGAGCGCGATAGTGATCGGCATGGGGTTCGCGACCAACTCGCTGAGCCTGCCGGCGCTGCTGGGCGGCGGCGGGGTGCTGGCGCTCAGCGACGCCAACAACCACGCCTCGCTGATCCTCGGACTGCGTCTCTCGGGCGCCGTGGTGCGCGTCTTCCGGCACAACGACCTCAGGCATCTCGAGCAGCTCGCGCGGCAGGCGCGCCGGGAGCGCCAGTGGCGCAAGATTGTTATTGTGAGTATCGTGAGTGCGCTGTGCTGGTGAGGGGACCGCAGCGGCAGGGTGCCTTCTGCAGTGTTGTGTATGTGGTGGGTGATGCGTGTGTCCTTGTGCAGGTGGTGGAGGGCGTGTACAGTATGGAGGGCTCGATCGCGCCGCTGGCTGGGCTGGTGGCGCTGAAGGAGCGCTACCGGCTACAGCTGTACCTGGACGAGGCGCACTCGGTGGGCGCGATGGGCGCGCGCGGACGCGGCGTGTGCGACCGCGCCGGCGTCGCCCCCGCGCAGGTGGACGTGCTCATGGGCACCTTCACCAAGAGCTTCGGCGCGGCCGGCGGGTACATCGCCGGTCAGTACAGCACACTACCCCTCCCCCTCCCGTAACCTGCACCATCCTGCCAGCTCGATCGTCAGATGTTGTCTGTGACACGTGCAGGTTCCCGGCGGCTGATCGCCGGCGTGCGCGCGCTGGGGCATGCGCACACGTACGCGCACGCCATGAGCCCGGTGCTGTGCGCGCAGGTGCTGAGCGTGACGCGGCAGCTGCGCGCGGGCCCGGGGCTGGGTCGCGTGCACGCGCTGCGCCGCAACACACGCTACTTCCGCGCGCGCCTGCACGCGATGGGCCTAGTCGTGTTCGGACACCAGGACTCGCCCGTCGTGCCGATGCTGGTCTACTCGTTCAGCAAGATGGCGGCCACCGTGGAGCGCCTGGCCGCGCGCGGCGTCGCCACAGTCGGCGTCGGCTTCCCGGCCACGCCGCTCAACAAGGCGCGCATCAGGTACCTACCTGCGCGTAGCGTGCTCGTGCACGACGGATTAGATTGTGACGGCAAATGGGTCGTGAGTCGAGCGAACAAATGAACTCGTTTTACTCATTCCTTTATTAATTTGAATGAGTTTTTTGAGTTTGTAATATCTAAATAAAAACAAGATTCGCCAAGTGCGAGTGTAACTCGCGCGCCGAGGGTTTCAAACATTTGCCAATTATTTGGAAAATCAATTTTCTGAAATAA
This sequence comes from Eupithecia vulgata, assembly GCA_946478455.1. Taxonomy (NCBI): domain Eukaryota; kingdom Metazoa; phylum Arthropoda; class Insecta; order Lepidoptera; family Geometridae; genus Eupithecia; species Eupithecia vulgata. The sequence continues at coordinate 16,688,412 of OX297865.1, forward strand.
ATTTAAAAAGTATGAAACTTACAGAAATTTCAAAAAGTGTTTTAAAAAGGCCGAAACGATACCTTTCATTTGATAACCCACATGGGTAGGTGCCCCTTTTTGAAAAAAAATCCCCTTTTTTGACCATTTTTCAAAAACTATTATTATTACAGACTTCTCTATATTTTTCCTGTAAAATATAGATCGATATCTACAAACGCCTAATACATTGTACATGGATCGGTGTGCAATCTTCGGAGATAGGGGGGGAAAGGTCAAATTTTCGTCTTTTTTTGAAATATTTCAAAAAGTATGAAACTTACAGAAATTTCAAAAAGTGTTTTGAAATGTACAAAACGATACCTTTCATTTGATACCCCATTTGCCTTCCTAGGTCTCTTTTGAAATTTCAACATCAAAATTTGTACTGAAAATATTCATTTTCATTTTTCATTTATTTATATATTTTTTTCTTGAAATCAGTAATGGCGCACGAAATGTATCATTATTTCAAATTTCAAGTTAATAGCTGCAGGTAGTTACTGAGATATTCAAGAAAGAGCGGGGACGGACAGAGCGAGACCATAAGGGTTTCAAAACCGATCTTTGAAACCCTAATGATAAAATATTCTCTTTGCAGTCTCAGCATAGATAGAACTGATAGGAACCCTAAAACAAAACATTCTTACTCTTAATCCAGACAAGACGAAGTAACTAACCTTTTCGTTACGAAAACCAAGACAGCCTGATCACTCTAAATACTGTATTAAGGCTCACTCTACACAATGCTTGCAGGCACCCAGATCAGATTGCACGAAACTGGAAAATAATAACACCATCAAGTACTTAGGTATTACCTTAGATCAACAAATGACATATTTACCCCATATCAATATCCTAACATCTAGAATACGTAAACTAATAGCCGTGTTTAAGAACATCAAACATGCAGCCTTTGAAGCGCAGCTAAAAATCACTTATTACGCACTTTGTCAATCTTTAATACGGGGCGGCGCTCCCAAAACACATCTTCTCCCTCTTGAAAGAGCACAACGTGCAGTGCAGTGCTAAAAGTTGCAAATTCACGTCCGTACAGGTACAGGTCATCATCATCATCATCATCATCATCAGCCTTTTTCAGTCCACTGCTGGACATAGGCCTCCCCTAATGAGCGCCATAGCGCCCTGTCTTCAGCTTGCCGCATCCAGCATCTGCCAGCAGTCTTTCGCAAATCGTCATCCCACCTGGTCGGAGGGCGTCCTACACTACGTTTGCCGAGTCGCGGTCTCCACTCAAGAACACGTTTACCCCAGCGGTTGTCGGTTCTTCTCGAGATATGGCCAGCCCACTGCCACTTCAGCTTGCTAATCCTTTGAGCTATGTCGATAACCTTGGTTCTCTGTCGGATGTATTCGTTGCGAATCCTTTCCTTCAAAGAAACTCCGAGCATAGCTCTCTCCATAGCTCGCTGAGCGACTTTAAACTGGTGGACCAGCCCTACCGTGAGTGTCCACGTCTCAGCTCCGTAGGTCATGACGGGTAGGACGTACTGATTGAAAACTTTCGTTTTCAAGCATTGCGGTATGGATGACGAGAAGACTCGACGTAGTTTCCCAAACGCTGCCCAACCTAGCTGGATCCTCCTCTTGGCCTCCTTCTCGAAATTGTTTTTACCTAACTGCAGAATCTGCCCAAGGTAAGTGTATTCGGAAACAATTTCGAGAAGGTGGCCATGTACGACGATCGGTCCCGGATCAATGTGGCCATTGATCATGACCTTGGTTTTATCCAAGTTCATGCCAAGACCGATGCGTCGTGAGGCTGAAGCTAGGCCGTCCAGCATCAGGTTCAGCTCCTCCAGCGACTCCGCCATCAAGACTATGTCATCAGCGAATCGCAGGTGTGAGATGTAATCGCCGTTTATGTTTATGCCCTTACCTTTCCAGTCCAGCGTCTTAAACACATCTTCCAACGCGCTTGTGAACAGTTTCGGGGATATAACATCCCCCTGTCTCACACCTCTGCGCAGTTGGATGGGTTTGGACTGCTGGCCCTGTACTTGGACATTCATGGTCGCGGCATCATAAAGACATCTCAGCACCTCGATATAACGATAGTCTACTTGGCAACGCTGTAAGGATTCCAGAACAGCCCAGGTTTCGACAGAGTCAAAGGCCTTTTCATAGTCCACAAAGGCCAGACACAGGGGCTGATTATACTCTTCGGACTTCTGTATAATCTGCCTCACCGTGTGTATGTGGTCTATGGTACCATATCCTCCGCGAAACCCGGCCTGTTCCGGTGGCTGGAACTCGTCGAGCCTCCTGGCGAGACGATTCGTGACCACTCGTGAGAAAAGCTTATAGACGTGGCTCAGGAGTGTATTGGTTCTGTAGTTTTTAAGAAGGGTTTTATCTCCCTTCTTAAAAAAGAGCACCACCAAACTCCCGCTACACGCCTTTGGAGTTCTCCCACTGTGAAGGACGGCATTAAACAGGTTCTGCAGCTCCTGTATAACAGGGGCTCCTCCTGCCTTCAGAAGCTCTGAAGTAATGCCGTCTTCACCGGGGGCTTTTCCATTTTTAAGCTGCCTCAGAGCAATCCCGATCTCGTCTTGACTGATGTCTGGCAGTTCGTCGGTGTAGTGGCGTGTCAGGGTGGCTCGTGAATCGTGGTCGTCCCGTTGGGCACGAGGGGCATGTGCAGCGTATAAACGGCCATAGAAATCCTCTATCTCAGCAGAGATCTCCGGCTTCGACAATACGGTCCTCCCATCGTGCGTTTTAAGCTTCGTCAGGTGGCTCCTGCCAAGCTGCTGAGTGAATACTTTGGACCCTCGGTTTCGCTCTATCGCCTCTTCAATGAGGCGTGTGTTGGAGCTCCGAAGGTCGCGCCGTACCAACTTCGCAATTCGCTTGTTCAGGTCTGACCTCTCTGACGAAGTCGCCTGGGTGGTTTCCCGTCTTCTTGTCATCAACCCGAGAGTCTCGTCCGAGAGTTTGGATTTCTTGCCAGTACGCTGCTGTTTACAAAACTTGATGCCTTCGTGCCTCAGCGTTTCGACCAGATTGTGCAGGGTCTCGTCAGCGTCATCAGTGGGTTCCAAGGCAACAAATCTATCCCCGAGAAGCTGCTGGAACTTCTCGGTGCCCGCCATGATTTGGATTGGGTTAGGTCGGAGCGTGGACTTCATCAGACGGTTTCTTTCAAGCTTCAAATTGATATTCAGAGAGCCTCGGAGGAGTCGGTGATCAGATCCGGTATTGAACCTGTTGATCACTGAGACATCTCTGAATATGTGCTTGCTATCCGTCATGATGAAGTCTATCTCATTTTTAGTCACAGTGTCGGGGCTTCGCCATGTCCACTTCCTTTGAGGCTGCTTCTTAAAGAAAGAGTTCATTAAGAACAGCTCCTCTTTCTCAAGGAAGTTGACAAGCATTTGCCCCCTGTGATTCCTAACTCCATAACCATGCGGGCCTATTCGGGATTCGTTGCCAATCTGGGTTCCCACCTTGCCGTTAAAGTCCCCCTTAACAACGTTGAAGTGGGCCTTAGTGGTGTTATGCAAGGCTCTGGATATGTCTTCGTACATATCCTCCACTTCATCATCCGAGTGTGCCGAGGTCGGTGCGTAGACCTGAATTACCTTCATGCTATACCGTTTGGATAGCCGAAGGATCAGGTACGCTACCCTGGTCGACACACTGGAGATTTCTTGGACGTTGTTAGAGAGGGCCTTATTGACGAGGAAACCTACGCCACCCTGGGATGTTTTATCACCCTCACGAAAGTAGAGAAGATGACCCGAGTCTAGGGTTATGGTGTCCTCCCCCTCTCTGCGGACTTCACATAACCCTAGAACATGCCATTTGATGTTCTCTAACTCCACTTCCAACTGCGCTAGATGTTGGTCAAGCCTCAGAGTGCGTCCGTTATACGTAGCCAGGGTCAGTTGTTGGTGGCAGCCTGATGTAGCCCGGTGATTCCTAGCACCCCCTGCCAAGCCGTTACCATGGCCGCTGCCATGGCCAGGAATAGCGAGGCGGCCGGGAACTGGGGGCCATTTTTTGTTGCGTCGTACCATTGGGGGGGTAATGCCCATAATCCCCACGCTGGGCATGCGGGTTGGGGATCGCAGTTCTGTAGTGGAGTTGTTCTGCAGGGGGCGCTGCTGCCCACCCCCCGGTTTGTGTCCCTTAGTCGCCTCCTACGACACCCACGGGAAGAGTTGGGGTGGTGCAATTCTAAGCCGGCACCACACGGCAGGTACAGGTACCAACTGCGCAACTGTATAGTGAATGCCATGCCAGGTCCTAACAGTAAGGCAGTTGTTTATTAAACAGACCATCCTGCGCCAGCTCACCGATATAACCAATATCAATCCGATCTCAAACACTATTAAAAGACGAAAACCAAAAGCTTTCATAACAAAGCCGTGCAAAACTACATTTGCCCTTAGACACTACTCTTTCTTGGCTCCCTATCATTTTAACAAAATAATATCTATTCACAATATCACATACTTTGAGTGTAAAAATAAACTAAAGACATACCTCCAAATCTAGATTATTTACAAACTGAAAAATTATTATCTAACTCTACATAAAAAAAAACAAGCTGGCTTTGAACAACCATGCCTGCAATTATGATACAATTTTATAAAACCGTGTACAAATTTGCTGTTATAAATATTATTAGGCTAAGATTTCTAGGTAATTATAGATATAAATAGATGCTATGTAACTAAAACAGACCTTAATAGGCTTGTTTAAATGGTATATATAGTTTAACTTTCGAAAAGAATATGACAAGTTTGTAATACTGCATAAAGTACTGAAAACCATTGTCGCTAGCTGAAGCAGAGTCCCTCGTGTCTACAAACAAGTTAATACTTAGTTAGAGCGAGGAGTCTGTGTCTCACTACACATAGGTTAGAGCGAGGAGTCTGTGTCTCACTACACATAGGTTAGAGCGAGGAGTCTGTGTCTCACTACACATAGGTTAGAGCGAGGAGTCTGTGTCTCACTACACATAGGTTAGAGCGAGGAGTCTGTGTCTCACTACACATAGGTTAGAGCGAGGAGTCTGTGTCTCACTACACATAGGTTAGAGCGAGGAGTCTGTGTCTCACTACACATAGGTTAGAGCGAGGAGTCTGTGTCTCACTACACATAGGTTAGAGCGAGGAGTCTGTGTCTCACTACACATAGGTTAGAGCGAGGAGTCTGTGTCTCACTACACTAGGTTTTATTAAGAATTAGGAAAACTTTCTTGTGATTTAAAAAACACGAAATTATCTATTAAAATTAGATAAGTATTTTGTTTCCTTTAATTGCTAAGATTGTTATATAGAAGCCGATTTAATTATGTTGTAAAATAGTACTCAGTTATCGATCTCAGCTTCTTAGTTCTTAGTTTTATTGATAGATAAGATTAATAATAACTCCTACTTTGTTAAAACCTATACTGAAAATAAAAGTTATTTATTTATTATTAGTTATTTATTTATTATTATTATTATAGGTGTGTGTGTGTGTGTGTGTGTGTGTGTCGGGGAGGAGCAGGTGTACAGCAGGTGTCGTGTTGCAGGTTCTGCCTGTCGGCGTCACACTCGCGCGCGCAGCTGGACGCCTGCCTCGCCGCCGTGGACCAGGTCGCCGACGAGCTGGGCCTGCGCTACAGCCGCCAGCCCCTGTGCTGCCCTGCCCGTGACCCCGCCCTCTAGGAACCCCTCGCATCGCACCGACTTTACTTGTTTATGGACAATATTTAACACTTTGTTTTACTTATTTTAATTTAAGTATTTACATTTACATTTGGAAGCTATTTGTTAGACTTCCGGTTCGTCACAATTCAGGACAGTCTGTTTGGTTCGGCGCCGGCGCCAGCGGGGTCTCCCGGGGGCCCGCGCCCCCTCGTTCCGGCACAGCGGTGCTCATGCCACCACTCTACTTGTTCGGCCGCCGGCGCCGGCGGGGTCTCCCGGGGGCCCGCGCCCCCTCGTTCCGGCACAGCGGTGCTCATGCCACCACTCTACTTGTTCGGCCGCCGGCGCCGGCGGGGTCTCCCGGGGGCCCGCGCCCCCTCGTTCCGGCACAGCGGTGCTCATGCCACCACTCTACTTGTTCGGCCGCCGGCGCCGGCGGGGTCTCCCGGGGGCCCGCGCCCCCTCGTTCCGGCACAGCGGTGCTCATGCCACCACTCTACTTGTTCGGCCGCCGGCGCCGGCGGGGTCTCCCGGGGGCCCGCGCCCCCTCGTTCCGGCACAGCGGTGCTCATGCCACCACTCTACTTGTGCTCCAGCCTGGCTTCACTCTCAGCTTGCCTGCAACACGCTTGCACCAACACCGCCCACAAACAATCTTGGACCGTTCTACCGCCGGCGCCGGTGAGCTACGGCGCCGGTGAGCTACGGCGCCGGTGAGCTACGGCGCCGGTGAGCTACGGCGCGCCGTAGCTCTAAATATATTGATATTCCAACTTACCGAATAAATGTCGTTTTATTATTAAGGTTTAATTTTAGATTGCTTTTATTTTGTGTACTTATATTGTTTAATGGCGAAGTATTTGAATAGTGGTTAAAGTATGAAATTGCCGATTTGTACTGAAAAATTGTACTTAGTTTTGTTTTTAATTTAAAATATTTATTTAATCAAAATAATAACCATTATTATCTGTACATTGCTGCCATCTAACAGGAAGGTTCTATCTGTACATTGCTGCCATCTAACAGGAAGGTTCTATCTGTACATTGCTGCCTGTTCGGTATTAGTGAACAAAACTTTAATTAAAAGATTGGATTTGCTTGAGTTGGGTGTAATTAAATAGTTTCCAAAAAATTACATGGCTTTTGGTAGTTTAGAACTTAGACAATCAATGTAACAAAGAAGTTGTGTTAGCGCAATAATTATGGCGGTCGGGTTTCTGTTTCAATCTTTTTCTTGTCATTCTCCGCGTGCGTGGCTGGTCGTTGAGAGTTCAAATTTGACGTGATAATTAGCCCTTGTGATTGGTTCTCATCGATGTCGCGCCCTGGCTGCGGTGTTCTATTGGCTGAGTGAAAACATGACGTGATGAACAGACCTTCTGATAGGCGCGCCGCTAGCGCTTCGGTGCGCTTATTGGTGCAGTACTCTTGCGTCTCTATTGGTCGTAGAATATTCGTTCTAAAACAGAAAGGTTGATCCGTTCGGAAACAGTTCGGCGTCAACACTGCCATCTAACAGGAAGGTTCTATCTGTACATTGCTGCCATCTAACAGGAAGGTTCTATCTGTACATTGCTGCCATCTAACAGGAAGGTTCTATCTGTACATTGCTGCCATCTAACAGGAAGGTTCTATCTGTACATTGCTGCCATCTAACAGGAAGGTTCTATCTGTACATTGCTGCCATCTAACAGGAAGGTTCTATCTGTACATTGCTGCCATCTAACAGGAAGGTTCTATATGTACATTGCTGCCATCTAACAGGAAGGTTCTATCTGTACATTGCTGCCATCTAACAGGAAGGTTCTATCTGTACATTGCTGCCATCTAACAGGAAGGTTCTATCTGTACATTGCTGCCATCTAACAGGAAGGTTCTATCTGTACATTGCTGCCATCTAACAGGAAGGTTCTATCTGTACATTGCTGCCATCTAACAGGAAGGTTCTATCTGTACATTGCTGCCATCTAACAGGAAGGTTCTATATGTACATTGCTGCCATCTAACAGGAAGGTTCTATATGCCTTCACGATAGAACTCTGCTGAGCTGGATTCCACAAACTGTGTGAAAGCATTTTGTACTGCCTCCTGGAAGAAAACTTTTTATCACGTAGAAAACTGACCAAATCACGAAAAAAATGGTAGTCCATTGGAGCAAGGTCTGGCGAATACGGAGGGTGACGAATACGGTGGGTGACGAATACGGAGGGTGACGAATACGGAGGGTGACGAATTGTTTCTAATTGCAGTTCCTGTAAAGTTAAAACGGTTTCTCGCGCTGTAAGAGGTCTCGCGTTATCATGGAGCAATAATGGTGAAGATCGGTTCACGAGTCGTCAGTCGGGGCTACTTCGCTGCTAGTTTTGTTATCATTGTTCGGAGTTCGGCACAGTACACATCTGCCGCTATTGCTTGACCAGATCGGAGAAAGCTATAGTGAAGAACACCATGCTGAGACCACCAAACAGTTACCATTACCTTTTTATTGGAAAGCTTTGCTTTAGGACACCGTTGCGGTGTTTGACCTGGGATCAGCCGTTGCATTTTTCGCTTACGGTTATCGTAAAGAATCCACTTTGATCACATGTCCCATTCGATCCAATATTCCTTCATTTCTGTATCGTTTCACGCGGTTCTTCCTGCAGATCAGTGAAATCATGATGCACCCATTCTTCATATTGTTTTATTTGTTATTGATTTGACGCAAATGAGTGAATATTGTTGGTAAGGTAACGTTAAACCATGCCGCTAACTCGTGGGTAGTTTGTCTCGGATCGGGTTCCACCATCTCTTTCAATTCATTGTTATGCACCTGTGTGGGCGCGGGCGGTATTCCACGTGGTTCATTGTTATGCACCTGTGTGGGCGCGGGCGGTATTCCACGTGGTTCATTGTTATGCACCTGTATTCTTCAAATCAAAGTTTCCATCACGAAAGCGTTAAGCCAAAATCAAAGTTAGTTTCGCGTCGGAACTCGTATTAAAAAATCACTCGAATTTTCGAAGTAGGTATTCATCTTTCTTGTCTAAGCTGAATAAAATAAAACGTCAAGTGCGAATTAGACTCGCGCATCAAAGGTTCCGTACAAACTTCTACTAAAGAAATCAACCCAGACAAATAGCGCACAATAATTTTCTGATTTGATAACGATTATGAAGTATGAATTATTATGAATTATGAAGTATTTTAAAAGAGGAACCTCATATGTACCATGTAAAAAAAGTTTTGCTGAGAAATCTCAAACCATTATATCAATTCGAAGTACCTATTACAATAAAACGGCAATTTCATAGTTTACTTACACCTAATATTTAATGAATGTATGTGTTGTTGCTTTATTGAAACTGGTCGCCGCGGGCTCCCGGGCCACGTGTCCGCCAGAGGCTCCCGGGCCACGTGTCCGCCGGGGGCTCCCGGGCCACATGTCTGCCGGGGGCTCCCGGGCCACATGTCCGCCGGGGGCTCCCGGGCCACGTGTCCGCCGGGGGCTCCCGGGCCACGTGTCCGCCGCGCGGCCCTTACCTTCGTTATCGTGCACACTGTAAGATATTATTATGTTACACGTTATATTTTATTAAAAAAATGCGATTATCTATGTGTTTGAATCATGCCCCTCGCGCGTAGTAAATAATTTACCAGGAAATTCTGAAATAGAATGTAGGTAGGTGTGTCTTGTCCGCCTTGTATCTGCTAGATAAGTGGTATCTGATAAGGCGGGGCGGCGGCGCCGGCCAGCGGCACCAGACACCCGCGAGTGAGCGTCCGCGGAGGCCTGCGCTCGGCTCAGTGATCCATAGTTATAGTGTGCTAACAAACCGCGACGTCAGCATCCGATGGCGTGGAGCGCTCTGTGCGTGCTGGCGGCGGTGGCGGCGTGCGCGCGCGCCGACGACGACGTGACCGTGCTCCGCAAGACGTAAGCTCCGTATGCAACACCCCCACACCAGCACCACCTCCACAGAACATGCCAACACTCACACTACGACTCCCAAGCATGACATTAGTAAAACAATAGTTATCCTGAGTACCGCGGTAGGTACTGCTGCTGTGGCCGCTCTCGAGTGGGCCAGTGATCACTTCATGTGCCTCTGGCCGCTCTCGAGTGGGCCAGTGATCACTTCATGTGCCTCTGGCCGCTCTCGAGTGGGCCAGTGATCACTTCATGTGCCTCTGGCCGCTCTCGAGTGGGCCAGTGATCACTTCAGGTGCCTCTGGCCGCTCTCGAGTGGGCCAGTGATCACTTCAGGTGCCTCTGGCCGCTCTCTAGTGGGCCAGTGATCACTTCAGATGCCTCTGGCCGCTCTCGAGTGGGCCAGTGATCACTTCAGGTGCCTCTGGCCGCTCTCTAGTGGGCCAGTGATCACTTCAGGTGCCTCTGGCCGCTCTCGAGTGGGCCAGTGATCACTTCATGTGCCTCTGGCCGCTCTCGAGTGGGCCAGTGATCACTTCAGGTGCCTCTGGCCGCTCTCGAGTGGGCCAGTGATCACTTCAGGTGCCTCTGGCCGCTCTCGAGTGGGCCAGTGATCACTTCAGGTGCCTCTGGCCGCTCTCTAGTGGGCCAGTGATCACTTCAGGTGCCTCTGGCCGCTCTCGAGTGGGCCAGTGATCACTTCATGTGCCTCTGGCCGCTCTCGAGTGGGCCAGTGATCACTTCAGGTGCCTCTGGCCGCTCTCGAGTGGGCCAGTGATCACTTCAGGTGCCTCTGGCCGCTCTCGAGTGGGCCAGTGATCACTTCAGGTGCCTCTGGCCGCTCTCTAGTGGGCCAGTGATCACTTCAGGTGCCTCTGGCCGCTCTCGAGTGGGCCAGTGATCACTTCATGTGCCTCTGGCCGCTCTCGAGTGGGCCAGTGATCACTTCAGGTGCCTCTGGCTCGGCTTGACCCTTTTTATTAGGTACCTCTGAACGTTTTTACACGTGCTCTTTGTCACCGGACGACGGACCGTCACCAAACGGATATCCTTGTTTGTATACCTACTTAACTTAGGTCAAAGATGCTAAGTAGTTAAGATCCTAGGATTTTTGGTATAAGTACGCACGGATGTTAGCTTCAAGTGCCGTCTGCATGCGTTTGTTTGAACTGATTCTGTTAGACAATGTACCTACGTACCTACTCTATCGTGCGATAATAACAAAACAACACACTCAGCGCCGCTCCTAGCTTCGGCTTTGTGCCACCACACCAGGACCTGTCTGTCCTCAGCGCCGCTCCTAGCTTCGGCTTTGTGCCACCACACCAGGACCTGTCTGTCCTCAGCGCCGCTCCTAGCTTCGGCTTTGTGCCACCACACCAGGACCTGTCTGTCCTCAGCGCCGCTCCTAGCTTCGGCTTTATGCCACCACACCAGGACCTGTCTGTCCTCAGCGCCGCTCCTAGCTTCGGCTTTGTGCCACCACACCAGGACCTGTCTGTCCTCAGCGCCGCTCCTAGCTTCGGCTTTGTGCCACCACACCAGGACCTGTCTGTCCTCAGCGCCGCTCCTAGCTTCGGCTTTGTGCCACCACACCAGGACGTCTTGTTCCATATCTCTTTTCCTATGAGAGCAATCATTGTGAAATTTTGCAGAGCTAAGACGCTATTTATACTCTATTATTGTGTATAAATTTTGTTGCTATAGTATAAGCCGTTTTTGAGAACGGTCGTGTGTACGCTAGCATCACAGATTTGATGATGCTTAGTTAATGGCAATATAAGTCTGGTTGGACTCTTTTCTGCCAGTGTCAAGTAATGGAAAATAATAGTAAAATATGAGTTATCAAGTTATGAAGAATGTTGATATTTTCACCAGAGCCTAGTTCGTTATCTAGCAGGGTACACCACGTGCAGGTTAGGTTGGCTTGGGAGACAAGATCTTGGAGTCTCCCTTGTACCCCCATCACAGATTTATAAGTATAGTACTAAAGCTAGCATGACGTTATGCTGGCGTATCCACAAACAATGGTCATTATTTCTTAAACCAAGGAGGCGCTATTTATTTTACTTTTGCACTGATTATACTCTATTTATACGCTATTTATTAGGCATAACAACAAACGTGAATTCGGTTATGTGTACGCTACCATCACGGACACATACTGACCTAGTATTTGTAGGTAGGTTCTGTTTGCTAGAATCAATGCGTATAAATTGAAAATAAAATGTACCTACAATACAGAGGCCTTAGTCTGAGTATAGACAAACAAGATCCGCCAAGTGCGAGTATACTAACTCGCACGCCGAGGGTTTCGAACATTTGCCAATTTATACAAATAATTAGGATACACTGTTATAGGTAGGTACCGGATAGACTTTGCTATTTCATTAATAGGTACCGAAAATAAGTAGGGTCAAGTGTTAAACAGTGGCGATAGCAGATACAGTGGCTCAGCAACAGTACGCGAGAACCGTGGCGAGAACGAACAGAGATATATTTACCTACCTATCTCATTTATCGTTCGGCAGCGCTTGAGACGCGAACAAGTTGTAACCAGTCGGGCAGCGCACACGCATAAACTAAGAAGTACCATTTACCATACTAGTAGGTACGTATTGATGGGGCACTCCCATCATAGACAAGATTTCGACACTAAAAAGCTCACATATCTATCATGAATGACAGCTTCTTTTTTTTAATTATTTGCTTAGACCCGGATATGACGTCACAACACAATCTATGCTAGTCATATAGGTACTATTCTTACAATATTTTCAATTTAGATTGGCCTAGGTAGGGTCAATGCGCCAGTTTGCGTTCAATTAGTGGAGTTGTCAGATTCAAATATCGAAAAAAATATATTTTAGTGACCTCTTTGGAATAAAATTAATATCACCACATGACTAAAATTGTCACTAGAAAAAAAGACTTTCTTCTTAAATTTATCTGTTAATTTTAAAAAAATATTTTAAGCCGAAATACCTAATTTTACCAGTTCTCGTCCAAAATTTCCAATTTTCGACCCCCTGTTACCCAGTTTTCGACCACCATATATCTGATAGGAAAATCACTAGAAATTATTATGCTAAGAGGGTTTATTAAAACTCGTGTTTAGTAATTAGTCATCTTTTATTAGAGGTTCTGTCTCACACATTATTGAATAAAGTTATAATTATAAAAAGTCAATCCTAATCAGCTACAAACACCAGACAGTAATTAATAACTTCTGTTTTACACAAACAATGATTATTATTTACATAGGTACGAATAACAAATTTTAACAGGTAAGTAGGTAGGTACTTTAAGTTCTTTGTTTTTATCATCATCATCAGCCTTTTTCAGTCCACTGCTGGACATATGCCTCCCCTAATGAGCGCCATAGCGCCCTGTCTTCAGCTTGCCGCATCCAGCATCTGCCAGCAGTCTTTCGCAAATCGTCATCCCACCTGGTCGGAGGGCGTCCTACACTACGTTTTCCGAGTCGCGGGCTCCACTCAAGAACACGTTTACCCCAGCGGTTGTCGGTTCTTCTCGAGATATGGCCAGCCCACTGCCACTTCAGCTTGCTAATCCTTTGAGCTATGTCGATAACCTTGGTTCTCTGTCGGATGTATTCGTTGCGAATCCTATCCTTCAGAAAAACACCGAGCATAGCTCTCTCCATAGATCGCTGCGCGACTTAAAACTGGTGGACCAGCCCTACCGTGAGCGTCCACGTCTCAGCTCCGTAGGTCATGACGGGTAGGGTAGGACGCACCGATTGAAAACATTCGTTTTCAAGCATTGCGGTATGGACGACGAGAAGACTCGACGTAGTTTTCCAAACGCTGCCCAACCTAGCTGGATCCTCCTCTTGGCCTCCTTCTCAAAATTGTTTTTCCCCAACTGCAGAATCTACCCAAGGTAGCCAAGGTGTACTCGGAATCAATTTCGAGAAGGTGGCCACGTACGACGATCGTTCCCGGATCAATGTGGCCATTGATCATGATGACCTTGGTTTTATCCAAGTTCATGCCAAGACCGATGCGGCGTGAGGCTGAAGCTAGGCCGTCCAGCGTCCGGTTAAGCTCCTCCAGCGATTCCGCCATTAAGACTATGTCATCAGCGAATCGGAGGTGTGAGATGTAATCGCCGTTTATGTTAGTGCCCTTACCTTTCCAGTCCAGCGTCTTAAACACATCTTCCAACGCGCTTGTGAACAGTTTCTGGGATATAACATCCCCTGTCTCACACCTCTGCGCAGTTGGATGGGTTTGGACTGATGGCCCTGTACTTGGACAGTCATGGTCGCGGCATCATAAAGACATCTCAGCACCTCGATATAACGATAGTCTACTTGGCAACGCTGTAAGGATTCTAGAACAGCCCAGGTTTCGACAGAGTCAAAGGCCTTTTCATAGTCCACAAAGGCCAGACACAGGGGCTGATTATACTCTTCGGACTTCTGTACAATCTGCCTCACTGTGTGTAGGTATGTGGTCTATGGTGCCATGTCCTCCGGCTCTGTTCGGGTGGCTGGAACTCGTCGAGTCTCCTGGCAAAACGATTCATGACCACTCGTGAGAAAAGCTTATAGACGTGGCTCAGGAGTGTGATGGGTCTGTAGTTTTTAAGAAGGGTTTTATCTTCCTTCTTAAAAAAGAGCACCACCAGGCTCTCGCTCCACGCCTTTGGAGTTCTCCCACTGCAAAGAACGGTGTTGAACAGGTTCTGAAGCTCCTGCAAAACAGGGGCTCCTCCTGCCTTCAGAAGCTCTCAAGTGATACCGTCTTCACCGGGGGCTTTTCCATTTTTAAGCTGCCTCAGAGCCATCACGATCTCGTCTTGACTGATGTCTGGCAGTTCGTCGGTGTAGTGGCGTGTCAGGGTGGCTCGTGAATCGTGGTCGTCCCGTTGGGCATGAGGGGCATGTGCAGCGTATAAACGGCCATAGAAATCCTCTATCTCAGTAGAGATCTCTGGCTTCGACAATACTATCTGATCCAAAGCTAGGTTTAACTTTTCCAGTTGGTGTTTTCTTTTTTCTCTTCTCCAATTGTCTTACCTGATTTTGACTGTCCTTTTCCTTCTTTTTCTGTATTCTTGCTAATTTTCTTTTTCTTGATATTTCTGCTCTATCATTCTTTGTTTTTTCCTTGTCTTCATAAAACATATTTATAAGGTTTTTTGTTACTATAAGTAACAAAAAACCTTATTATTCTATTAGATTATTGTTTGGTTTACATAATCTATAAAGCTAAGGTCGAAATCAGGACTTCACTTAACCTTGTCCAATTTCCGACCACCAAGAAATTTCATAAACTCAGTATTTTATGGTTCGTTGCTCCAAGCCTGGACGAAATATGGTTTTTAGATAGCTTACGAGCATAACGCAATGATTTATTATACGCAATTCTATTAGAATATTGTTTGGTTTACATAATCTTTAAAGTTAAGGTCGAAATCAGGACTTCACTTAACCTTGTCCAATTCCCGTCCACAAGAAATTTCAACATTCAGTATTTTATGGTTCGTTGCTCTAAGCCTGGACGAAATATGGTTTTTAGATAGCTTACGAGCATAAGGTCCAAATTTAATTGAAAGTTTGAGTAAATTTTCATACAATAATGAATACAAGAGACCACCTTATTGACACGATATGTCCATTTCGCGTCCACCCAGTCGACAACCTACCTATCTCAAAATATCGTGGTACAGTTCACGTCCACGCAAAATTTCAAATTTATTGATTATAATTTAGACAGAATAACACAAATCCATATTTTTTAATCCAAGATTACCTAAGTCAAATTAATAACCATCAACTCTAAAATGCATAAAAACAATGTAAAACTTACCGTTAAAAATGTGACATGCTGCTAATTTTTCCGTTGAATCCAGACACGTTTCGTCTTTTTTCTTTCGACCGCACATTGATTGATTTGTTTTATCTATTTTGCTTGGTGCTAGTGATGTGAAGTTTGCTTGTGTGCGTAGCTTACACATCCAGGTTATTGATATAACTGATTATCATTGTGTGCGAGTGTACAGTCCGACCAAAAAGAGTAGAAAATAAATGAGGGCGCCACTAATTATTACATGTTTTACATGGTATCACCATATACTACGGCAGAACGTATTGATACTTGATATTGTTAAAACATGCAGTTTTTGTTTTACTATTATGCTCATCACATAAATGTTTGTCCTGGATATGAATCAAACCCACTATATTATATACAAACATTATAGTAATTAAATCTTTTGTAGACCAAGAGCGTTTGTCCACCGCGCCAATACCGAGACGTTAAACGATCGATACCGATTTTATTTTATAGTATCCTAGGTACCTAGGTACTTCGGCAACGTCAACTAGTTGGACGAACGCTCTAAGCTGTGTGTGAATGGGAATTTATGAATTATTTTGGGTTTCTAGTCTTGTGCCATAAACAAAAACATTTTGTAAGAGCAATGATGTCCAAACTAGTCCTATGACACTACCTACCTAGAAAGAAAGCAAGAATATTTTGTATACTCAGAGGGGGATAAACACAGTAAAAGACAATTTTGTTGAATAATAATATTCTAAATCATTACATCAATCTAGTGATTCAAAGTATAGATATTCAACACCAGACATCGATTCTTCATCAGAATGTTGTGGTAGAACACAATTAGAAGTCCCTGCCATATCATCATTTTCATCTTCACTCTCCGATTCCTCGCTTGAGCTTTCAGATTTTCCTGCAATAAAACAAGTATCAAAAATAATTGGTTGCACTACAAAATAAAATACTATTCAATGAGACAAAGATAAACAATGATTAATTAGTATGAATTACATGGATTTTGGATGGATTTACAAGATTCTTTTAATAAATTATAACAGTTTACTTCCAGTGCTATTCTTTTTAACCAGCTACCTACCGGTCAAATCTGCTGTTCATTTATAAACGTCTTCTAAATCAGTCGGCAGCTTCCCGGCTTGGTACTCGGTCAAACATCTCTTATACACTTTGTAAATAATGTCACGAGCCCCACTGCGTATAGTTTTATTCATTTTGCTAATATTTGGCGATTTATGCGATTAATTTGCTTTCATGGAAGTAACAACCAACAGAACAAACAAACATAAACAAAAAACTCGACTCGACCGAAAATGACATTGTTTGGAGTGTTGCCGCTAGCGGAAAATTATTCTGGTTAGTCCAACAAATAAAAACAGCAAGATTTAAAAAAAAAATTACATGTTTTTTAAATTTTGTATAAGTAAATACTTATTCTATTGATAGGTATGAAAATAAATTTCATAGGTACATAAATACCTACCTATTATATTTTTTTGTTTTATCATTGGGTGGTTGAAAATTGTTTATTATTATCTCAACAAAACGTTTTGAATGTTTCAATTTTGTAATTAAAAGTTAGATTTTTTAGGTATCTTAGCTAAAGACGTGCATATAATTTTGCAAAGAAAAGCTAAGTCAGGCGACAAATTCACTATGGCGGAAACACTGGCCTTTCATAAAGAGTTGCCAGATTACACTAAATTTTAGTTCCTCGATAATTAATTTCTACTCTTTGTGGTCGGACTGTAAGTAAGGCTATTTTCGACGAAATGTTACCAGTAGTGCCGTGAAAGGACGAGATATGGGCCTGGACGCCTAACTGGTACACCTACCCTACCTACCTAAATTTATTAATTAAGGAAAGGAAAGTAAGAAAAAATACAGATGTATTTTATGCTTTTTATTGTTTCGTTTAGTTTTAAATACTGTAAAAGGTTTGGATTGCATAGCATAGCATTGTCTTTCAAACAATTTGTTTGAAGCAACGATTTGGTTTGAAGTCTCACTCGCATAACATTTTGCACCGTTGCACCAAAATAAATTAACACACAAACTATTGGTGAAGTTCCTGAAGACTCAATCCTCACAGTCTGTCTTTCACTATATTGATGCAACGTGACTAATTTCAAATTTTGAAGGTTATAATTTTGTTAAAGTTTGTAGATAGCGATTATTTTTCATTTATTTCACTAATTGTAATCACTGCCTGACCTTTTGTTTTGGTTTCTTTACGGTTTTTCGGTGTTTAGTCCTTGTAGGATTAGTGGAATATTGCGTTGATGACTGGGGCCGTTGCAAACTTATTCTTCCTTTTTTCACTTTAAGCACCGATTATTATGCACTTTCCACTTGTTCTCGGTGGGAGATTGAAACCTTTCAACACTTTTTACTGATTATTTCACTGGTTATACGCGAATTTCTATTTTTAAATTAATTTATTCGTGGATTTGGGGGAAGAAGGTGGTATTTCCCCCAAATAGGAGCAGAGGTAGATCTCCTCTGACCGGGCCGACCCAACTGGTCCACTTGCCCGGTGGTCTTTCGACCTACAGTTGATGTTGAATAGTTGCTTATAGGTCGGTTGCAACTGAATCAAGCGTTTGCGCGATCTAGAAATTGTTCTCTTTTTGCACTCCAATATTTTTCCAATTTGTCTTAACGACATCTAGCGATTATCGGATGAAGCGCTTAGGTAGGTAGCTTGCTTCTATGTTCTTCCATGAGCATGAGTATTCATGAGTATTGGAGTCAGCTATGTAATTCCGTCAATATTCGCTAGAGGTCGCTACATCACTCCTTTTCCAATTTGTCTTAACGACATCTAGCGATTATCGGATGAAGCGCTTAGGTAGGTAGCTTGCTTCTATGTTCTTCCATGAGCATGAGTATTCATGAGTATTGGAGTCAGCTATGTAATTCCGTCAATATTTGCTAGAGGTCGCTACAGTGGAGCTAACGTTGCCTGTGCGAGCGCAGCGCCCTCTCATGTTAATAGTAATCACCACTAGGTCACTGCAATTAGGTAGGTAGTACTAGTATAGTATTATATTATCTGTGGTAGGTAGTAAGATTTTGAAATGGTCATGGGTTTTTAAATAATACGAACCAGCTGTTCCCCGCGGTTTCACTCGCGTTTAATTCTTATTTCACATTTCTGGGGGATTATTTCCGTAGAACTCCCATGGGAATTTGATCTATTACCAGGACAAAAAGTAGCCATGTTACTCTCCATCCTTACAACTAACTCTGGATTGGTTGTTTATTTAGTGCGTGAAGGAAGGACAAACAAACACACTTTCGCATGTATAACATTAGTTAGGGGTAGGGCATGGCGGTAATGGGCTAAATGGCAATACCGGTAATTTACCGGTATTCATATTTTTAAAACCGGGATCCCGGTTTTTCGGTATTTCACTACAAATACTAAAAAAAGCAGAAAAAAATGTTTTCCACTCCGTTTAATATTGTATTAGACTGAATAAATGTACCAAGAAATGTTATTTGAAATAAGCCTAACTTTTATTGACCTTATTGAACTTTTATAAGACCATAATGTAGAAAGGACCATTTTAAATTATAAAATGGTCTTTTCTACATTATGGTCTTTATTTTACTTAAACAATCAAATCGAGTTTAAATATCTATGGCAATGCCTGCTACCTATATCCATGCCTGTCAAATTTGGGAGCTTAGATATTCGCAAAAATGTAGCCCCGACTTCTGTCTAAATCACTAGTTGTTTTTTTCTTAGAGCCGTCTTATTTGGACCTGGAATTTCATTCAATATTTAGTTTTTAGGCTAATTAGAACAGTTTGGCATAGTGCTTGCCCCAATGCTGCTCCTCCAAAATATTTTTTGTTGTCATGACAATAGGACGGGCTTTTGTGTGAGTTGACACGGTAATTGTGTGATACAAACATGCTCCAGCTGTGCAGATCGTGCCCGTCTCCCGGCCGTTTCTAAATGGGATTTTCCGAATATTAATTGCAAGCACTTCCTACATATAACACTGCCACTTTATTGAACCCCGTAACTTTCCGTATCTTCAGTTGTGTGCAAAGTGTTGTGCGTCTCATCAATGCCAGTGCAATACTGCTGTCGAATAGCTCATTACGGATTGTCGTGTGTTATAGGGTCGCCAGTCAGATATCTTGCCATGCCATGCCACATCATCGGGCCGAACCGAATGGTATTTTGCATGACGATGGTAGGTAAGAGGTCCGACGACGACAGTATGTCAGTAGTCCCATGGGAGTTGAGTTGATGAACCCATTGTGTGGGACGCTAATTCAACATACTTGCGCCTTTCCATCTTCCCAGACATCCGTGAGTTGACGATCTCAAGAGCTGCTAATATGCAGATCTCGCTCAACAGATCCTACGCTGCTTAGCCTACTTTCAATTGTAAATACTAATTTTATCTTTTTGTTTGTATTATTTGATTATTAAAATTACAAGAACAGTACTACTCGTAATGAGCTCGCTGCAATTTCCACGCACACATTGACATTGATTAGAAGTAAAGATTTTACACAATATAAGATGAAACACGGTCTTACACTATTCTACGCGCATTTATTTGTTAATATACCTACTTTATTTTATAGTCTTTCTATAGACCTTCGTTTGATCACAAACTCACTTGACAAAAAGTGAAGATGTGGCCGACGATGTATCACGAAGGTTTAGAAGATACCCATTTACTTTAAACTTTTTGTCTTTAACACTATCACTGCTAGCGTCGGCGGTGCGACCCGCAGGGGCGCGCCGCCGTGACAGGGACAGGGACAGATCGCACTCTGTGTTTTCAGTCGTGAAAGTGTTAATACACCTAAGTTGTTATTGACGGGAAAAACAGCAGCAGGGAGCGTGTTCCAAATCCCAGCGGTACGAATGATGAAGGCGGTGGCAAAACCGTTTAGTGCGAGTGGACGGTATATTCATCAAGTACTAGGGGTACTTGATGAATATACCGTGGTAATGCGATATGCGTCTGCTTGTCCTGGAGTGGAAAGAGGATGCGCGTTGGTTTATAAATTTTTGAAACCATTATAATAAAAACGTAGACTGTCTATCAATTTTACAATCATAAAATGTATTATGTTTTATATAGAAGTTGTTTGGTAGGTATTTGTGTAATTTAGAACCGCCATAAGGGTTTTCTTCACGCATATTTATTAATCATAACTTATTTTTTGAAAATACCGAATTACCGGTTTTTACAATTTCAATACCGGTATTCGGAACTGCCTTAAATCGTCCGGTATTACCGGTTTTTCGGTAATACCGAATACCGGTGTCCATGCCCTAGTTAGGGGTGTAGGACTGTTTGTAGATGCTTAGATGCAGGGACGGGGGAAATTTCACGGACGTAGTCCTACCGAATCAAATGTGAAGCACAGCAATGGCGGACGAGTCATTGTGTGCGTGTGATTATAGAGTTGCCAACTGAGGAAAAAAACTCCCGAATATTTTCATAAGTTTCTAAAATCATTGAACTGAAAATTATTTGTAGGTATCAAATGTATTACCTAAAACTTTGAAATGTAATGCGAATGGAACATTTCACGAAAAGTAAAGTAAGCCTACCTTACTTTACCTACCTATCCAATTTGGCAAAACAATGATTTTTTTGCGCTGATGGAATGGTAAAACAGGTTTTTTCTGAAGGTAGGTAGGTACTAGGTTAATTTATTTGAATAAAGTAAGTAGGTACCATGAAGTAATAGAACTAAAACTAGTATTTAGGTACACTTGAAACAATTGAGCCAACTGCAGACTATTGCAAACAATCTACAGGTAGCTCCACTAATCCATATTAATACCTGTCGGAAGCGTACTGGGTAGGTACGGTCTACCTTATTTATTATGTAAATAGGTACTGTAACAGTCCAGACAGTGGCTACACTGTTTTATGCAAATATTTTACATTTAGCGTTTCTTTTAAATAATATTTAACCCTAAAAATAAATCAATTATAAAACTGCTTTGGTGAACTACATAAAAACCTCATTAAACTTCTCTGAATAGAAGAATAGATAAATAATTGGAATTGATGGCGCGGACATAAGGAGAAGACGAAAAAAAACAAAATAGGAGAGGGTTGGAAAATTGCTTTCAGACGGGACGCATGTGATTTTAATATAAATAATGTTCTTGATGAAGAGAAACGGATAATGCATATCGAAAGGATAGAACGCTCATCGGTTATTAATACGTTTGGTAAAGGTTTTACCGGAATCAGGTCAGAAATCTATTTTATTTTCAATACAGGGCTATTTCGGATTAGTGCGTATATCACGAGTAGGTACCTATATCATTCCTATTTCATCATCTAGGTCATCTTCGATTCAACGATATTGTAATTTGTATACCTATTTTGCCTAAAGGGCAAATTCCAAGTTTGCTCTAACTATCTTTAAATTGAATATTGTATTTATGGGTCTTTAGTATGTGAAAAGCAACCGTACTAATGACTTTAAATTCGGCAAGCGGATTCGAGGCGGTCGTCTTCCATAATCCGTGAGACAAAGTTCTCAGCTGAAGGAATATCCTTAGATGATCATTTCGTCGGATATTTCAGGGTTATTATATATATATTCTTTCGGTCTAACAGTTATAGTGAAGCTTGAAATTCAGATCTTAAGATTCTAGGGAAGTCTCCAGGCTTCTACTAAAGCTCCTACTCTGGGAGAAGAACCTAATAGGAGACGAATAGTGCTAAACTTTACCAGTTTAGTAGTGTTTGATTCCGCCGATAAATTTGGAACTTCATTACTTCTCTGGTTAAGTACAGCTAGGGACCAGAGGACTGACTTATTTGGCTTTTTTAGTTAGAGAGATGATGTATGGAAGAGTTGAATTGCATAATATCTTAACGTAGCTTACCCTCTGAATGGTTTGAATTAAACATCACAAAGTAAATTCCTTTCTGAAAGTGTTTCAATTTATATAGGTAGATTATGACAAGACTTGAGGCTGGCTTAGGTTGCTAAAAGATAATGCCCTCCTTTCCCGACTGACTCTTTTGTGATATGTCCCAGTACTTTACCTATATACACAGTAATAGGCATGGAAACCCAGCATGCGGTCTTATCTGTGTTGACGGTGGAGGTCTGTCCAGTCAGGATGTCGAGGATCACAGATGTTGGGCGGAGGCGGTGCCCTCATCCTTGCCGTCGTAATTTCAGTGTGCGAGAGTGAGATTGAAAGAAATTTTACTCGATTGTGTAAATGGAGGATTAGGTTTTATCAGGTTTAAGTAGGTAGGTATTCGTCAGAATTAGGGTATTTTGTAGTTAGTTCGTTTGTCTTAGCTTCTAAAAGAATCTGCGTTACTACAACATAACGGGTGTCCTACCACTAGACGACACTAGACGATTACATTGGCCATTATAAATCACTTTTCTATATATTCGT
The DNA here is from genome assembly GCA_946478455.1 of Eupithecia vulgata. NCBI lineage: Eukaryota > Metazoa > Arthropoda > Insecta > Lepidoptera > Geometridae > Eupithecia > Eupithecia vulgata. The sequence continues at coordinate 16,711,263 of OX297865.1, forward strand.
TTATCTTCAATAACTATCTCTTTGGAGGACGTTTCTTTGGTATAGGAAGATTTGCAGCTTCTCTCTGAATTTTAAGATAATCATAAATTATCTAATGATCTATGTTTAATAAGTTCTGTAATAAATGTCTTGAATCTGTAATTTTGAAGTTATATTTATTTTATTTATAATAGATAGGGTGGGGGTGTTACAGTACCTGGTACCTACCCACTTAAATTTTCTTCTGTAAAAGTTTGTCTTAGTCGCTAAGTAGGTAAGGCTAGTACCTACTTCCTAAATAGGTAAGTACCTGTTTTTGTGATACCTACCAAAAAACACATTTGTGTAGACACTTCTTGTTAGTTTTAATCTACACACGCAATAGGTAGGTATCTGCACGCACACGCATTACTTAGGTACCTACCTAGGTAAATATACCTGCGTAGGTACCTGTTCCTATCCTATCTACCTTCTTCTACCTAGGTCAGAGTGGAAGGTGCGATGATTACACGCGAGCACGAACCGGCCAGTAATAAAATAAATAAATAATGCATGATACATTCAAGTTCTTTGAGTATGTTGGTACGCGGCATTAGCTGTGCTGTGCCACGCGCGCGCGGCGTTGCCCATTGCCCATGCAAAATTTACATTTCATCTATTATTTTATTGCGCGGATCCCTTATTCTTGCTGTAACATCAGCTACATGCGTAGCATCAGCATCAGTAAAAGTTTTATCAAAATAGGTCCAGCCGTTTCATAGATTAGCTCAAACAAACACAGAAAAACAAAAATTCAAAATTCGTATTTTGTAATAAATAAAACGTCAAGTGCGAGTTAGACTCGCGCATCAAGGGTTCCGTACAAACTCTTTAGCAAAGAAATCAGTCAAATCCAGACGAATAAGGCACAATAATTTTCTGATTTGATAACGATTATGACGTAACTTATTTAGTCCCTCTAACTATTGGCGTCTCGAGACTAAATAAGTTACGTCCAACCCTAGTGTAACAATGTACTATTTTGTATGAATAAACCACAAATTTACGGTTTTCTGATTTTTCCCTTTACTTGTGCTATAAGTCATTGCTTCTTGCCAAATTTCATGGTTCTAGGTCAACGGAAAGTACCCTACAGGTTTTTGGTCCATGGCGAGATTCGAAAATTATTTTTTCTGTGAATATACTAAAAATTTACGGTTTTCGGATTTTTCCCTTTACTTGTGTTATAAGACCTAGCTTCTCACCAATTTTCATGGTTCTAGGTCAACAGGAAGTACCCTAAAGGTTTTTGGTCCATGGCAAGATTAAAAAAATATTTTTTCTGTGAATAAACTACAAATTTACGGTTTTCAGATTTTTCCCTTTATTTTTGCTATATGACCTTGCTTCGTGCCAAATTTCATGGTTCTAGGTGAACGGGAAGTACCCTATAGGTTTTTGGTCCATGGCAAGATTAAAAAAATATTTTTTCTGTGAATAAACTACAAATTTACGGTTTTCGGATTTTTTCCTTTACTTGTACTATAAGACCTTGCTTCTCACCAAATTTCATGGTTCTAGGTCAACGGGAAGTACCCTATAGGTTTTGTGTGCATGTGATTCCCTTGGAAAATTGAAAAAAAAATAGACATAAACAGCTGTAACTTTTGATTGCGTTGACTTAGAAGTTTGATTTATGTCGAGGCTTCAAGAGGTTACGAGCCTGCGTATATGATGTGAATATCAACTCGATAACCCTACGCGTTTCTGAGAAAAGTGGGTTGACAGACGGACAGACGGACAGACGGACAGACGGACAGACGGACAGACGGACAGACGGACAGACGGACAGACGGACAACAAAGTGATCCTATAAGGGTTCCTTTTTTCCTTTTGAGGTACGGAACCCTAAAAAAACTGTTGAATTAACACTATAAACAATCATTCCTTTATATTTATTTGTACCCATGTAAAAATCATCAAAAATCAAAATGATGACTACATATTTAAAGTAGGTAGGTACAGGTACCTACCAACCTTATTAATAATAGAAGAAATACAAGTAGGTATTGAAACATTTTTAATATCTTACACTTACTAGGAAATTTGCTTGTTTACATGTTGGCAACACCGGCGAGATTTAGGTTTTATTCTAACTTTTCTGTTTATAATTATATTGCGTTAAATCGAAGAAATAAGTTGATAAAATAAGAAACATAACTGAGAAATGTGTTTTCGTGTTCTTTTTGACAAAACGGCTGTGATTTCGGCAAGACATAGCCGCACAAACAGGTATCCAATAAGTTGTAGGTAGGTATGTATATTTTTTCTGTTTTCTTTTTTTTTGTTCTTTTTTTTTTGGCCGTGTAGACACGCGTGCCCCAAGGTTCTGCCAGAAAACCAGCGTTGCTCAACTTTCTGTGGAGCAACATTAAGCTGAGGCAGGACCTTATTGGTTCACTTCACTATTTAAGTAGTATTAATTATTTTTATGTTTTTTTTTGTATCTTTCTGTGTACTGTGTATGTGTGTGTGAGCCAATAAAATGTATTCTACTCTATTCTATTCATATTTCACTTTTAAAATTTGTTTGAATCCATGCACTACAGTAGACGTCTAGGGATTTCCGGATTTTTTTTCCTGAAATCCCCCATGAGACTGATCGATTCGATTTGGGGGATTTCCGGAATTTTTTTCCGGAAATCCCCCACGTGGGGGATGTCCTAGAAAAGGAAGTCGTCGTGCTGAAGACACAACTGTCCGCTGCAGATCAGAGGTCTCGCCTCAATAACGTAGAGATCAAAGGTGTTCCAGTGCGAAAAGATGAAAATCTCTACTCAATCGTTGAAGCTATAAGTAAGGAAGTGGATTTTGGCTTTCTAAAAAGTCAAGTTAACTACCTATACAGAGTTCCTGTTCACGGCTCCAACGACAAGTCGATCATTGTTAGCTTCACAAACCGTTACGTGAAGGAGGAGTTTGTGGCTGCGGCACGGACGCGCAAAACACTGTCAGCTCCTGAAATAGGGTTTCGAGACACCGTGCGCCGCATTTTCGTCAATGACCATCTCAATGCGGAGTCCAAGGCATTGCTCAACAAAGCGAAGACTTTCGCGAAGGACAAGGGATTCAAGTATGTTTGGGTTAAGTTTGGAAAAATTCACATAAGGAAGAATGACACTTCGAAAGTGTACACAATTGGCGAAGAAAGCAATTTAAACAAATTAATTTAATATGTCACTACGCTATTTTTTTCTTTGCACTAACGCATAAGCTTTCTCATTGCTGTATAATTGTCATTTCATTTCTTCTTTGTATCATATCATTAACTGTTATTGTAATTTTTCATCACTCTTATTTAACCCAACTCATAATTATTTTTCTCTCTATTCACGCCATAAAAATGTTTGTTATCTCTGATTCCGCCGCTAACCACTCGCTATTGTTCTCCGCTCGCTATTGTTCTCGCACGCAAGCAAGCGACCGGTCTTCATACCGTGCTTGCACTCGCCCGCTATGCGCGTTTATGCCACTCGCTATTCATTCGCACTATTTTGTTTCAATCCACCCTTTTTGCTCGTACTCACATTATTTACCCTCTAACTTTTCATCACCTAACGAAACCTTACTTATAGATGAATTAAACACTCATGACTTACGTCAGTTTAATGGTGTAAGAAATGTTTACGGTAAAATCCTAGACTTAGTTTTGTCGAATGATGACTTGATAGTTTCGGAATGCATTGACCCTCTAGTGCCAATTGACCCCCACCATAAAGCCTTATTAGTTAGAATCACCTATTTGAATTACCCTGTATTAAAAACCCAACCTTACACTAAATTTATGTACAATAAAGGTAACTATGACTCCATTAATTTAAAACTATCCGAAATTGACTGGAATACCGAAATCTCGTCAAGATCTTTAGAAGATGCCATTAAATATTTTTATTCCACTCTTGATCGATTAAAAATTCAATTTATACCTACAAAGATAATCACTAGTAGCTTATATCCCATATGGTATTCTCCAGCACTAATCAAACTTGTAAAAGAAAAACATAAACATTACAAAAAGTTTAGAATTTACAATATGAAATGCGATCTGGAATCTTTTAAGTTATTACGTAATCGGGTACATTTACTAGAGCGTAAATGTTACAAATCATATATGGCATCTATTGAAGACGGTATTAGGAAATGTCCTAAAAAAATTTGGTCTTATATAAAAAACCGTTCCAAATCGAATGGTATTCCTACTTCCCTTAAAAACCTTGACTCGACGATTTCCACAGGCGATTCCATTTGTGAAGATTTTTCACATTACTTCTTTTCAACTTTCTGTCCACCTTCAGCGCAGGCTTCCGATATTGAACCATCTGATTTGGAGCTGAACATTCACGATATTAGCAGAATTGAGATTGATGAACTCACTGTTGCAAGACTAATTACTCAGTTAGACACCTCCAAGTCAGCTGGACCTGATAACATTAGCCCAATATTTTTGATCGGTTGCGCGAAATCGGTGTGTACACCTATTGCCTTACTATTTCGGAAGTCTTTGGCAAACTGTAAATTTCCGAGTATTTGGAAATCCGCTTTTGTATCACCTGTCCACAAAAAAGGACCTAAATCAGACATCTCTAATTACAGACCTATATCAAAATTATGCATAATAGCTAAAATCTTTGAAAGAATCGTCTACAATCAAGTGTACGCTACCCTCCAAAACTCGTTTAATATATCGCAGCATGGATTCCTTAAAGGTCGTTCGACGGTATCGAACCTTGTTCTTTTTAATGATTTCTTGACCTATTCTATGGATAATGGCCATCAAATCGACGTGGTTTATACCGACTACAACAAAGCCTTTGACATAATTGATCATAAACTGTTATTGAACAAACTTAACCTCATCGGTATCCGAGGTGACTTGCTCAGATGGTTCGCCTCCTATATCAATAACCGCTCTCAGGCTGTTGTAATCAGCAACTATATTTCTAGTTGGGTCTTGATTCCCAGCGGTGTACCATAGGGTTCATTGCTGGGACCGCTCCTGTTTCTTATCTTTGTAAACGATATTTTTAGTTGCTTTTTGAATAGTCATGTGCTGAGTTTTGCAGACGACATGAAAATTTTTAAAATTATTAATTCTCAGAATGATGCTCTTGACCTTCAATCTGACCTTTCTAGGCTAGATAACTATTGCCGTATTAATAAACTCGAACTTAATCCTTCTAAGTGTTCCATTATGACTTTTTCTCGTAAGAAAACATTAATTACGTTCAACTATTCACTGAAGTCAGAGTCTCTGCAGAACTGTCGCGTTGTTAGGGATCTGGGTGTCATCCACGACTCTAAATTGATCTTCGATGATCACATCCATTCAATAGTTTCTAAGGCCTCTAAGGCACTTGGATTTGTCATGAGGAGTGCGTCTACCTTTCACCACGCGAAAACATTCAAGATTCTCTACTGTACATTTGTAAGAAGCATTTTGGAATATGCATCACAGATATGGAACCCTCGTTATGATGTCTATATTAAAAGAATCGAGCGCATTCAAATTAAGTTTATAAAGTACCTTTGTTTCCGTCTAAAAATTCCATACTCTTCCGATAATTACCTCAATTTGTGTAAACAATTTCACATTCTCCCTCTTTCGAAGCGGCGTGAGATCGCCGACTTATCCTTCTTACTTAAAATCACATCGAATAAAATTAATTGTCCTAACTTACTTCATAAAATTAATATTAACATTCCCTATAAGCCTATTAGATTCAATCTCCCTATCTACGTTCCTCTTGCTGGTACTAACTACCGGCAAAATTCCTTCTAGTAAACAATTTGACCTAGACCTATTCTGTACTAGCGTCAGCTCGGCCAGGCGGCGGGTCAGCAGAGAATTTTTTGGTACCAATGATGATAATGATGTTTAGAATTGTATATTTCAAAAATATTGTAACTCTAAAATACATTATGTGATACGTGTAGGTAGGCTACTTAAGTTCATAGTCTTATTTTACTATTCTGATAGCTACCCGTGAAAACCTTCGATAAGCTTACTGGTATCTATCAATTTGTAACTCTGTGTATAAAAGCTTCTGGTTTTCCATCAAATAAATAAATAAATAAATATCAAACGCAAACGTAGGTAGGTACTCTATTTAATATCAAACGCAAACGTTGGTAGACACTCAATTTAATATCAAACGCAAACGTAGGTAGGTACTCTATTTAATATCAAACGCAAACGTTGGTAGACACTCAATTTAATATCAAACGCAAACGTAGGTAGGTACTCTATTTAATATCAAACGCAAACGTTGGTAGACACTCAATTTAATATCAAACGCAAACGTAGGTAGGTACTCAATTTAATATCAAACGCAAACGTTGGTAGACACTCAATTTAATATCAAACGCAAACGTTGGTAGACACTCAATTTAATATCAAACGCAAACGTAGGTAGGTACTCTATTTAATATCAAACGCAAACGTAGGTAGGTACTCTATTTAATATCAAACGCAAACGTTGGTAGACACTCAATTTAATATCAAACGCAAACGTAGGTAGGTACTCTATTTAATATCAAACGCAAACGTAGGTAGGTACTCTATTTAATATCAAACGCAAACGTTGGTAGACACTCAATTTAATATCAAACGCAAACGTAGGTAGGTACTCTATTTAATATCAAACGCAAACGTAGGTAGGTACTCTATTTAATATCAAACGCAAACGTTGGTAGACACTCAATTTAATATCAAACGCAAACGTAGGTAGGTACTCTATTTAATATCAAACGCAAACGTAGGTAGGTACTCTATTTAATATCAAACGCAAACGTTGGTAGACACTCAATTTAATATCAAACGCAAACGTAGGTAGGTACTCTATTTAATATCAAACGCAAACGTAGGTAGGTACTCTATTTAATATCAAACGCAAACGTTGGTAGACACTCAATTTAATATCAAACGCAAACGTAGGTAGGTACTCTATTTAATATCAAACGCAAACGTAGGTAGGTACTCTATTTAATATCAAACGCAAACGTTGGTAGACACTCAATTTAATATCAAACGCAAACGTAGGTAGGTACTCTATTTAATATCAAACGCAAACGTTGGTAGACACTCAATTTAATATCAAACGCAAACGTAGGTAGGTACTCAATTTAATATCAAACGCAAACGTTGGTAGACACTCAATTTAATATCAAACGCAAACGTTGGTAGACACTCAATTTAATATCAAACGCAAACGTAGGTAGGTACTCAATTTAATATCAAACGCAAACGTTGGTAGACACTCAATTTAATATCAAACGCAAACGTAGGTAGGTACCTACTCTATTTAATATCAAACGCAAACGTTGGTAGACACTCAATTTAATATCAAACGCAAACGTAGGTAGGTACCTACTCAATTTAATATCAAACGCAAACGTAGGTAGGTACTCTATTTAATATCAAACGCAAACGTTGGTAGACACTCAATTTAATATCAAACGCAAACGTAGGTAGGTACTCTATTTAATATCAAACGCAAACGTAGGTAGGTACTCTATTTAATATCAAACGCAAACGTTGGTAGACACTCAATTTAATATCAAACGCAAACGTAGGTAGGTACTCTATTTAATATCAAACGCAAACGTTGGGAGACACTCAATTTAATATCAAACGCAAACGTTGGTAGACACTCAATTTAATATCAAACGCAAACGTAGGTAGGTACCTACTCAATTTAATATCAAACGCAAACGTTGGTAGACACTCAATTTAATATCAAACGCAAACGTAGGTAGGTACTCAATTTAATATCAAACGCAAACGTAGGTAGGTACTCTATTTAATATCAAACGCAAACGATGGTAGACACTCAATTTAATATCAAACGCAAACGTAGGTAGGTACTCTATTTAATATCAAACGCAAACGTAGGTAGGTACTCTATTTAATATCAAACGCAAACGTTGGGAGACACTCAATTTAATATCAAACGCAAACGTTGGTAGACACTCAATTTAATATCAAACGCAAACGTAGGTAGGTACTCAATTCAATATCAAACGCAAACGTAGGTAGGTACTCTATTTAATATCAAACGCAAACGTAGGTAGGTACTCTATTTAATATCAAACGCAAACGTAGGTAGGTACTCTATTTAATATCAAACGCAAACGTAGGTAGGTACTCAATTTAACATCAAACGCAAACGTAGGTAGGTACTCAATTTAATATCAAACGCAAACGTAGGTAGACACTCAATTTAATATCAAACGCAAACGTAGGTAGGTACTCTATTTAATATCAAACGCAAACGTAGGTAGGTACTCTATTTAATATCAAACGCAAACGTTGGTAGACACTCAATTTAATATCAAACGCAAACGTAGGTAGGTACTCAATTTAATATCAAACGCAAACGTTGGTAGACACTCAATTTAATATCAAACGCAAACGTAGGTAGGTACTCTATTTAATATCAAACGCAAACGTAGGTAGGTACTCAATTCAATATCAAACGCAAACGTAGGTAGGTACTCTATTTAATATCAAACGCAAACGTAGGTAGGTACTCAATTTAACATCAAACGCAAACGTAGGTAGGTACTCAATTTAATATCAAACGCAAACGTAGGTAGGTACTCTATTTAATATCAAACGCAAACGTAGGTAGGTACTCTATTTAATATCAAACGCAAACGTAGGTAGGTACTCTATTTAATATCAAACGCAAACGTAGGTAGGTACTCAATTTAACATCAAACGCAAACGTAGGTAGGTACTCAATTTAATATCAAACGCAAACGTAGGTAGACACTCAATTTAATATCAAACGCAAACGTAGGTAGGTACTCTATTTAATATGAAACGCAAACGTAGGTAGGTACTCAATTTACAGAAAACGCACTCATGAATGCAATAAGTTCCTACATTAATTACGTAGGTTAGGTATGTAGTAAGTAGGTACACTTGGTGTGGTCGGTGGTGGTGTGCGTGCTGGCTGGGCGGGTGTGCTCCGCTCCGCCCCGCGCCCCGGTCCGCGGCGGAGCGCTGCTGGCTGGGCGGGTGTGCTCCGCTCCGCCCCGCGCCCCGGTCCGCGGCGGAGCGCTGCTGGCTGGGCGGGTGTGCTCCGCTCCGCCCCGCGCCCCGGTCCGCGGCGGAGCGCTGCTGGCTGGGCGGGTGTGCTCCGCTCCGCCCCGCGCCCCGGTCCGCGGCGGAGCGCTGCTGGCTGGGCGGGTGTGCTCCGCTCCGCCCCGCGCCCCGGTCCGCGGCGGAGCGCTGCTGGCTGGGCGGGTGTGCTCCGCTCCGCCCCGCGCCCCGGTCCGCGGCGGAGCGCTGCTGGCTGGGCGGGTGTGCTCCGCTCCGCCCTGCGCCCCGGTCCGCCGCGGTCCGGAGCGCTGGCTGCTGGTGTGAGTAATGCGCCTGTACAGGTTGGCGATGGAGGAGGAGCACACGCTGCAGCTGAACCGATCCATCGAGTACATCTTGCTCTTCGAACCGGTCAGTACCATACACACCTACACTCATTTGACGACCTCTATGGCGCGGTGGTTGCAGGTTCGATTCCTGTCTTTTAACATGTTATTACATATTCCACCGTCATCATCCGGCATGTGACGCCACTTGGTGAATATACTTTAAGAGGCAGGCGTGCGTGTGACGCCACTTGGTGAATATATTTTAAGAGGCAGGCGTGTGTGTGACGCCACTTGGTGAACAGGATTTCACGTTTAAAGGAGCGGGACAGAGCAGAGCGACGAAAGCTCAAAAATCAAGTTTTTGCTGATTATCTTTTAATTAAGACATCTTTTTGCAAAAATAAGCTGAAGGTGCCCTGCGGGTATTCTTATTATTTAATATGGTTATGAAAAAAAAAAAAAAATGTGATTGGTAGTTTAGGAGAAAAATTGTAAAAACTAAGAAAACAGATTCTACTTTTTACACTTGTTTCTCATTTAAAATAGTTTTTGTTTCATTTTCGAGCCGAAAGAGATCTGCCTTGTATCCTCTGTGCTTGTATCCCATAGATAGATTATTGTGTATTTTTTCAAAGTTTTTTGGATAAAGATGACATGACATGACATGACATGACGGGGAAAACTCGCTCAATTCACATCTACCTGGGCCCGAGTGCAAGAGTAACTCGCGTGCCGAGGGTAACGAACATTTGCCAATTATACAAACAAGTAGGATACCAACACACTATTATACAATTATACAAATAAGTAGGATACCAACACACTATTAGAGAGACTGCTATTTAATGAATAGGTATCGAAAGCTGGTTGGTATAGTATAATATCAGATGGTTGGTATAGTATATATCAGATGGTTGGTATAGTATATCAGATGGTTGGTATAGTATATCAGATGGTTGGTATAGTATAATATCAGATGGCTGGTATAGTATATATCAGATGGTTGGTATAGTATATCAGATGGTTGGTATAGTATATATCAGATGGTTGGTATAGTATATATCAGATGGTTGGTATAGTATATATCAGATGGTTGGTATAGTATATCAGATGATTGGTATAGTATATCAGATGATTGGTATAGTATATATCAGATGGTTTGTATAGTATATCAGATGGTTGGTGTAGTATATCAGATGGTTGGTATAGTAAATATCAGATGGTTGGTATAGTATATATCAGATGGTTGGTGTAGTATATCAGATGGTTGGTATAGTAAATATCAGATGGTTTGTATAGTAAATATCAGATGGTTGGTGTAGTATATCAGATGGTTGGTATAGTATATATCAGATGGTTGGTGTAGTATATCAGATGATTGGTATAGTATATATCAGATGGTTTGTATAGTATATCAGATGGTTGGTGTAGTATATCAGATGGTTGGTATAGTAAATATCAGATGGTTTGTGTAGTATATCAGATGGTTGGTATAGTATATATCAGATGGTTGGTGTAGTATATCAGATGGATTGCTCTGCAACCTGAGGAATTAAGGGGGTAGGTGTACGGTGCAGCACACGCAACCGTGCATTTAGGTATAAGCTAGGTAATGATTGTAATATCGATTGTTACACGCGCCTGCCACTTAGCTTACTTCATCAGTTCAACTTCACGTTTTCACCTCATCATGGTAGGCGCGTGCTCAAATATCAATTTATTATCATATCAATTAGGGACGAGGGAAATTTCACGGACGGAGTCTCAGTAAGAAATAAAGTAAAGCACTCAAAAGTATGTCCATCCTTTGTACGTACGCGTACGCACTCACACATAGACATCATAGTCCACCAAAAGTCCGCCATTACCACTTTAGACGCCTACACTGTAGTGCACTGATTCAAACAAATTTTAAAAGTAAAATATGCCTGTTTGTGCGGCCTAAGTCTTGCCGAAATCACAGCCGTTTTGTCAAAAAAGAACACGAAATCACATTTCTCAGTTATGTTTCTTATTTCATCAACTTATTTCATCGATTTAACGCAATATAATTTATCAACAGAAAAGTTGGAATAAAAACTCAAATCTCACCGGTGTTGCCAACATGTAAACAACCAAATTTCCTAGTAAGTGTGGGATATTAAAAATGTTTCAATACTTACTTGTATTTGTTCAATTAATTATAAGGTACCTGTACCTACCTACTTTAAATATGTTGTCATCATTTTGGTGATTTTTACATGTGTACAAATAAATAAAAAGGAATGATTGTTTATAGTGTTAATTCAACAGTTTTTTTATTACAAAATCTAATATAACAATCTAATAAACGAATAAAATAATCTAATATTTGTACCCATGTAAAAATCACCAAAATGATGACTACATAATATTTAAAGTAGGTAGGTACAGGTACAAAACCTACGCAGGTATATGTACCTAGGTAGGTACCTAAGTTATGTGTGTTTAGGTACCTATTGCGTGTGTAGATTAAAACTAACAAGAAGTGTCTACACAAATGTGTTTTTTGGTAGGTATCACAAAAACAGGTACTTACCTATTTAGGAAGTAGGTACTAACCTTACCTACTTAGCGACTACGACAAACTTTCACAGAAAAAAAATTAAGTGTACATAATAAAGTAGGTACATATAAGGTACCCAGGTATAATATAACTATATAATTAAATTATTAATAATTTTACAATTGTTTAGCAATATAATTTAATTTATTAGGTACATAATAACACCATGTCAATATTCATGTTTTAAGCAAATAAATTAATCTTATTCTTATTCCAGTATGCTTCCGACAGGTATTAATATGGAATTATGGATTAGTTGAGCTACCTGTAGATTGTTCGCAATAGTCTGCAGTTAGCTAAATTGTTTCAAGTGTTAATACTAGTTTTAGTTTTATTACTTGATGGTACCTACTTACTTTATTAGATTATTACGGTCAGAAAAACCCTGTAGGTATTCCCATTCCATCAAAACGTAAAAAAATCATTGTTTTACCAAATTGGATAGGTAGGTAAGGTAGGCTCCCTACTTTACTTTTCGTGAAATACTCCATTCGCATTACATTTCAAAGTTTTAGGTAATACACTTGATACTTACAAATAATTTTCAGTTCAATGATTTTAGAAACTTATGATATATTCGGGAGTTTTTGTCATCAGTTGGGAACTCTATAATCACACGCACACAATGAATCGACCGCCATTGCTGTGCTTCACATTTGATTCTGTAGGTAGGGTTACGTCCGTGAAATTTCCCTCGTCCCTGATATCAATAATATAAAAGTTCTCTATCAAATCTCTTCTTATCATTTACGTACATACTAGTCGTCGTTTATGTACCTAGTAGGTAATTTGTGTATAATATAGGGTGTCAAAATATATCAAAAAGTATGAATCCTACAAAATTTGTGAAAACTGTTTTCAAGTAGATACCTACTTACCTAGGTATTTTTAGTTTAGTACAAATGTGAAACGCTTTTGTAATGTATACAAACATGATACAAACCGATACCTTTCATTTGATTCAGCAATGGCGCATGAAAAAAATATTATTTTAAATTTCAAGTTAGGTAGTAGATAGCTGCAGCTGTTTCTGAGATATTCAAGAAAGACTTGGGCCGGGGGGGGGGCGCTGATACAAACTGCCGGTGAATAGGTATTTGATTTCTTCTCACTTCAATCTTTTGTCCACTAGTGGAAGAAGTGAAAAAGAAACCACTAGCACATATTTATATTATCATTGTGTACAGAGCGCGGCGCAGACGGCGGTGCCGACGCGCGTGTGGCTGCGCAGCGAGGGCGGTGGTGACCTCGCGCACCCGCTGCTGGTGACGGCGCGGCACCGCACCGGTACGTACACTCAGCGAGTCGTGTTCATGCACAGAGCGCGGCCCTGACGACGCGCGTGTGGCTGCGCAGCGAGGGCGGTGGCGACCTCGCGCACCCGCTGCTGGTGACGGCGCGGCACCGCACCGGTACGTACACTCAGCGAGTCGTGTTCATGCACAGAGCGCGGCCCTGACGACGCGCGTGTGGCTGCGCAGCGAGGGCGGTGGCGACCTCGCCCACCCGCTGCTGGTGACTAGTTACTATAACACTGTCACGAAACATCATGAATAAGTGAAATGTGAGTTCTATACGGTCTATGAGTTCCTCAACCGTGGCAATTAAATAAAGACAATTTTGTGGGTTGGTTGTTATTAAAAGAGTTTAGTATATTAACTGGGTATATTCTTTACACAGGACACGAGTACATTAATTTACATTTGCCGATAGTCTATAATCCACTTATTTAGGATTTGTGTGTTCTGAGGGAGCTTTATGAAGTGACTGGTTAGTCTCGCTTTAGCTAGTGAAAATGCAGAATAGCAATCCGCGTTTGGCACGAGTACTATTCAATAATCCGTGTCACTACAATACAACAACATAGACTGTTTATAAGTGATCTGTATTATAATAGGTTATTATATTATAATAGGTTATTATATTATAATAGGTTATTATATTAGGTTATTTATTATATTATGACAGAAAATTAACTGATTTGTTTTTCCTCAATTTAAAATTTATATACTATATAATATAAATATATAAATAATTTATATAACACATTTGCTCGTAAAGGGTTTCTTATTGCACCAATAAAAAAAAAATAAAAAAAAAATAAATGAATAATAATAAATAACGCTGGACAATTCACACAGCATTATCTAGCCCCAAGTTAAGCAGAGCTTGTGTTATGGGTACTAGATAACTGATATACATAATATAATACAATACATAGATAGATATTTTTTATTATATATAGAAAACGACCAGAGCACCCTGAACAAATGTCTGCAGATCGTACACACATTTGTCCCGAGGCGGGAATCGAACCCGCAACCTCCTGCGTCGCAGGCGGACTTTCGCCCACCGCGCCACAGAGGTCGCTAATGATGCGCGCGCATCGCTAATTTGTGAAGAAGTTAAAATTATTCCGGGCGCTTTTCTTTTCGCTCGTATTGTTTTTACTTGAAAATGTCGTCAAGTAATGATGAATTTATTAAAATTCAACTCCGCCAGAAGTCTCAGAGTCAGCGAAAAAGGCTACTCGAAGCCTCTTGCTCGAAAAATCAAAGCGTACGTACCTATGAAAATTTATTCGAAAGTCTGAGTTTTATTTATTTCCTCACAAATATGTTATAAAACGTCGTCTGACACACGTGCGCTTTGATAATTACAGCCTCTGCTTTCTTGTGGCCCTCGTCTACGGCTCGGGCTAGCAATATCGCCTCGGCTGTAATTTTCAACTTACCGCACTTGTATTAACAATTTATCCTTATTCCTATTGTATGACGTGCGTGTACAAAATTCAAACACAATGTAGGTAAATTGTTAATGAATAAATGAATGAGATGGAGGCGGTGTGCAGGCTACACCGCCTGGGTGAGGCCACTCGGTTGTCCCTGTGGTTCCTGCCACGCCTACGCCGCCGGTCCGCCGTGCCGTCGCCGTGCCGCCGCCGTGCCGCCGCCGTGCCGACGTGCAGCAGCGGACCGTGGTAGAACAGGCATATTTGTTCATTTAGTTTTTTTTATTGAAAAAACAAACTGGTTTGTATCTATTTATTAGGTACCTAGTTAAAGATATCTTAAATTAAACAGCATTAAAGTATCCGCTTATACCTACGCTGCTAGGACTGGCGCCTGGCGGCTGGCGGCTGGCGGCTGGCGGCTGGCGGCTGGCGGCTGGCGGCTGGCGGCTGGCGGCTGGCGGCTGGCGGCTGGCGGCTGGCGCTCGCACCCTGATACTCAATGTGGTGGTGTTGCAGGCGCGACGACGTGGCAGCTGCCGTACCGCACGGGCGCGGCGCTGCTGTACGAGCTGCAGAGGATGCTGTGCGAGGTGGACAGCCCCGGCGAACCCTCTCACTGCGGTACCTCTAATCCTCTCGCTACACTGCTCATTCCCTAGGACTTGGCCCGCCGCTGGAACATACTACCTACTTGTGCTCCCTGTATAGTATATACTTATATAGTATTCTTATATCTAGTAGTTTATATATATGTCTGTTGAGGCGAGGCAGATCGATCTTGTATGAGGTCCTGGTAAACAGGTAAAATGCGCCGTCATCATTATCTGACTTGGATGCGTTTGAGTTGCGTGCTGTGGGAGCATTCCATCTAGCTCAGTGGTTCTTACCGGGTGGTCCAGGGGCCACTGGTGGTCCATTGAAGCATCCGAAGTAGTCCATGGTGCCATCCATCCTTAATCCTTCCGATAAGTATCTTCCAACACATCGCTCAAAGCTTTTTCTGGGGTTATTTAGGTATTTTTTAATCTCTAACAAAATGTACTCAGCGTGGTAAAAGAAAACCACACCAACTACAAAATGAAAAAATCCATCAAAGCAAGACGTCAACTAGTTCCGTCTCTCCACGAGACATCATCAGGACACCACAATACCCGACCCTGACACTGAGAGCGCCAGCAACACCGGCGCAACAAGATACCACAACACTCGACCCTGACACTGAGGGCGCCAGCAACACCGGCGCAACAGGACACTAAGACACTCGACCTGACACTGAGAGCGCCAGCAACACCGGCGCAACAGGACACCACAAGACTCGACCCTGACACTGAGAGCGCCAGCAACACCGGCGCAACAGGACACCACAACACTTGACCCTGACACTGAGAGCGCCAGCAACACCGGCGCAACAGGACACTAAGACACTCGACCTGACACTGAGAGCGCCAGCAACACCGGCGCAACAGGACACCACAAGACTCGACCCTGACACTGAGAGCGCCAGCAACACCGGCGCAACAGGACACTACAACACTCGACCTGACACTGAGAGCGCCAGCAACACCGGCGCAACAGGACACCACAACACTCGACCCTCACACTGAGAGCGCCAGCAACACTGGCGCAACAAAACACCACAACACTCGACCCTGACACTGAGAGCGCCAGCAACACCGGCGCAACAGGACACCACAACACTCGACCCTGACACTGAGAGTGCCAGCAACACCGGCGCAACAGGACACCACAACACTCGACCCTGACACTGAGAGCGCCAGCAACACCGGTGCAACAGGACACCACAACACTCGACCCTGACACAGAGGGCCAGCAACACCGGCGCAACAAAACACCACAACACTCGACCCTGACACTGAGAGCGCCAGCAACACCGGCGCAACAGGACACCACAACACTCGACCCTGACACTGAGAGCGCCAGCAACACCGGTGTAACAGGACGCCACAACACTCGACCCTGACACAGAGTGCCAGCAACACCGGCGCAACAAAACACCACAACACTCGACCCTGACACTGAGAGCGCCAGCAACACCGGCGCAACAGGACACCACAACACTCGACCCTGACACAGAGTGCCAGTAACACCGGCGCAACAGGACACCACAACACTCGACCCTGACACTGAGAGCGCCAGCAACACCGGCGCAACAAAACACCACAACACTCGACCCTGACACTGAGAGCGCCAGCAACACCGGCGCAACAGGACACCACAACACTCGACCCTGACACAGAGTGCCAGCAACACCGGCGCAACAGGACACCACAACACTCGACCCTGACACTGAGAGCGCCAGCAACACCGGCGCAACAGGACACCACAACACTCGACCCTGACACTGAGAGCGCCAGCCACACCAGCGCAAAAGGACACCACAACACTCGACCCTGACACTGAGAGTGCCAGCAACACCGGCACAACAGGACACCACAACACTCGACCCTGACACAGAGTGCCAGCAACACCGGCGCAACAGGACAACACAACACTCGACCCTGACACTGAGAGTGCCAGCAACACCGGCGCAACAGGACACCACAACACTCGACCCTGACACTGAGAGCGCCAGCAACACCGGCGCAACAGGACACCACAACACTCGACCCTGACACTGAGAGCGCCAGCCACACCAGCGCAAAAGGACACCACAACACTCGACCCTGACACTGAGAGTGCCAGCAACACCGGCGCAACAGGACACCACAACACTCGACCCTGACACTGAGAGTGCCAGCAACACCGGTGCAACAGGACACCACAACACTCGACCCTGACACTGAGAGCGCCAGCAACACCGGCGCAAAAGGACACCACAACACTCGACCCTGACACTGAGAGTGCCAGCAACACCGGCGCAACAGGACACCACAACACTCGACCCTGACACTGAGAGCGCCAGCAACACCGGCGCAACAGGACACTAAGACACTCGACCCTGACACTGAGAGTGCCAGCAACACCGGCGCAACAGGACACCACAACACTCGACCCTGACACTGAGAGCGCCAGTAACACGGGCGCAACACCGGTGCAAACCACTCCGTGCTCGGAGTCGATTTCTTTTAATTTTGTAGTTGGTGCGGTTTTCTTATACCACGCTGACAACATTTTGTTAGAGCTTATCGGAGAAAGTTTTGCGCGGAATTGTTACTATATATTTTTATTTTTTAATCTGTCAAATTGATTATGAACTTCAACAAGTGAATTATGGACCTCTGGGAATAAGCCACTCAACGGTCCACTGCTGGACGCAGGCCTCACCCTGATAATCGCTATTTTGGCACATCTCATGGGGGTAATGCCCATAATCCCCACGCTGGGCAGGCGGGTTCGCAGTTCGGTGGTAGATCTATTCGCCCCCCGTATATCCTAAGCCGGCACCACACGGCTACTCTTGAACTATGAACTTTATGAACTTCAACAGCTACAAAAAAGTTCGACGATCCGAGCGAATTAGGACGAGCGCGCCCAGAAGGTATAAACGGATTAGTTGCACTTCGTGCGTCGTCGGTTTCGAGTAAACAACCAAGTAAGTCGCATTTCGTGCGTTCTGCTACGCGCCGAAAAAAATACCTAAACCTCTTGTCCCATTTCGTGCGTCGAGTATGTATGAATATTTTGAGCAAGTAATACCATAGACATACAAAGACATAACAGAATTGGCAAGGGCTTAAAATTTTTAAAATTTAAATTTACTTAAATAGTTCTGATTATTTGCTATGATCTTATGTTCATTATTACTTGCCTAATTTTTGCAGGTGTTAGTTTTATTTCATTTACCTGGGTTATCCGTGCCTATGTTGTAAGATAAGATAGATGGTCAAACAGGTAAGAAACAATAGGTACTCTGTCTGAAAACTCGTTTACTTTTCGAGTTTATTCAGAAACTCAATAATGAATTAAAAGACACGCATATAAAAATTCTACAAAAAAATACCAATCAAAATCGAAAGCAGGCCACAATCGATCGCGATGGTCATATAAAATGGTGATAAGTTTTTGGTGGACAACATAACACCGGTTGGTGATTGTCTGGAACTGCTTTTACACAATGCCTATAAGTCAAACTTAACATAATTAAAGAGAATAAAAAATTTGTGATTCTAAAAATAATTATTTAGTAACAATCTGTGATTATCTGCCATATTGTATCTGATCATTGTTTAATTTATAATTTGATTTTGTTTTGGTACTTTCCTACATGTTTGCTGATTTTTATACTAGCAACTTGCACTGTTTTGACTGGTTTACAATTACTTAGTTTTAGTTAATATTTTAAATCAAATCTTAGTTTAAGGAAAAATAATCAAAGACTGATAAGTAGTACGTATTTCATAAAAACCGCTTGTATTGTTGATTATGCTAATTGTGTTACAAATATTAATGTCTATAATACTGATTACTGTAAAAACTATTTTGTTGTTGATTATCTATAATTAGGATTTACGGTTAAAATCGTAAAAAATATGAATAAAAATGTTATCTCATGGTAAAAATTTAAAAACTGATTACTGGAAAAACTCTTCTGTTGTTGATTATTTCAAGTAGGTTTTAGGGTTAAAATCGTAAAACATACCTAAATCAAAAAGTACCCAATAAAACTCATAGTAATTAAAAAAAACAGATTAAAAAAAGATGTTTTGTAAAAAAATTAAATCTAAAAAATAACTCTTGTTTAAAAAACTTTGATTTTCAAGAGTAACTGTTTCAATATCATTGAATAATATTATGTTATGACTACAAAGTACGTACTTAAATGCAAAGGTATAAGTACAAAATTTTGTTATTAATTATTTTAAAAGATAGACAGACTTTATACCTACGCCATCACTTTCTATTTATCTCAAAATAATAACTACTTTACTTGTAAAAATAACGTAACATCAACATTATGTATTTCAAATATACATTTTATTTACACAAAATCTAGTTTTTTATTAAATTCCTCAATTAACCTTTGATCTGTGTGAACACTGCGACAAAGCGCACCCCCCGTCTGTGTGACATTTACGCAATTTTTAAAAATTAGACGGGTGTAGTAATGATAAGGATCCTTAGCATACACATATAACGAAGTAAGTCAGGATCCTGCACCAACACAGATCAAAGGTTAAAGAACAAACTATGATTTATTTGTAATGCGACTTCTAAAAGTTTTGCTGCTCTATGTTTAAAACTTAGTTGTTCATAGTTATATTGTACTCGACGCACGAAATGGGACAAGAGGTTTAGGTATTTTTTTCGGCGCGTAGCAGAACGCACGAAATGCGACTTACTTGGTTGTTTACTCGAAACCGACGACGCACGAAGTGCAACTAATCCACGTTTACTTAATAAGACTTTTTAATAGAGTAAAAGAAATTACATTTATAAAAATTACAGCTAAAATAATCTAGTGGTCGATGTGAGACCCAAATAAAAAGTGAGTGAACTCGTATGCCTCGTGTAGTGTTAGTAGGTCAGGTCGAAGGCAGCCGCGAGGCGCGGGGCGTCACGTTATGCTGACTCTGCGTCACGTTGCCGCTGCTTCGCGGGTGCGATTCTGCGATGCCAATTGAGGTGGGCAATTCTGCACTACTACGAGTGTAACACCTCCCCCCGTACTTCAGCGACTATTGCGAAACGTTTTTCGAGAGAGCCGCTGAAATGTTGCTGTGATCAACCTTGATTTCATGAGGGTGGCATTTTCTTTCCTTTGATTTAGAATATATTCCCGTGGATGGTGGCGTTTCGATCTTTTCCATTGGATGTTTTTGAATGGATTTTGCTCGAAGATGTCGATAGCATATGAGGCCAAGGGCAAGTGCGGCTGCACTTAGTAAAATGGTGTAGATGGGTATGGTGGTGTGATAAAGGCTGTTATCCGGAACTTCGTCTAAATTTATCGGTGTCTGCAGTGAAATTTCCTTGTTGATGGCATGTAGATCTCCAGGATTGATTGAATTCAGGATGACAGGTGAAACTTTGTCGGCTTTCCAGTCCTTAGATGTGGATAATTCTATGATTTTCAACGGATATCCTTTTATGCGATCACCTGAGTTAGAGATAGTGATTGCGGGCGTCCTGAGATAACAATTGAGCGGGATGACTATGTAGCTTCCTTGAAGGATTCTGTGCTGCTCCTGTCCACAGAATGTCTTGACTCTGGTCTGGTTAGGAAAACTCACGGTATAGTGTTTATCGTCGAGTTGTTCCATCGCGTCTCTTGTTAGGATAACGGTAGTCAGCTTGCAGGTTGGATGAAGGTCCTGCTGGATAATGAGCTGGCGAATGCAGTCAGGATTATCTCGAACCATATATTTGGACTTCTTTTCGCATAGATACCATGATTTTACCTTCGGACATTCTGTCTCCATGTACATAGAATCTTCTCCAGAAATTGCTATAAAGGGTTGGTTAGGTAAAAGAGCTTGGTGATGTTTGTTAGGGATAATGGATAATTTGTAAAGGTCGTAGGTGACTGGAAAAGCAATCGGCACTTTATAAACTATAACTACTTCGTTATCCATATAAAAATATCCTAGTTTTATTATGTCGTAAAAGTACCTACTATCTACGTCAAGGATCTCGTCCTTCGAATACATAAGTCTTAGCTTATCTAAAATTGTTTTCAAATCTGCTATATTTAATATTGAATGAGGAACCCCTGATATCCTGATAAAAGCTAGAGCGTTTTCGAGTCTGTATATTTCTTCAGACAAACTATCAATATTATCGCTCAAAATTAATAGATTTTGTGCCATGTGGGCTTTGGGTATTTGATCAGATCGGTTTCCCTAGTACTGTCACTTTCCATTATAAGATTGAGAGTTGTTGCTATTTTTTCTTGATTTTTAGTGATGTTACCTAGTATTTTAGAGTTTTGAGCAACCCATTTTTTATTTAAACTAATATGATCTCTAATTTCAGTTTCTAATTTATCTTCGTTATCCTTAAAAACTTTGATGGCATTGTTGTATTTTAACGCATCGGTATAGTCTAAGTTACCAGAAATGCTCTTTATTACTGAGCCAAGTCCATCAATCAAACCTCTTTTCTT
Organism: Eupithecia vulgata; assembly: GCA_946478455.1. NCBI lineage: Eukaryota > Metazoa > Arthropoda > Insecta > Lepidoptera > Geometridae > Eupithecia > Eupithecia vulgata. The sequence continues at coordinate 16,733,037 of OX297865.1, forward strand.
ACGATTAGGCTCGAATGTTTGCAGTTGATCAGAGATTCGCTCTATTTTAGCACTAAGATATTCAATATGAGGCTCGTAAATTGAATAAGTTTTATTATTTAACTGTGGGCCGAGTTCTGATAATTGAGTTTTCACTAATACAATTTGAGAAAAGATGTCATTGAGATTAATATAATTGAGGAAGGAATGATAATGGGATACGATCTTAGTTGGGCCTAATTTGAATGGGAGTAAGCCCGGGCCTTCTTGTAACGAGTCAATCGTTACATCTTGTCCTTGAATCAGTTGTAGTGGTACCGCCAGCAATAGTAGTATCCTGCAACAAAACAGGATCCTTATGGCTTCGCTTAAGGCGGGACTTAGCGACAGGGCCACGTTTCTTTTTCGTGTAAATATGGATGAGCAAATCCGCTAGAACTGTATCCTGCGTGTAGCGTGGTGCGAGTTTTTGTCGATTGGCCATAGGGTTCCGTACAAATACTTTTTGATCAAGAATATATTCTTTCTCGTGCTCACGGTCTTTATTCCTACTTTCAGTTAACTCGGTCCGGTTATGCAATGATGTTTCATTGATAACATCATATACCTGAGTCATACGTTTTCGGTGGTCTTGTAGGTATTGTTGCAGTAGATGTTCAGTCATATCAATGTCAACAGGGTCACGTGGGTCAAAATGACCCGTAATAAGGTCTATAGGTCGACATTTTGTGAAACTGTGTATGGAGCTAATTTCAAAATTCTAAGATGTTCTAGAATAGTGGAATGGAACCGTTCTACAATTCCATTAGCATTGGGAGTATGTGCAAGTATTTTGTGATGCTGTATCTTATGGAGCTTTAGAAATTCTGCAAAAAGTGCATTCGTAAATTCAGGTCCTTGGTCAGTTACAATAGTCAGAGGTGAGTACAATACGTAAGAAGAGCTTGAATGACGCTTATAGCCGTGCCGTCTCTCAAGAGATAAGCTTGAGCGTATTTAGAGAAAGCATCAACTAGCGTGAGGAATTTCTCGTTTTGGGCGGTAAAAAGGTCAAGATGAAGTATTTCAAAAGGTTTCGTAGGTGGTGGTACAATAGAAAACCTTTGCTTTATTGGATTTCGGTCGTATTTAGCTTGACCGCAGATACCACACTCATTTATATATTTAGTGACCGAGTCTTTCATCTTGGGCCAATAATACCTGTGAGAAACATTCGGTAATACCACGATGGTTGGTTTTACCTTCATGATAGTTCTTTATAATTTCTTGCTGTCGTAAATAGTCCTTAACATTTTCTAACTCAATCTTAGTTAAGACTAAATTCATGGCCGAACTGCTGAATTTACTTTGAATAACTGGGATAATTTTGTACATAGCTAGGGGTGGATTTATAATGATTCCCGTCTTCACTTTTTGGGTTTACATACTCCTTGATTGCATTTATAACGTCCTCTTCCAAATTAGACTCTGATAGTTGTATAGTAGTTCTAGTGTGAGTATCGAATGGTTTTGTCACAGTCAGTCGCTTTTTTATGTCGCCGACCACCAAAAAGCTAATCTGGCGATTAAATTTATTTAATGGGTCATCTGAAATTGGGATTTCTAAAATTGGGTTTTCTGCACTAGTGTGGGCTGTAAGTGTTGTGGATTGATCAGCAATTGAGTGTTGTAAAACAGATCCTGAAGGGTTAACTGCGATCGAACTAGACTCTTCGTTATTGATTTCGATACGAGATAAGGCATCGGCATTGGTATTATTTTTGCCCTGCTTGTAGATGGGTTCGAAATTAAATTCGCTTAGCTTTAATCTCCATCTTGTTAACCTTGAGTTTGGCTCCTTGATATTCATTACCCATTGAAGAGGCTCATGATCTGTAATGATTTTGAATTTTCTACCAAATAAGTAGGGGCGGAAATATTTTGTTCCCCATACTATAGCCAGAAGTTCTTTCTCAATAGTGCTGTAATTGATCTCACTAGAATTAAGGGTCGTTGACGCGTAAGCTATGGGTTTTTCGCTTCCCAAGGGACCTTGTGATAATATAGCACCGATGGCAAAGTTAGACGCGTCAGTAGTCAGGACAAAGTCTTTGTTAAAATCGGGATACTGTAGAATAGGATCATTAGTTAGTAAGGTTTTACATTTTTCAAAACAGTTAATGTAATTCACGTCATTGGGCGTGATTCTAGATCCTTTTTTTAGACATTGTGTCATTGGTTTCGTTATACGCGCGAAGTCAGGTATAAACTTGCGGTAATAACCTATTAAGCCAAGAAAGCTTTTTATTTCAGTGGTACTTTTGGGGATAGGGTATTTCTCAATAGCTCTAATTTTATCTGGATTTGGTTTGATTCCATCCTTACTGATTATGTGTCCAAGGTAGGCTGTTTCTAATTTAAGAAATTCTGACTTATCCATTTGTATCTTAAAATTCGAAGCTCGGAGTCTATCGAATACCTTCTCTAAATTGACCATGTGCTCTTGCAGTGACGTACTGAACACGATTATGTCGTCTAGATACACGAGACACACTACGTTCTGGAGGTCTCTCAGTACATTATCCATCACGCGTTGGAATGTAGATGGGGAATTTTTAAGGCCCATTGGCATTCGTAAAAATTCAAAGTGCCCGTGTTCGACATTAAAAGCCGTTTTCTGTGCGTCCTGGGGATTCATCTCGACTTGATAGAATCCGCTGGCGAGATCTAGAGTAGTAAAATAATGACAGTTTCCTAGTTTGTCGAGTACGTCAGCTATGTTGGGAATAGGATACTTGTCATCTATGGTCTTGTCATTCAATTTCCTGAAGTCTATTACCAAACGCCATTTAGTCTTCCCAGATGCATCTACTTTCTTAGGAACAATCCATACTGGAGAGTTCCATGCGGATTGTGAAGGGCGAATTATACCTTGTTCCAACATTTTAAAAATTTGATCTTGAACCTCTTGTCTGTGGATGAATGGGTATCTATAGCTCTTAGTGTAAACCGGTACTTCGTCTGAGGTTCGAATGCTGTGTTTAATCTGGTTTGTAAAGGTTAACGGCTCACCCTCTAGATAACAGACATCAGCATATCGAGCGCAGATAATCTCTAAGTTAGCTCGCTCTTCTGGATTCAAATGATCCATACGTAAACGCGAGAGTACTTCTTTCGCGCGTTTTGACTTGGGTTCGGTACTAGTGCACTGAGCATGAAATGCTTCCGCGCTGACTGGGCGGTCCATTGAAAAAACTAAATCATGACGCGTACTGTTAGTGACTTCTACGATACCACGGTTATTTTTAACCGTTGTAACACAGTCTCCTATAAAACAATTAGATAATGATTGCTCGGGGACATACACTTCTCCGTCATGAAAGTTTATTGGAATGTTAACTAACTTGGAAGAATTGGCTGGTATAATATCTTCATACAAGTTGCAGTTACGTGAGTCATACATCAGTAAGGGATTAGTCGATTGCCTAGTTACTAACGCTTTATTTTTTAAGTCAATGTTAGATTCCCACTTTTCCAGCAAGTCCAACCTCCATCGTCAAGTCCATCGAAAAAGTCATGAAATTTATAAATGAACATAGTAATATCATCTTGCTCGTTAATTTCGCGGAAACAAGGTATTGTCAAGGAATAATTACTTCGAGTAGTGGCATGAATATTCGTCACTTCGATGGGGTCATAATTTGGCTGTACATGTGGATAAAAATATTCAACCGACTCCGGACTAAGAAAAGATTGGCAAGCACCAGTGTCGATGAGTAGTTTTAGTGGGGGATCGCTTATTTCTATGTATGGTAACTGTCTCTGTGTTTGCAAGTTAAGTTCTATTTTAACTTGTCTGACGTGGTAGGTTTCCGAAAACCCTCCTGCTTTTCAGTAGACGGGGTGGTTTCCTGGACTTCCTCTAGACAGTAGCCTTCTGAATAGGCAGGTTGTGGTTCATAAGAGAAGTCATAGACAAAGTCGGGGTAAGAGTAGTCTGAGTAGTAATCATAGTATTCAGTCTGGGGGTCATCATAAGATGGTTGGTCGTAAAATTCATTAAAGTGGGCCTCCCGTGTCTTAAAATAGTTTGAAGGTGGTGGATTGCCGAGCTTAGACCAATCATGTACCTGAGGTGGAGCGGAGAATGGTTTGGTCACGTAGTGGCTTACTCCACTCATGGGCTGCGGAACTGTGGCCGCGTTTCGTGGACTTAACTTAAATACGTTACTCTGAGGTCTGTAGTTAGGTGGGGTTGCACCAAAAATCTGCTGTGTCCTTGTCGGTCCTCTATATTGGGGTGCCGGTGGTCTATACACCGGTAAGGTCCTTTGCGGTTGTGCGTGCGATGGTCCTGGCATGCTAAATTGACGTGAGGCCTGCATAGGCTGCATGAAGAATGGTCGTGGAGGTAACATGGCCATAGGCGGCGTAGAATTATATTTAGGTTGACTTACCTGTCGCGGTGTCTGACTTCGCTCCGGGAGATGTTCGTTGTGCTGCTGGAGGTACAATGTATTCTCCTCCTCGTGCACAAACTCTAAAGCTTTTTCTATCGTGTCAGGTCGCATGCACCGGATACGAGATCCAAGCGGGTCGCGGAGACCGCGCAGATATGACTGAAGAGTCAGTTTTTTATATAATGACCGTTTAGACTCAATGGTACTCGTAATACTTTCATGCAAACTGACATATGTCATTATAGTGCTAAAAAGGTTTTGACATTTTTCGTAAAATTCCTGCGGACTCAAGGGACCTTGGCTCAGTAAGGCAAGATCATTATAGAGCGACGTTTCATCGCGCTGATCGGCGAAAGTATTAATCAATGCACTACGAATGCCAGCCCAGTTCTCAGGAATTTCATTTGAATTTATAAGGCGAGCTGCTGGGCCTGTTACCTTATTAAGGATACCGTTTAATAAAGCTAAATTCGCCAAAGCGTACGCGGGGTCCTCTTTTAAGTACTCATTTACTATCTGATCGCACAATTTAATAAATCTCGTGAGTACATTCACGTTACCATCGAATTCGGGCAAAAGGCGGAGCACCTTATAAATATGGTCCAACCCGTCCGACATTATCCCTGCTCGCGGTTCCTCAATAATCAAATCTAATACTAAATTTCTAGATGCGTCTTGCATTAAAATTCGACTACTAGTATTTAACCTAAGGTGCCGATTTTTCCTTGGATGGAAAATTTTGGAAATTAAAGGAAATTCTAAGGATATAAAAAGGAAGCAACTCTAGATAGAAACTAAAGTACTCACATATGCATTTTGGTATCAGCTAGATCGATTTCTAGATCTCCTTCCGGCAGCTCTCGTTGTAGGTCCTTGATTCCCGGTTATCCCGACACTTCCCGTCGCGATTTAAAGAAAGAATATCCTACCGGCTGCGCCAATTAGGACGAGCGCGCCCAGAAGGTGCTTGATATAAACTACGTTTACTTAATAAGACTTTTTAATAGAGTAAAAGAAATTACATTTATAAAAATTACAGCTAAAATAATCTAGTGGTCGATGTGAGACCCAAATAAAAAGTGAGTGAACTCGTATGCCTCGTGTAGTGTTAGTAGGTCAGGTCGAAGGCAGCCGCGAGGCGCGGGGCGTCACGTTATGCTGACTCTGCGTCACGTTGCCGCTGCTTCGCGGGTGCGATTCTGCGATGCCAATTGAGGTGGGCAATTCTGCACTACTACGAGTGTAACAAGCGAGCCACAACTTTTTTTACGTTTTTTTAGTTACTTGTAAACATAACTTCAGTGTGTGTGCTACGTTTTTTTAGTTATTTGTAAACATAGCTTCATTGTGTGTGCTACGTTTTGTCTTAAATTTTTTGTTTTTTTCCAATCCGTTCCATCCCTAAAGCCACATTACGACATATGAGTCATTTATAAAATTAAACTTAATTTCGAAGGTGGTAAATACAAAGAAAAGGGTAAATCTTCCTTTGATAGATTTTTCTTGTGTAATGGTAGCTCTTGTGTAATGGTAGCTCAAGTATGAAGTACCTATGTAATAAAAATTATAACAATAAAACTAAAGTGCAGCGCGTGCAAATCAATTTTTCGCAACAATATTATTTGTATTGTGATGAGGATGTCTATTATCTTGTGTTGGTTGGACAGAGCCTAGTCCCAATGTTCGTACATAAAACTTGATTTGTTTGGACAGAGCCTAGTCCCAATGTTCGTACATAAAACTTGATTTGTTTGGACAGACTTGATTTGTTTGGACAGAGCCTAGTCCCAATGTTCGTACATAAAACTTGATTTGTTTGGACAGAGCCTAGTCCCAATGTTCGTACATAAAACTTGATTTGTTTGGACAGAGCCTAGTCCCCATGTTGTAACATTTTATTTCTGTTCTAGCTCTAATTTTGTATAACAATGTAAATATTACCTTCTATATCCAGTTTTTTATAATATTTGTAATTATTGTATCCATTTTTGTCTCTTTTTCTATGTTTTTCTTAAAATCCTTTGAAAATGTTTGTTTTGGTAAAGATTGTTGTGACATAAATGCCAATTTTGAAAGTGTCAAAATTTGCTCCGATTTGAAGCAAAGAGGAAAGGTAACATAGGTTTTGGATGAAACCTCGTACGAAATTATAAAGAAAATCTTACAAATTTTGAAAAACGTACATTATTTTGAATTCTCAAATTCTGCTACATTGGTACATTGGTACGGCGGAATATATATAAACAGTGCCAGAACGGCCCAAGAATCAGTTTACCTCTGACTTCGCGACGAATATCTTCTAAAAGGCCATTTCCCGGGCCCAGCTGGCCCGGGAAACTCAAGAAAGCCCTTCAAACCTTCAAAAGCCTAAACGGCGAAGTTCCAGACCTGGCGTAGAGCTCCACCAACTGGTGTCGACCTCTACGCCCAGAAGAGCATCCATTTAACCTCAAAACCTTAAAAACGTCTCATCTCCTCAACCTGCAACGTCTCCAGCTTAACTCAAAACCTTCAACATCTCCTCAAACCTGCAACGTCTCCAGCTTAACTCGAATCCTTCGTCTCAAATTTTTATAAATAAGTCTGTAAATAAAAATTCAAATTGTACATAATTATAATATTCTTTAATTTGTTAGGATCTTTCTGCCTAGGAATATTAGGTAGGTAGCTTCTCAATTAACTTGGTGTTACACGAAAGTGTAACATTACAATGTTACAATGTTACAATGTACTTTATTTTCTGCGCTTGCTCCACTCGCCAATACTTTATTTTCAGCGCTTGCTCTACTCGCCAATACTTTATTTTCTGCGCTTGCTCCACTCGCCAATACTTTATTTTCAGCGCTTGCTCCACTCGCCAATACTTTATTTTCTGCGCTTGCTCCACTCGCCAATACTTTATTTTCAGCGCTTGCTCCACTCGCCAATACTTTATTTTCTGCGCTCGCTCCACTCGCCAATACTTTATTTTCTGCGCTTGCTCCACTCGCCAATACTTTATTTTCTGCACTTGCTCCACTCGCCAATACTTTATTTTCTGCGCTCGCTCTACTCGCCAATACTTTATTTTCTGCGCTTGCTCCACTCGCCAATGCTTTATTTTCAGCGCTTGCTCTACTCGCCAATACTTTATTTTCTGCGCTTGCTCCACTCGCCAATACTTTATTTTCTGCGCTTGCTCCACTCGCCAATACTTTATTTTCTGCGCTCGCTCCACTCGCCAATACTTTATTTTCTGCGCTCGCTCTACTCGCTAATACTTTATTTTCTGCGCTTGCTCCACTCGCCAATACTTTATTTTCAGCGCTTGCTCCACTCGCCAATACTTTATTTTCTGCGCTCGCTCTACTCGCCAATACTTTATTTTCAGCGCTTGCTCCACTCGCCAATACTTTATTTTCTGCGCTCGCTCTACTCGCCAATACTTTATTTTCAGCGCTTGCTCCACTCGCCAATACTTTATTTTCTGCGCTCGCTCCACTCGCCAATACTTTATTTTCTGCGCTCGCTCTACTCGCTAATACTTTATTTTCTGCGCTCGCTCCACTCGCCAATACTTTATTTTCTTCTTGGTTTGGGCCAGGGCCAGGAAGGCAATTCTCGCAATATATATCTACGCTTTTCAATATGAAATGCTTATGAATAGCACCAGTAAGCTCAAGTATATATTCAAGACCCTAAGACATGTAGCATCACCAAAACTTTTAAAACAAATTTATGTTGCTTTTGCTCAATCAGTTTTTACATACTGTATTCCTATTTGGGGCGGGGCTACAAAGATGAAATTTCTAGATCTCGAACGTGTTCAAAGGTCTCTACTCAAATTAATGTTCTTTAAACCTTATAGGTATCCTACCGAGTTGATTTACTCCAATTCCGAATCTCTGACGGTTAGAAAACTATATGTGCTATATACTATACTAAAACTACATAAGTCCCTGGACTTCGATCCCACCAAACTAAACAAACGAAGATATAAAATTGTAACATCTAAAGCCCAATGTAACTCTGAGTTCGCAAAGCGGCAGTACACAAGCCAATCTGTACACTTGTATAACAAAATCAATCAAATATTATGCATGTACCCCCTTAACAGCTACAAATGTAAAGCAGCCTTATCCTTTTGGCTACAACAGTTAAATTATGGCGAGACTGAAGCCCTTATGGAAAGATTGGCATAACAATCTATGGCAAATCTCATTCGCACACACACACACACACACTGTTCTCCAGTTGCCCAGACTCTCAAGAGATTGGAGCCTCAGGAGAGCAATCTACACAACTACACACACAGACATAAAAACACAAAGACACATACAAACACACACACACATCCCTCACACATACATTATACACAAAATGGTCTCTTGTTGCCCAGACTCTCAAGAGCCTGGTGCCTCAGGGGAGCAAAACACATACACCCATACATCACAAACATACTTACATACAACACATCCCATAGTATGCAGTAATCTAGGCTCCTATAAAAATAAAAATAAATTGTAATTGATTTTAGTATTAATTTGATTAATAATTTATCGAATGCAGATTTATATTTTAGTATTAACTTTATTTTGTTACATTTCATGATAATATACCTACCATAATTGATACCATAATTGATACCATAATTGATACCATAATTGATACCATAATTGATACCATAATTGATACCATAATTAATTCAATTATTTATACAATAATAAGTTTAGCTATGTGAACCTGGCAACCGACTTTGAGATTTTTATGTTTTTTTCATCTTAATCGATTGTACCGGGTTTGTACCCGATTGTACCGGCAAAATTTTCGTTTGTACTCTAAGGGGGTAAAAGTTATGGTGGGGGGAAGTTTTTCAGTAGTCGTTTTTGACCAACGCATGTAAAAAGAGGAATTTGGCTTCAAATTATTTTTTTTTGTAGTACATAGGCACGGTTTAAGTTAAGCCTTGAAATATCCCATACATTAAATGTATAAAAACTTGTATTCAGGCGAAAACAAACAAATCATATGGATTTAAACCTGAAACTTTAATCGAATATTACCATGTTTGGTAAATCTTAAAAAAAATTCAGAAAATCAAAAGTGAAGTTCTTAAAAAGTAATAAGTTTGATAGATACTGAATTACATTACATATTTTCAGCGGTATCTGAAAGGTACAAACGAGTACAAACGAAAATCTTAAACTTGAACCTTCGAAATAGTTAAAATATTCTCGTTCTTGAGAAATTGCATAAGTTTCTTTAGAAAACCATATTATGTGAGGTTCATAAAAAGCAATATCTTTGATAGATACTGAATCACCTTACATGTTTTCAGCAGTATCTGAAAGATACAAACGAGTACAAATGAAAATCATGAACTCGAAACTTTGAAATATTTCAAAAAATCCCGTTCTTGAGAAACTGTAAAAGTTTCTTTAGGAACTATAAGTGAGGTTCTTCAAAAGCCATAGTTTTGGTAGATACTGAATCAATCTAAAAGTTTTCAGCTGTATCTTGGAGGTACAAACGAGTACAAACGAAAATCTGGAACTTAAACTTCGAACTATTTCAAATAATCCCGTTCTTGAGAAACTACGACAATTTTCTTCAGAAACCATGAGTGATGTTCTTAGAAATCAAAATTTTCGATAGACACTGAATTAATCTAGCAGTTTTCAGCTGTACTAACAACTTAAACTTCGAAATATTTAAAATAATCCCGTTTTTGAGAAACTACGAAAATTTTCTTCAGAAACCATGAGTGATGTTCTTAGAAATCAAAATCTGATAGACACTAAATCAATCTACCAGTTTTCAGCTGTATCTTGGAGGTACAAACGAAAACTTCGAAATATTTCAAATAATCCCGTTCTTGAGAAACTACGAAAATTTTCTTCAGAAACCATGAGTGATGTTTTTAGAAATCCAAATCTTCGATAGACACTGAATCAATCTACATGTTTTTAGCAGTATCTGGGAGGTTCAAACGAGTACAATCGAAAGCATGAACTCGAAACTTCAAAATATTTCAAATAATCCCGTTCTTGAGAAACTGTAAAAGTTTCTTCAGGAACTATAAGTAAGGTTTTTAAAAAGTAATATCTTTGATAGATACTGAATCAAACCACATGTTTTCAGCAGTATCTGGGAGGTACAAACGAGTACAAATGAAAATCATGAACTCGAAACTTTGAAATATTTCAAAAAATCCCATTCTTGAGAAACTGTAAAAGTTTCTTCAAGAACTATAAGTGAGGTTCTTTAAAAGTAATATTTTTAGTAGATACTCAATTAATCTACCAGTTTTCAGCTGTATCTGGGAGGTACAAACGAGTACAAACGAAAATCGGGAACTTAAACTTCGAAATATTTCAAATAATCCCGTTCTTGAGAAACTAAGAAAATTTTCTTCAGAAACCATGGGTAATATTCTTAGAAATCAAAATCTTCGATATATACTGAATCAATCTACTTGTTTTCAGCAGTATCTGGGAGGTACAAACGAGTACAAACGAAAGCATGAACTCGAAACTTCAAAATATTTCAAATAATCCAGTTCTTGAGAAACTGTAAAAGTTTCTTCCGGAACTTTAAGTGAGGTTTTTAAAAAGTAATATCTTTGATAGATACTGAATCAAACTACATGTTTTCAGCAGTATCTGGGAGGTACAAACGAGTACAAATGAAAATCATGAACTCGAAACTTTGAAATATTTCAAAAAATCCCATTCTTGAGAAACTGTAAAAGTTTCTTCAAGAACTATAAGTGAGGTTCTTTAAAAGTAATATTTTTGGTAGATACTCAATTAATCTACCAGTTTTCAGCTGTATCTGGGAGGTACAAACGAGTACAAACGAAAATCGGGAACTTAAACTTCGAAATATTTCAAATAATCCCGTTCTTGAGAAACTAAGAAAATTTTCTTCAGAAACCATGAGTAATGTTCTTAGAAATCAAAATCTTCGATATATACTGAATCAATCTACTTGTTTTCAGCAGTATCTGGGAGGTACAAACGAGTACAAACGAAAGCATGAACTCGAAACTTCAAAATATTTCAAATAATCCCGTTCTTGAGAAACTGTGAAAGTTTCTTTAGGAACTATAAGTGAGGTTCTTTAAAAGCCATATTTTTGGTAGAAACTGAATCAATCTAATAGTTTTCAGCTGTATCTTGGAGGTACAATCGAGTATAAACGAAAATCTGGAACTTAAACTTCGAAATATTTCAAATAATCCCGTTCTTGAGAAACTACGAAAATTTTTTTCAGAAACAAATATCAAATATCAATAACGTTTATTTCTTTAAGCTTACAAAATAAGCACTTAGACAAGTCAAATTTTATACTATAAACAGGTTTATAAATAGTCATTATTATCAAATAAGAAATATGATGTTATTGATTTTATTCGCTTCAATTTTTTGTCCACTAGTGGAAGAAGCGAAAAAGAAACCACTAGTAAGTTTTATAAATCTTAAAATTAATACATTACTTATCTCAGTCTAAATATAATCTAATTTGTATATAACTCAATATTTATATGAAACTAACTAAGCTTAACATTATATCCCTTATATACCATTGTCGGTGTGGAACTGAGCGACATCTGGCCAAGCATTTACATCATTGATGTAATCATCTATGGAGTAATAGGCTTCTTTATTAGATTTCGTTTTATGTACTGTTTAAATTTACGAATAGGGAGCTCAGTTGCTTCAGATGGAAGCTTGTTATAGAAACGTACGCAATTTCCCATAAATGATTTCCCTACCTTTCGTAATCTATATGATGGGATGTGCAGTTTGTTCTTGTTTCTTGTATTTACTTTGTGAACATCACATTTTTTTAAAAAGCTATCTTTGTTTTTGTGCGTATACATTAGATTTTCATATATGTATTGCGATATTACTGTCAAAATATTTATGTCTTTAAATAATTCCTTCAAAGAGTGGCGTGGCTTTAATTTATAAATTGCGCGTACAGCCCTTTTTTGGAGAACAAAGATAGTCTGAATGTCGGCTGCCCGTCCCCAAAGCAAAATACCATAAGACATGATACTATGGAAGTAACTGAAATAAACTAACCTAGCTGTATCTTCATCGGTAATATATCTAATTGTTCGAACCGCATATGCTGCTGAACTAAGTTTGCCTGCGAGAGCATCAATTTGCGGTCTCCATTGAAGAGAGGAATCAATATGTAACCCTAGGAAAACCGTTGAGTCGACAAAGTCAACGATCTCATCCTTTAGTATTATCTTAGTTGGGAGTTCTCTTACATTTGGTAACATGAATTTTATGCATTTGGTTTTTTTAGCATTTAGTAAGAGGTTGTTGGAGGTGAACCAATCTAGTATTTGTGAAAGCGAGTTATTTACATCGTCATCATTACATTTTTTCTGTCAATATTAAAAATCAATGAAGTATCATCAGCAAATAACACTATATCACAGAGATCTTTTGCAAAAAAAGGGAGATCATTTACATAAACTAAAAATAAAAAGGGACCTAATATTGATCCTTGTGGAACGCCCAATTCAATTTTTGAGCCCCGAGATCTTTCTTTACCAATATCTACTTTTTGAACTCGACCAGATAAATAAGATTGCATAAGGTCCAGTGCCTTGTTATCAATACCGTAATGTTTTAATTTTCCAATTAGTGTACAATGATCTACACAATCAAAAGCCTTAGAAAGGTCGCAAAATATACCGATGGCGTTTTTCGCCTTATCCCAGGCATCCAATATATGCTTTAATAGAGCTGTACCAGCATCGGTTGTCGATCTACCCTTGGTGAAGCCAAATTGATTTTTATGAAGTAGTCTATTAAGGTTAAAGTGAGAGGACAACTGAGTAAGGATAATCTTTTCAAAAACTTTACTCATTGTGGGAAGTATTGAAATTGGCCTGTAGTTGGCTGGATCAGAACCATGAGTGATGTTCTGAAAAATCCAAATCTTCGATAGACACTAAATCAATTTACATGTTTTCAGCAGTATTTGGGAGGTACAAGCGAGTACAAACGAAAATCATAAACTCGAAACTTCGAAATATTTCAAATAATTCCGATCTTGAAAAACTGCAAAAGTTTCTTCAGGAACTATAAGTGAGGTTCTTCAAAAGCCATAGTTTTGGTAGATACTGAATCAATCTACCAGTTATCAGCTGTATCTCGGGGGTACAAACGAGTACAAACAAAAATCATGAACTCGAAACTTTGAAATATTTCAAATAATCCCGTTCTTGTAAAACTGTAAAAGTTTCTTTAGGAACTATAAGTGAGATTCTTCAAAAGCCATATTTTTGGTAGATACTGAATCAATCTAATAGTTTTCAGCTGTATCTTGGAGGTACAAATGAGTACAAACGAAAATCTGGAACTTAAACTTTGAACTTTGGGACTATTTGAAATATTTCGAAGTTTAAGTTCCAGATTTTCGTTTGTACTCATTTGTACCTCCAAGATACAGCTGAAAACTTTTAAGTTGATTCAGTATCTACCAAAAATATGGCTTTTGAAGAACCTCACTTATAGTTCCTAAAGAAACTTTTACAGTTTTACAAGAACGGGATTATTTGAAATATTTCAAAGTTTCGAGTTCATGATTTTCGTATGTACTCGTTTATACCTTTCGGATACTGCTGAAAACATGTAAGGTGATTCAGTATCTATCAAAGATATTGTTTTCTATGAACCTCAGATATGGTTTTCTAAAGAAACTTTTGCAATTTCTCAAGAACGAGAATATTTTGACCTATTTCGAAATTTCGAGTTCTTGATTTTCGTTTGAACTCATTTGTACCTCATAGATACTGCTGAAAACATGTAGATTGATTCAGTGTCTATCGAAGATTTTGATTTCTAAGAACATCACTCATGGTTTCTGAAAAAAAATTTCGTAGTTTCTCAAGAACGGGATTATTTGAAATATTTTGAAGTTTAAGTTCCAGATTTTCGTTTGTACTCGTTTGTACCTCCCAGATATAGCTAAGAACTGGTAGATTAATTCAGTATCTATTAAAAATATTGCTTTTGAAGAACCTCACTTATATTTCCTGAAGAAACTTTTATAGTTTCTCAAGAACAGGATTATTTGAAATATTTCGAAGTTTCGAGTTCATGATTTTCGTTTGTACTCGTTTGTACCTCATAGATACTGCTGAAAACATGTAGATTGATTCAGTGTCTATCGAAGATTTTGATTTCTAAGAACATCACTCATGGTTTCTGAAGAAAATTTTCGTAGTTTCTCAAGAACGGGAATATTTGAAATATTTCGAAGTTTCGAGTTCCAGATTTTCGTTTGTACTCGTTTGTACCTTTTAGATACTGCTGAAAATATGTAGTTTGATTCAGTATCTATCAAAAATATTACTTTTTAAGAACCTCACTCATGGTTTCTGAAGAAACCTTTGCAGTTTCTCAAGAACGTTATTATTTGAAATATTTCAAAGTTTCGAGTTCATGATTTTCGTTTGTACTCGTTTGTACCTCCCAGATACTGCTGAAAACATGTTAGGTGATTTAGTATCTATCAAAGATATTGCTTTTTATGAACCTTGGATATGGTTTTCTAAAGAAACTTATGCAATTTCTCAAGAACGGAAATATTTCAACCATTTCGAAGGTTCAAGTTTAATAGTTTCGTTTGTACTCGTTTGTACCTTTCAGATACTGCTGAAAATATGTAATGTAATTCAGTATTTATCAAACATATTACTTTTTAAGAACTTCACTTTTGATTTTCTGTTTTTTTTTTTAAGACTTACCAAACATGGTAATATTCGATTAAAGTTTCAGGTTTAAATCCATATGTTTTGTTTGTTTTCGCCTGAATACAAGTTTATATACATTTAATGTATGGCATATTTCAAGGCTTAACTTAAACCGTGCCTATGTACTAAAAAAAAATATTTGCAGCCAAATTACTCTTTCTACATGCGTTGGTCAAAAACGACTACTGAAAAACTTCCCCCCACCATAACTTTTATCCCCTTAGGGTACAAACGAAAATTTTGCCGGTACAATCGGGTACAAACCCGGTACAATCGAATAAGATTAAAAAAACATAAAAATCTCAAAGTCGGCTGCCAGGTTCACATAGCTAATAAGTTTAAAAAAAATATTCGAAACACTAAATTTTCCTTCCTTGGACCATACGTTAAAATTTAAAATGTTATTGTTAGTGACGTCAAGTAAATTTTTGAGTCCTACCCTCCACTGAATTGTACTTTATCTTACTTTATTTTACTTTGATTGATTTGCAATGTTTTGAAATTGTAACGCCTTCAAAACTTATAGGTACACTAAGTAATTTAGAACGTGGAAGAGCGAAATCACCTATCACAAGTGTTCTATAATACTTTAAAGGTGATTTCATTTATGAATATGACTATGTATCCTTTATTACTGAATAAAACATTATTATTATTATTATTATTATTGACATTCATATTTATCTTTAAAAAGTTACGCCATATTGCAGATCATAACATGATAAGGCTACTAGGTTACTTTGCTCTGTGTCAATCAATTTTAACTTATTGCATTATCACTTGGGGTGGTACGGGAAAAACGTTGTTACTAACAGTAGAAAGAGCTCAAAGAGCAATTCTTAAAGTGGCAACTTTTCGCCCTTTCATCTTTCCCACTAATGTTTTATACGAGTCCTGTGATGTGTTAACAGTCCGGCAGCTATTTATAATGAACACAGTACTAAGACAGCACGCAGCCCTTCCCTACACCACTGAGTTTACTAACAATAGAAGAAATACTAAAGTTTGCCCTCATCCAACAACCCTAAAATCTGTCTTTGCGCAAAATTTTTATCTATTTCTTGGTCCGTTCCTGTACAACATCACTTGATAATTTATCCCGTGATATTGTGTATCACTCGATAAATATCACGTGATACTCAGAATTGGCCCCCTGGCCTCTTTTTAACCCACCACTTAAATAAATTACACGAAAGTTGAATTCGATAATGTGTATTTTGACATTTTGCATGCGGGTAGTCGACGATATCTCTGTTCTGCGATGATGTTGCAAGCGCACTATGCAGGACCTTACTAATGTGTGTTTCAGAGGATGCGGCGGAGGCGCGCCGCGGCTTCTCGCTGCACGTGGCGGTCTCGTGCGCCGAGCCAGCCGTGCTGCACGTGCTCGCCGTGCCCGCGTACGACGTGGCGCTCGTGCACACCGCACACGCCACTGCCACCATCGTGAGTATACCGCCCTGATGTAGCGGCTGTACAAACTACAATGTGTCAGCTCCGCCCGACAAAAACAACAATACCACACAAAATTTGAATCCTTCCTTCAAACCTTCATGTTTACAAATGAAATCATTTACTTAGTTACTTGCAGACAACGAGTTACAAGTTGGTTTGCTTATGTTCAAATGTCCCTCATAGTCATAGTCATAGTCAGAGTCATAGAGTAAACAACTAATTATGTCCCTTGCGATGTTTCACGTCATCGCAAGACACATTTCTTGTCACCAAAACTACTAATGGTGCAAAATTATTAATAACTAATAGGACATGCAGAAACAGAAAAAACTCAATAATGTCAAACTATTATTATGACAAATAACATTGGTCCAAACAAAATAACAAAAAGATTAGCAAATTTTAATTAGGTACCTAAGTTTACAAACATCAAAAAAATTAATGTAACTACGAGGCAGGAACGAGAAAATTTCACGGACGTAACTCTACCAATCAAATGTGAAGCACAGCAATGGCGGACGAGTCATTGTGTGCGTGTGATTATAGTGTAAAATAAAAAAAAATGCTGGACAATTCACACAGCATTATCTAGCCCCAAGTTAAGCAGAGCTTGTGTTATGGGTACTAGATAACTGATATACATAATAGAATACAATACATAAATAGATATTTTTTATTATACATAGAAAACGACCAGAGCACCCTGAACAAATGTCTGCAGATCGTACACACATTTGTCCCGAGGCGGGAATCGAACCCGCAACCTTCTGAGTGAGATAAAAGCATTTTATTACATCGTTGACTTAACTCGCATAGTAGAACTGATAACTTTAAATATTTTTGGAGCTTTTCCACAAAAGTTTTTACGTTATTGAGCTGTGGAGCTGTGTGGGTGCTGTTTGAGCAAAGACGGCTCATGTCCCGGGCCTGCTCCGCGATCCGCGAATCAGCAGCCGTTAGATACAGCTCTTCAATACACTTTACAAAGACGGCTCATGTCCCGGGCCTGCTCCGCGATCCGCGAATCAGCAGCCGTTAGATACAGCTCTCCATTACACTTTACAAAGACGGCTCATGTCCCGGGCCTGCTCCGCGATCCGCGAATCAGCAGCCGTTAGATACAGCTCTCCATTACACTTTACAAAGACGGCTCATGTCCCGGGCCTGCTCCGCGATCCGCGAATCAGCAGCCGTTAGATACAGCTCTTCAATACACTTTACAAAGACGGCTCATGTCCCGGGCCTGCTCCGCGATCCGCGAATCAGCAGCCGTTAGATACAGCTCTTCAATACACTTTACAAAGACGGCTCATGTCCCGGGCCTGCTCCGCGATCCGCGAATCAGCAGCCGTTAGATACAGCTCTTCAATACACTTTACAAAGACGGCTCATGTCCCGGGCCTGCTCCGCGATCCGCGAATCAGCAGCCGTTAGATACAGCTCTTCAATACACTTTACAAAGACGGCTCATGTCCCGGGCCTGCTCCGCGATCCGCGAATCAGCAGCCGTTAGATACAGCTCTTCAATACACTTTACAAAGACGGCTCATGTCCCGGGCCTGCTCCGCGATCCGCGAATCAGCAGCCGTTAGATACAGCTCTTCAATACACTTTACAAAGACGGCTCATGTCCCGGGCCTGCTCCGCGATCCGCGAATCAGCAGCCGTTAGATACAGCTCTTCAATACACTTTACAAAGACGGCTCATGTCCCGGGCCTGCTCCGCGATCCGCGAATCAGCAGCCGTTAGATACAGCTCTTCAATACACTTTACAAAGACGGCTCATGTCCCGGGCCTGCTCCGCGATCCGCGAATCAGCAGCCGTTAGATACAGCTCTTCAATACACTTTACAAAGACGGCTCATGTCCCGGGCCTGCTCCGCGATCCGCGAATCAGCAGCCGTTAGATACAGCTCTTCAATACACTTTACAAAGACGGCTCATGTCCCGGGCCTGCTCCGCGATCCGCGAATCAGCAGCCGTTAGATACAGCTCTTCAATACACTTTACAAAGACGGCTCATGTCCCGGGCCTGCTCCGCGATCCGCGAATCAGCAGCCGTTAGATACAGCTCTTCAATACACTTTACAAAGACGGCTCATGTCCCGGGCCTGCTCCGCGATCCGCGAATCAGCAGCCGTTAGATACAGCTCTTCAATACACTTTACAAAGACGGCTCATGTCCCGGGCCTGCTCCGCGATCCGCGAATCAGCAGCCGTTAGATACAGCTCTTCAATACACTTTACAAAGACGGCTCATGTCCCGGGCCTGCTCCGCGATCCGCGAATCAGCAGCCGTTAGATACAGCTCTTCAATACACTTTACAAAGACGGCTCATGTCCCGGGCCTGCTCCGCGATCCGCGAATCAGCAGCCGTTAGATACAGCTCTTCAATACACTTTACAAAGACGGCTCATGTCCCGGGCCTGCTCCGCGATCCGCGAATCAGCAGCCGTTAGATACAGCTCTTCAATACACTTTACAAAGACGGCTCATGTCCCGGGCCTGCTCCGCGATCCGCGAATCAGCAGCCGTTAGATACAGCTCTTCAATACACTTTACAAAGACGGCTCATGTCCCGGGCCTGCTCCGCGATCCGCGAATCAGCAGCCGTTAGATACAGCTCTTCAATACACTTTACAAAGACGGCTCATGTCCCGGGCCTGCTCCGCGATCCGCGAATCAGCAGCCGTTAGATACAGCTCTTCAATACACTTTACAAAGACGGCTCATGTCCCGGGCCTGCTCCGCGATCCGCGAATCAGCAGCCGTTAGATACAGCTCTTCAATACACTTTACAAAGACGGCTCATGTCCCGGGCCTGCTCCGCGATCCGCGAATCAGCAGCCGTTAGATACAGCTCTTCAATACACTTTACAAAGACGGCTCATGTCCCGGGCCTGCTCCGCGATCCGCGAATCAGCAGCCGTTAGATACAGCTCTTCAATACACTTTACAAAGACGGCTCATGTCCCGGGCCTGCTCCGCGATCCGCGAATCAGCAGCCGTTAGATACAGCTCTTCAATACACTTTACAAAGACGGCTCATGTCCCGGGCCTGCTCCGCGATCCGCGAATCAGCAGCCGTTAGATACAGCTCTTCAATACACTTTACAAACTGTCCAGCCAAATCCAAGTTTTATTTCAGATGCTTATAAATAAATAATGCTGAAAAATTCACACAGCATTATCTAGCCCCAAGCTAAGCAGAGCTTATGTTATGGGTACTAGATAACTGATATAAGTACATAATATAATACAGTACTTATATAGATATTTTTTATATATATAATATATAGAAAACGACCATATAAAAAGGAATGATACAATATAATATTGTAAAGCTATAAAGTGGGATTCGCCGCTGTCAGTGCTTGTTAAACATTGTATTGCTCTGATAGATGCACCTTTTTGTGCTCTAAATATTATTTCCCTATCTTTGCAGTTGTCCCAAAACATATCCAGTACCGTAGTTTTAGTTCATGCATACTCGGGATCATTCCGGAAGTCCCCCGCGGCCGTCCCGCACTTGCTGAGGGCTTTTTGGCTATATTATTATTTCGTCGGCTTGAAAACTCCAATGTATACTCCTGTCTATCTCGAGTCGTAGACATTCCGTATCCGTATCCGTACTTACTACAGTACAGTACCTAGCCTACTCTCTACAACCTGCTCTTCAAACATTATTTGCAGACAAATCAGTTGCGAGAAATGCATTACTTTGGTTTTAATAATAAATAATAATAAAATCATTTATTTTCAGACCAAGTTGATCCATAGATTACCTAATTAATTAAATTACCTACAATACAAGTCATCAGTTACAAATTACAAATTAAAATACAATATTTCACACACAATGAAAATATAAAATTAAACCTTAAAATATCCCCGTGGCCGGCCTAGAAAGAAATATCACTGAGCCACCAGCGATGACACCGGTCTCTTCATACCAGCTTTGAAGAGAAGCAACTCACTCTTTTTGACATTATACCTGAGTCCATGGGCCACTGCGTATGTCTCACAAACATTTAGTAACTGTCTCAGTCTCAGGGCACCTAGTGATGGGCTCAGTAGAACCATATCATCTGCGTAGCTGATATTATTTATACTATTGCCATGGATAGAACAGCCTACCTTGGTTCCACTGAGCTCACCAATCAGCTGATTGATGTACAAATTAAAAAGCTTTGGAGAGGTTATCCCCCCCTGCCTCACCCCGCATTTCATCTTGTACACCTCAGAGTGAGAGCCAGACCACCTAACCATGTTTTTCTGATTTGAATACCAGAACTTAACAACATTTATTAGATCACCGGGCATTGTAGTTTCTTTCATAAGTTTATCCCACAGGATGTCATAAGAAACCAGGTCAAATGCCTTCGAAAGGTCCAGAAAACAGGCATATATGGGTGTCTTCTTGCTGGTATAGTATTGGACAGTATGCTTGAGGCACAGGATTGCAGTTTCAGTGGAGAGACCGGGCCTAAACCCAAACTGTTCATCTCGAATATTCAAGTGCTCCATTAGGTGTTTATCAAGTATACTGTCCAAAACTTTCGCCAAAACTCTGTTTTCCAAAACTTTTTTTTTTAAGTTTACATTTAAAATATTTTTATCTACTACCTAACTTAAATCTACTTTTTTTTTACTACCTCTGTGACGTGGTGGACGAAGGTCCGCCTGCGACGCAGGAGGTTGCGTGTTCGATTCCCGCCTCGGGACAAATGTGTGTACGATCTGCAGGCATTTGTTTAGGGTGTTCTGGTCGTTTTCTATATATAATAAAAAAATATTTATCTATGTATTGTATTATATTATGTATATCAGTTATCTAGTAAACACAAGCTCTGCTTAGCTTGGGACTAGATAATGCTGTGTGAATTGTCCAGCATTATTTATTTATTTTATTATTTACTATAACAGTTATCTAGTACACAAGCTCTGCTTAGCTTGGGGCTAGATAGTGCTGTGTGGCTTGTGTGAACTATACTTGCATCAGATCATGGACAAGTTATAATTTCCCATTTCCCGGTAGCTCTGACAGCACCAACAAGGTCCCCGCTCTACTGACAGTTCAATAACATAGATAATGCGGAAGGAACCCCCTGGCCAGCACATAGATAATGCGGAAGGAACCCCCTGGCCAGCACATAGATAATGCGGAAGGAACCCCCTGGCCAGCACATAGATAATGCGGAAGGAACCCCCTGGCCAGCACATAGATTATGCGGAAGGAACCCCCTGGCCAGCACATAGATTATGCAGAAGGAACCCCCCGGCCAGCACATAGATTATGCAGAAGGAACCCCCCGGCCAGCACATAGATTATGCAGAAGGAACCCCCCGGCCAGCACATTGTCTATTTGAAAGTGATGCGTGCACAGTGCAAGGAGGCCGGCTCCTTTATAAGAGACCTAGTCACAGTTTGTTCTTGTGGCTCCCTGGGGCTTGAAATGGTCTAGTACATGGGGGCTCGGTAGTCGGTAGGTGGTTCATCAACACCGTTGTATGTGTTCGCAGACGGCGCCCAGCGTGGTGCGGTTCAGCGCGTGGGGCGCAGCGCAGAGCGTGCGGCTCGTGCTGACCTCGCAGGACGACGTGTGCGCCACCGTCGCTGTGCAGCCCATCTCCGTTAGTGCCGTACACACACTCACACAGCCCCTAGCTCTCCCACGTGTTATCAACGCTCTGAGCCCGAGGTCAGTGCTGGTGCTATCGTCTCGGCGACAGCACCAGCTCCGACCTCGGACTCAGAGCGCCGTCTCCTCCCGCAGTGCCCGGTGGCGCAGTCGCTGGACCAGATAGAGCAGACCATGGTGCGCATGACAGTGCAGCGCTCCGGCGGCCTGCAGCTCGCGGTAACTAACCGACCTTATCTATACATTATTGTACAGATAAAGATTTGTTTGTTTGTTTGAATTGAATAGGTTCCGAAACTACTAGACCGATTTGAAAACTTCATTCACCATTAAAATCCTACATTATCCCTGATGAACATAGGGTAGAATATATACCCTTGCCAAGCAGGGGGGACTGCTAGTCTTAGATATTAGTTATGTATATGGCTTTTGCGAACATACCTACCTACCTATTTTCTTTTACCTTGTATAGGTACAGAGTCTGCCAGTCAGACACATTTGATCCCTTCGCGAGTGGCTGTTCGAGGGCCAGAGGTCCTGGTCCGCGTCACGCGGGAGACTTGGAGGAGCACGATCCGCAGGGACTTGACAACATTTCTAAACATAACCGAATTCACGTTTGTTGTTATGCCTAATAAATAGCGTATAAATAGAGTATAATCAGTGCAAAAGTAAAATAAATAGCGCCTCCTTGGTTTAAGAAATAATGACCATTGTTTGTGGGTACGCCAGCATAACGTTATGCTAGCGTATCTACCCATTAAAAACCGAAATAGTTCCTATAGAAAACGAGGTTTTCTTAATATAAATGCTATATGTATAAATAGTGTGTTAAGTACTTCCTCTCCCAGTTGTCATTCTTTATGCAAATTCGTAATCAAACACTATAAAAAGTTGATGTAAAGTTACTAGGAACATGACGACGCATTATCTCTATCTCTTTCACTTCCATGGATAATTCACACGCATCTTTCTCTATCTTTCATTGTGACCAATACCTACATTGCTCACTGCTCAGAGTCATATGACATTTAATTACAGAATTAGCAAATTGAAGTATCAGTGGGCCGGCCATATCTCGCGAAGAACCGACAACCGCTGGGGTATACGTTTTCTTGAGTGGAGACCGCGACTCGGCAAACGTAGTGTAGGACGTTGGGAATACATTTCGTGAGACGTTGGCCATAGGTGCGTTTTCGTGAGACGCTGGGAATAGCTTTCGTGAGACATTGCTACTGAGGCACATCTCACGTGAGACGTTGGGAATAACCCCGCCCTTCGGCCAGGTGGGATGACGATCTGCGAAAGACTGCAGGCAGATACTGGATGCGGCAAGCTGAGGACAGGGCGCTGTGTGGAGCTCATCTGGGGAGGCCTATGTCCAGCTGTGGACTAATATAGACTATGTACTCCTTGTTTCTCCCGCGTCAACACTTGTTTTATTCGTATTTACAAATTACAATCAACAAACACACACAAACCAATAGAATGCAAAAGTTAACAACTTAGGTAGGTAGGTAACTACCTACTCTAACAAAATAAAAGACAAACAAAAGAAATAATGCAAAACAGACAAAACACAACCAACAAGGTAGGTACCTACCTACTCAAACCTACTTAAGTAACCCCACAGGTACGTAGATAGGTACGCGTCGCCTACACTGATGATGATGATGGTGATGATGACATACAAACATACATACAACAAACATAGGGTGTCCACCTCATAACCCTCCTCCGTTGGTAGTCGAGTAAGAACAACTCAAATGTGGGAGGGAGCTCACGGAGCTCACGGAGCTCAATGCATTCAACAACTTTTTGCTGTTTACTTTTGAATACCTAGTAAATCTTTTTAAACTTTGAGAAACAGTTTTGGGAAGTACAAACAAAGGCTTTTGCAACGACACCCCATGACCCCACACGAGCATATTTACTAACTGAACTTTTAGACCCTTAATAGACCCCACATCTCGGTAAACCTAAATTTCGTGAGACGTCATTATAGCCTATAACCATCGGGGCCTTGAGGCAAATCAATCGACGACACCTCATTTGTCGAAATCGGTGTTGTAGGTTCAGCGCTACGTGGAAACATAAAATCGGCTACATACAAACAAACATACAAAAATACATAGGGTCAACCTCACAACCCTCCTCCGTTGGTAGTCGGGTAAAAATACAAAAACAAAAACATCATCTAAATCGGTCCAGCAGCAGCCGGAGGAGTTCAAGTGACATATACACAGGTAGTAGGTAGTAGCAAACCAAAATGAAATTGACAGCTAGTCAAATCTTTATAAAATTCGAATCACAATTTACTGTTCATGTTTATGAATACTTTGCTGCAGTTTCAGTTTTAAGGCATTAACCAAAATTTCATTAAATCCGAATCACGTTTTGCTGCTGCCTCACTAATATATTGCTGCTCTATGATATAAATTTTTAGGCTGCCCAATGTCTAATTCTAATTCTAAGTGGGGGAACTGGGATCTGCACTGACATCTCGCATAGGAGTGTATTGTGCATTATCCCCCTGCCTAACCAGGCCCTAACCAGCCCAGCTCCTTGAAGTACCGGAGCAGGACTTTTGGAGATTGACAGCTTCGTTTCAGCTTTCCTATGGGTGTGGACAGGTTTGATGTCTCTATGAGACTTTTCAATCCCGTTTTCTGTCTGGCCTCCTCTATGGCCGCGCAGTGTACCACAACGTGTTCCACAGTTTCTTCTTCCAGGAGGCAGTCACGACACAGGCTGCTGTCTGTGGCTCCTGTCTTAAAGAGATGGTGGTTAAGCTCACAGTGGCCTGTGATGATACCCACCATTGTTCTTAAGTCCTCACGGCTCATCTTGAGCATCGTGTTTGTTGTTTTCCTATCTTTGAGTGCATTTATTAGTGCATTGCTATCAGTTTTAAAGACTAGCTGCATCTGGCAGGTTGGCTTGATTGTTTTGTCCAGAAGCATATGATTTGCCGCCAGTTGGAGTCCCAAGGTTTCCGCCTGAAAGGCCGTGGTGGCTGTGTTTAGTGGTTGGGCTCTCGAGAGTCCTATATCAGAACAAGAGTAGCCGCAGCCAGCTCCTGTTTTGGTCTTGGCCCCATCAGTGTAAATGTGGTATGTGGTAACGTCATGGCAGGTGATCGCTTCTGTTTCCTCTTCATGCATTAATTCGTAGGTCTTGCCGTTTAAGTAGGAAGACGCTATTCTATCAGTGCCATTTGCCGCCTCTGGAAAAGCCGCAATTGCTTTGCTCAATATTCTGCAGTGAGTTGTCATACCTGACCCGCCTTTCCACTGATTTGTTGATATTATTCTTAGAGACGCTGCCATTGCTTCTTGTTGTATGTGGAGGTGCAAGGGCGTTAGTCCTAGAATTATGTCCAGTGCTGCAGATGGGGTTGATTTCCTGCACCCGCAGATGAGTGTGCAGGCCAGTCTTTGAACTTGCTGTAGTTTGTTGATGGTGGTGACTAAGATTGTTCTAGGCCACCACACTACTGCGCCGTAGGTTAACACTGGGCGGACCATGACTGTGTACAGCCACAGGCACAGCTTGGGCTTGAGGCCCCAGTCCTTGCCCACCGCCCGCGTGCATTGCCATAAAATGTTTGTGGCTTTGGTTATAGTGTGGTCAAGTTGTTTGTCCCACAGTAGCTTGCTATCTAGCCAAATGCCGAGGTATTTGACCTCTTTGCTTAGTGTCAATGTTGTGCCCAGTAGTGAGGGTAGTTCAAGTCTTGGTAGTTTAGTTTTACGAGTAAAGAGTACTAGTTCTGTTTTGTTCGGGTTTACTGACAGACTATGTGTGGTGCACCATGTTTCCACAATCCGTAGTGCCTTCTGCATCTTTTCGCACAGAGTTGTTTCGAAAAGCCCCGATATCATGATTGCTAGGTCGTCTGCATATGCGATCGTAAAAATACCATCTTTGTTCAGCGAGTCCAAAAGTTCGTTCGCGACCATTACCCACAGAAGCGGTGAAAGGACCCCGCCCTGAGGGCAACCCCGCGTCACCCTGTATTGTGCTGACTGCCCCAGGGATTCTGAACTTTCGATTTTGGTCGCTCTGCTGGATAGCATCTGTCCAATGTCACATTACTTGCTGACTAATTTAGTAATTTTGGCCAACCACTAGTTGCTGCTCAATTTATTTATTCTGCTTGCAAAATTAATTTTTCGGCTGATCAAAAATTCGTTAATTTGCTGATCGTTTAAATAATACCCATAAAGTAATAGTTTTTTTAACTCGCAATAATGTCCTTTATTTTTGATGAATATCTGTTTTATTTTTATTTCAGTATTGTTTTATCTTGTGTGTAAATGTAGTGTAGTGGCAAATAAATGATGTCTATGTCTTATAATAGCTAAAGTAAAGGAAAACCCGAAAACTGAAAATACAAAATACAAATACAAAATTATTTATTTGCCTATAACTACAGACAAGGTAGACATTACTAGCGGCCCCCGCACGAGGCAAGCCTGTGTCGCGGGAAGCCTGTTTACATCATTACTAGCGGCCCCCGCACGAGGCAAGCCTGTGTCGCGGGAAGCCTGTTTACATCATTACTAACTTTAACAAATAAGATTAGTTGTAACTTGTACAGGACAAACAAACAAAACATTAATATCTATAAATTTTTGTAATTTATTCTCTCCTTTGACCGAAAACCTATAGGATTGACCTAGTCATGAAAACCTATAGGGTTGACCTAGTCATGAAAACCTATAGGGTTGACCTAGTCATGAAAACCTATAGGGTTGACCTAGTCATGAAAACCTATAGGGTTGACCTAGTCATGAAAACCTATAGGGTTGACCTAGTCATGAAAACCTATAGGGTTGACCTAGAAATTCCATTACCGACATCAAAAAGGACGTAAAACTACACGATGATGCTATTGTCGACTTTGGCAAACGCCTACACCAACTTGAAGTCCGTTCCCAGGATCCCTGCGACAACCAGAAAGTCAACTCTAAACTGGTACAGCTATCTACCGAATTAGCTGCAAAGGATCAGTTTCTAAGGCTCAACAACATCGAACTGAAAGGAGTTCCTGAAAAACACAATGAAAATCTGTTCATCCTGGTCAGTAAAATTGGCGAAGTCATAGGACAGCCAACGTCCAAAAGTGACATCAACTACCTACATAACGCGAGCTCGCTCATCTACCAAGACGAAATCGATTATTGTGGGCTTCGTCAATAGATATACTAAAGAAAACTTTGTCGCTGCTGCCAGGGCCTTCAAGACACTAACCGCGGAACTTGTTGGCTTCTCGGGTGATGCTAGCAGACTCTATGTGAATGACCATCTCACTCCCGAAAACAAGCGTTTGCTGACCCGCGCCAAGCAGCTGGCTCGGGAGAAGGGGCATCATCATGCATGGGTGCAGAACTGCAAAATACTAACCAGGAAGGGTGACAAGTGACCCATCGTGCCTATCATAACTGAAGGAGACCTAGTGAAGATCCAGTGACTAATTCTTAGTAATAAGCATATCCTATATGTCTGTGTTGTGTACCTACTAATTATTTTATATTCTATTGTTCTAAATGTGCCCTTCTACTCATTTGCCTGTGTGTCAGATAACTACAATAACATTATACATAAACCCTCCCTCTACTACCTATTACTAAATAAAATCCCCTGTTTTCTTATCACTTTTTACCTACTTGTATTATTTTTTGTACTTACCATGTCCAGTAAATTTTATTCACATACCATACTCACCTCACTGATTCATATTTAGGTATACCTTGTTGTAGGTACCTAACAAGTAGGCATGCATGCATAGTTATCTTTACCGCCACACCAAGTCGAAAATCCATCTCTAAAGGGCTAGTATTATTGACAAAATTTTACACCGTTATGCCAGTCAAAGTCTTGCCGTACTCACCTACTTACACTTACTGCTATGCCTACATAACGCTCACGGAAAATAAACAAAACAACTGTACGGAAATACTAGCCCTGCTGTCTTCCTCGCTAACCCATACTATTTACTATCAAAATGTTAGGGGTTTGCGAACTAAGACAGTGGACTTCAAGAGAAACATACAATTAAGTAATTACGATGTTGTTGTTTTGACCGAGACTTGGCTGCATGATGGTATTAGAACTGAGGAGCTCTTTAGCGATGTGTACACGGTGTGGCGGCGAGACCGGGACTGTGGAAATTGTGGAATGACGGGCCAGACGCGAGGGGGCGGGGTCCTCATCGCTGTTAAACGGGTTCTGGCTGCGCGCGCGCGCCCCGAGTGGCACTCCACGGCGGAGGATGTTTGGGTCACAATAAGTTTTACTAAAAGTAAACTTATGCCAGCTATGAATCTATATCTAGGTTGTATATATTTGTGTGCGCAAAACCAAGGTTTATCGTTCTTTTCTCAACTCACTAACTTTTCTGAGAGTGTTTTATCTGTTTCTACACAAAATCCGGATGATAAGATTATTTTACTCGGTGATTTCAACCTTAGCGACATAAGCTGAAGCTCTTCCCCAAACAATACTTATCTGTTACCTACGCATAATACTGCTAATTCTGATCACACAGAGTTGGTCGACATGTTAACTATTAATAACTTAGGCCAGTACAATCATATACTCAACGGCCTGGGTCGCATATTAGACCTCATTTTGTGTAATGATAACATTTCAGTGTCATCCTGTTTGGATCCCTTGGTAAAGGAGGACAGTGTCCACCATCAAGCACTTCTCTGTGAACCTCTATTTATTCATACGAGAGCCCTAAATCCACGCCCTAGACCTTTCTACTGTTATAGTTCAGGTGATTATTTATCTTTAAGTCAAGAACTTGATATTTACAACTGGGAGACTGCTCTCTCGGGTGGTTCTGTGGATGATGCGGTTCTATTATTTAACACAGTGGTATCAGAGCTCCGTGACAAGTATATTCCGCAAAAAAACGTTCGGCGCAGGCTTTACCCTCCATGGTACTCCCCGGCTTTGATACATATTTTAAATGAAAAGAATAAGTACCATAGGAAAATTAAGATATATGGAAATATAGCCGATAAGAACTCTTTTAAGGTACTAAGAGCCAGAGTCAAAAGAGTTGAACATGAGTGCTATTTAAATTACATAGCGCGAGTTGAAAATTCTATTAAATCAAATCCGAAAGCATTTTGGTCTTACATCAAATCCAATAAGCAACATAACTCATATCCCTCTTCCATGACTTACTTAAACATGACGGCACCAACATCTGTAATGCATTCGCTGAATTCTTCAATTCAAATTTTCTTACACCATCATCCTCAGTTTCGACTCCTCTCTCATGTTCATCAGCTCAGTTGTCAACTGCGGAATAAATAAATAATAAATAAATAATGCTGGACAATTCACACAGCATTATCTAGCCCCAAGGTAAGCAGAGCTTGTGTTATGGGTACTAGATAACTGATGTACGTAATATTATACATTACATAGATATATATTTTTTATTATACATAGAAAACACCCAGACCAACGGAACAAATTTCTGCAGATCGTACACAAATTTGTTCCGAGGCGGGGATCGAACCCGCAACCTCTTGCGTCGCAGGCAGACTCTCGCCCGCTGCGCCACTGAGGTCGTCAGTGAGGAATCTTCATCTTCTGCTCATTTGAGCAGGATTGAGATATCTCCTCCTCGAATTATGAAGCTACTGGAATCTTTAGACTGTAACAAATCAGCTGGTGCCGATGGTTTGCATCCCTTTTTAATTAAAAACTGCGCTAAGTCTTTGTGCTATCCCATATGCCTCCTCTTTAGCCGGTCTATAGTTGAAGGGATTGTACCATCTATATGGAAATTGGCATCTGTGACACCTATTCACAAAAAGGGATCAAAACGTGATATTGGTAATTATCGGCCTATTTCAAAACTATGTGTACTAGCTAAAATATTAGAGAAAGTTGTCCATGAGCAGATATACTCAGCCTTAAAGTCATCTTTCATTAACCAGCAACATGGTTTCCTAAGAGGTAGGTCAACTACTACTAATCTGATAAGTTTTATTCATTTTGTGACTGATCAAATGGAATCGGGGAGCCAGGTCGATACAATTTATACTGACTATAGTAAAGCTTTCGACCGTATTGACCACTCCATTCTACTGAGCAAATTGTGCACTGCTGGTATAAAGGGCCATCTTTTAAGGTGGTTCGCCTGTTACGTCAATGGTCGCTGTCAAACCGTGGTGCTAAACGAATATGCATCTGGGGTGTTGCCAATTTCATCTGGCGTTCCCCAAGGCTCAATACTTGGACCACTGCTTTTCACTATCTTTATCAATGACATCGGCTCCTGCTTCAACTACTCTAATTTTCTCTTATTCGCCGATGATATGAAGATCTTCAAAAAAATCAGTGGTCCGTCTGACCCCTTACTTCTTCAAAGTGATTTAGATCGTCTCCATTCATATTGCACCATCAATAAGCTTGATCTTAATGCCAACAAGTGTTTCTGTATCTCTTTTAGTAGGTCTCATAAAACCCTGACTCACAACTACAGCATCGACAGTCAAACTCTCATTAGGACTAGCTCTATAGTTGACCTTGGAGTAACTCTAGACTCTTAATTACTGTTTGATCAACACGTAGAGAAAATCACCTCTAAGGCAATAAAGATGCTCGGATTTCTATTCCGGGTGACTAAGGATTTCAGTTCACTCAAAACTTTAAAAATTCTTTACTGCTCACTGGTACGAAGTCACCTCGAATATGCATCGCAGGTATGGAATCCCCAGTATAATAAATATATCGCTTTGCTTGAAAAACCTCAGCGGAAATTTCTTAAATTTATTAATTACAAGCATAAGATCATTAACCCCGACTACATAAATAGTAGCTGCAAACAGCATCACTTGCTACCGCTTGAGTTGAGGAGAGAAGCTGCTGACTTGTCACTATTACTCAACATTGTTTTGAATTTGGTCGACTCACCTTCACTCTTATCAGGAATAGGACTAACCGTTCCGTCCAAGCGACCTTCTCGACGTAACCACCTTAAATTATATAATCCGAGTTGCGCCACAAATTACCGGAGAAACGCTTATCTTCTGCGGACCATGCAAATTTTCAACACCAAATACTCCAAGAGTGTTGACCTATTTAACATGAGGCGTAATGCTTTTAAGAAGTTAATCAACATTAATTTCTTCAAATGACACAGGTAAGTACCAAATTATAGTAATTAGGTTCTATCTCATTTAGATCCAAAGCTACGTGACCCATTAATCCTAGTAACTCCACTTGCTACGCTGCAAAACAAAATCAAAATCCTAGCATGTAACATTTCCAAATTCAAATACCTCGTAAATGGTGTTCATACTAGGTGTTTGAGTTTGGAATTTCTACTTACTAAGTTTTTGAATTTGTAAATACAAATACAAATACAAATACAAATAAATTTATTTACCATAACTATTATAAAGACCTAATGTTACATTTAGAGATAGGAACTTAATAAATAAAGATTACAAATAAATAAATGAGAACATTGTTGCCGGTGGTCCCCGCACTAGGCTGGGCCTGTTTCGCGGGAGACCGAGAGTACAGGTGGATTTACATACTTAGTTACATTTGAGAGTACACAAGCAAAATGGACATGCAAAATAAAA
The DNA here is from genome assembly GCA_946478455.1 of Eupithecia vulgata. Lineage (NCBI taxonomy): Eukaryota > Metazoa > Arthropoda > Insecta > Lepidoptera > Geometridae > Eupithecia > Eupithecia vulgata. Next base: position 16,764,939 of record OX297865.1, read on the forward strand.
AGAAAATTAAATACCTATATAAAAATGAGTAAAATTAAATTATAAACAAAAATAAACAAATAAAAAGTTAACAAATTTGAATGGGTAGTTAAAAATTTTAGGTTAAATCTGATTAATATATATTGGCATTTATAATCATTAAATTTAGTAGGTAAAGAAGAATTTCAAATAATTAACAAAAATGAGTGAGTAGGTTACCATTATATACTACAATGAAATATATTTTAATTTTAATTTCTGCAGGATGCTTCACAAGTGGATGTTTTAAATTAGGGAATATAATAACAAATTAATAATTAGACGGGGAGTGAGTGTTGTCAGGCCGGGCGCGAAGAAAGCTATAAGGGTGGGAAATGTCAATTCAATCAATCAAATCAATTAGGAAACGTGAAAATGGTGATGGAGGGTTTTTTTTTTTATCGTCATAATATTGTAGTAAAATAGCATTACTATCATACGGTGCAATTAACAGGTTTGTTTCAGGCTTGAATTACCAAAAAGTTTTCCGTTTTGTCATAGTCTAAGGTAAGTAGCCACCTACGTATTTTTTCTTTGACACCATAGAGTGAGGATGACAGTTCACAGTGCTTGCTTGCACAACGGTAAATATAAGGAAAGGAGAATTTTTTAAAACGATTGGCGAATTTAGAATTGACTGCGGGAACTTCCACCCTTACACGCCGCCGGCTTGACTTTATGGACTTGCTGGGAAGCTGGGAGCGCAAAGATTTATGGTGCGCTAAGATGACTCGCTGTATGTAGAGTTGGCGAACACTGAGAGTTTGGGTGAAGGCATGAAGTGAGACAGTAGGAAAACGAAAGGGCAGGCGACACATAACTTTTAGCACAGAGCGTTGAGCTCTTTCGAGTGCGATCATATGTGTCTTTGCAGATCCGCCCCAAACTGTGATGCAATAGCCCAGTATTGATTCACAAAGTGCTGTGTACACGAGCTTCAAGGTGTGTATGTCAGATCCCTGCCGGAGGAGCTTCATGATATGTATCATTTTGCGGACTCTTCCGGAAAGTGTAGTGATGTGCATCTTGAAGGACAAACTCTCATCCAGTGTAACGCCTAAGTAGCGAAGAGAGCCTGACCGTTCGATGGTGGGACAAGAAACACAAGTACCAGAAACACAGTCACCAGTAGCACCAGCGTTTATGGTACCGCGCTTATGTATTCTTAAGACACTTAGGTTAGACGGAGCAGACACTTTGGTTTTGTGAAAACACAGGAATTTGGTTTTACTAGCGTTCAATGTAAGAAGGTTCGCATCTAACCATGCAGAGACACGTGATAGGCCCTCCTCAGCGCGATAGGAAGCTTCTCCCCATGTATTTCCAAAGAATAAGATTGCTGTATCGTCAGCATAACAAACAATTTGTGTGTTATTTGAGCCATTAAAAATTTCGATTAAATCATTTATATAAAGTGTGAACAGAGTAGGACCCAGAATGCTTCCCTGTGGTACACCGAAGCCGATATTCAGAGTATCACTCGCATGGCCATCGACAGATACACGTTGCCCTCTGTCAGATAGGTAGCTTTGAAACCATTCGTGAGCGACACCCCTAATGCCATGGCATTCCAGTTTCCTTAAGAGAATTTTCGGTTTGTAAAAATCACTTTTAATAGATTTTTCAATTTGGGATTGGCTTTTACTAAGTTTTTGAATTTGAAAACGATGTAATGATTGTAGCTGCAATATCAAAAATGCTTAGACAAAACACAGCAAGTCGATGCGTAGTGGTTAAGGGTGCGCCTGATGCAAAAATCAAGCTAAATGTGTATTTTTAAACACTTACATTTTATGGTAACAGACGTAAATGTTCAGATAAAAAAATACGGTAGGTAGGGAAAAAACCTTTAGAAGTCGAGTAATCAAATAGAAGTTTGGGAAATGAACTGGTTATAAAAAAAAACAATTATAATAGAATCTCTAAATTATCAGCGACAACACCATAACAATTTTTACGAATTACTAGATGCCAGACTAATGTTTTATTTGAATAATCGTGGAGTTTTTATATTAATGGCTTATATTTTGAATAATTAATAGAAAATAAGCAAAAACTTCAGATATATGGAGCTCGAATCTTAAAATTTTCAACTATTTTCGAAACATTTCAATACGTAATGTTTCAAAATTTCGTAAAGTATGAAACCTACAGAAATGTCAAAAACTGTTTTAAAATGATCATAGCAATACCTTTAATTTGATACCCAACTAGGGCAGAAAGCCCCCCTTTCGGAAAAAAAATCCACGCCTTTTTACCATTTTTCAAAAATGGTCATTTTGACAGACTTCTCTAAATTTTTCCTGTAAATTATAAATTCATATCTACAAACGCCACAAACATTGTACATGGATCGCTCTGCAAACTTCGGAGATAGGGAGGGAGGGTCAATTTTTCAAAGTTTTTCAAAATATTTTAAAAAGTATGAAACCTACAGAAATGTCAAAAACTGTTTTCAAATGTACAAGCCTAACTAATACCTTTCATTTGATACTCCATTTGCCCCATTGAAATTTCAGCAACACAATTTGTAAATATTCATTTTCATTTTTCATTTATTCATATTTTTTTTTCTTTTAAATCAGCAATGGCGCACGAAATGGAGCAGGGACAGACAGAGCGAGACCATGAGGGTTCGAAGCCAATCTCGATACCTATCTTAAAAAAAACATGAAATTGCACTGATCTGCACATAATTTGGTCGAGACTCGAGATCTCAGGAACCCTGTTGTCTATTGAAATGACTTATGTTTTGATTCGTACGTAGGTTATTATATTACTAATTACTTGGTTCCTTCAGAAAGTCTTTTCATAAGTTTTGTAGTTTTCTTGTAAATAAGCGTTTTTGCATTTGCACCGTTCCAAAAACGCATGCTATGTCGCGCTCCTATGATCCCGAAAACCTATACCTATCCTTTTCACAAAATGACGCGCAATGCGCCCTCTTAAAAAAGACACAACCATAAAAAAATTAACTTCTTATGCCAAAGACCAGAAAAAGATGTCTCATTTAATTATTATTTCATGTCAAATCAGGAAAAGTCAGGTCAGTCAAACATAAATATAAAAGTCAGGTCAGTCAAACATAAATATAAAAGTCAGGTCAGTCAAACATAAATATAAAAGTCAGGTCAGTCAAACATAAATATAAAAGTCAGGTCAGTCAAACATAAATATAAAAGTCAGGTCAGTCAAACATAAATATAAAAGTCAGGTCAGTCAAACATAAATATAAAAGTCAGGTCAGTCAAACATAAATATAAAAGTCAGGTCAGTCAAACATAAATATAAAAGTCAGGTCAGTCAAACATAAATATAAAAGTCAGGTCAGTCAAACATAAATATAAAAGTCAGGTCAGTCAAACATAAATATAAAAGTCAGGTCAGTCAAACATAAATATAAAAGTCAGGTCAGTCAAACATAAATATAAAAGTCAGGTCAGTCAAACATAAATATAAAAGTCAGGTCAGTCAAACATAAATATAAAAGTCAGGTCAGTCAAACATAAATATAAAAGTCAGGTCAGTCAAACATAAATATAAAAGTCAGGTCAGTCAAACATAAATATAAAAGTCAGGTCAGTCAAACATAAATATAAAAGTCAGGTCAGTCAAACATAAATATAAAAGTCAGGTCAGTCAAACATAAATATAAAAGTCAGGTCAGTCAAACATAAATATAAAAGTCAGGTCAGTCAAACATAAATATAAAAGTCAGGTCAGTCAAACATAAATATAAAAGTCAGGTCAGTCAAACATAAATATAAAAGTCAGGTCAGTCAAACATAAATATAACTGTTACTAGGTTTTTAGTGACTAGCAAGCTCAATTATTCCAATCGTCCAACTTAAATTCCTAGTAAGAGGCTATACTAGGTTTTTGATTTTAGATCTAGAATAACCGTATGAAAATATTTACGTAGTAAGTCTCATAAAACGTGTATGCGCTAAAGTTTTTCGAATGTTATATTCTCTACTTGTAAAAAAATATTTATTAACAACTAATCACGAACAAATAGTTCATCAAATATCATACTTTTGAAACGGCACGTAAAAAAGCTTAATTCGCTTCTCCTGTATTTTTTTCAAAATGGCTCTTACTAGGCTTTGGTTTGGGACAGCCGGTTGGTAGGTATACCTATAAACTTTATAGGTACAGATGGTTCCGCTGTACCTACTACCTACCAACGCATTCTCTACCTGCCGACCAATATAATAACACTCATGGTTTATAGGTACAGATGGTTCCGCTGTACCTACTACCTACCAACGCATTCTCTACCTGCCGACCAATATAATAACACTCATGGTTTATAGGTACAGATGGTTCCGCTGTACCTACTACCTACCAACGCATTCCATCATGGAGGAACAATCACCTACAACCTTCCTGCAACACTGCAATCAAACTGAAAGCGGCTTTTTGGTCATTGTTATTCAACAAAAATAAATTCTATTCTTTGTCAATTGAACACCAAAAATTCGAGTCTTTCTTTATGCAAGACAAATATGTCATGTCATGTCAAGTCTTACTTACTGGCTGACGAATTCAAACAAAAATTAAAAAGTAAAAATACAAGGGCGCATTCTCGAGTTTTTGATAGAGTTTTTTTGAGCAAGAGAAGCAAATAAGAGAAATGAAAATGACGTTCAGACGCATAGTACCAGAAACGCAAATTACCTTATACGCGGATGGCCAGAAATGGATTTCGCAAATTACCAGATACGCAAATTACCAGATACGCATACGACCAGGTTTTGTTTCGCAAATGACATTAATTTCTTAGAGATCTGAAACAAAAAGTCAAGTAGTGACGGTTTAGGTGCCTAGCCTACCTTTATTAACTAACGGTACAGATTAGGTGCCTAGCCTACCTTTATTAACTAACGGTACAGTTTAGGTGCCTAGCCTACCTTTATTAACTAACGGTACAGTTTAGGTGCCTAGCCTACCTTTATTAACTAACGGTACGGTTTAGGTGCCTAGCCTACCTTTATTAACTAACGGTACAGTTTAGGTGCCTAGCCTACCTTTATTAACTAACGGTACGGTTTAGGTGCCTAGCCTACCTTTATTAACTAACGGTACAGTTTAGGTGCCTAGCCTACCTTTATTAACTAACGGTACGGTTTAGGTGCCTAGCCTACCTTTATTAACTAACGGTACGGTTTAGGTGCCTAGCCTACCTTTATTAACTAACGGTACAGTTTAGGTGCCTAGCCTACCTTTATTAACTAACGGTACGGTTTAGGTGCCTAGCCTACCTTTATTAACTAACGGTACGGTTTAGGTGCCTAGCCTACCTTTATTAACTAACGGTACGGTTTAGGTGCCTAGCCTACCTTTATTAACTAACGGTACAGTTTAGGTGCCTAGCCTACCTTTATTAACTAACGGTACGGTTTAGGTGCCTAGCCTACCTTTATTAACTAACGGTACAGTTTAGGTGCCTAGCCTACCTTTATTAACTAACGGTACGGTTTAGGTGCCTAGCCTACCTTTATTAACTAACGGTACGGTTTAGGTGCCTAGCCTACCTTTATTAACTAACGGTACAGTTTAGGTGCCTAGCCTACCTTTATTAACTAACGGTACAGTTTTGTAAATAAATGATTGATTATGATGAAATCTAATAATTATGATATGAATGTGCAGAAGTCACGGTACCCGCTCGGTTTCTACATAATCACGCTGGTGGGCGACAGCGACGTGGCCTGCAGCAGGGAGGAGCTGGAGGAGGAGCCGGACTGGCTGTGGCAGGCCGCCGTGCTGGACGGGAGCGAGCCCGCCGCCGTCGCCGCCGTGCCGCGCCTCAAACAACTCAGCTTCGAGATCAAGGTCGAGTCCACTAGTCTCCACCTCCACGTGACATAGACAATGTGCAGATGGTGCGATCTAGTTATTGTGTTGTGCAGGAGGCGCTGACCTGGCGCGAGTACCTGACGGGCACGGGTGTGGCGCTGGCGTTCTTCCTGGCGTGGTACCTGGCGTTCGGCGCGCTGGTGCTGGCGCAGCGCTGGCCCGCCTGGTACAACCTGGTGGCGCCGCGGGCTCCCAGTCAGTACCGCACCCAGAAACCACTATACTCCGACCGACTACTTCCGATACCATACGTCTCCTTAAATACTTACATATTTTTATCCAATAATTCTCACAATAAATATTATTGATTGTAGATCCTGGTACAGTTTTTGTTACGTAAAGTTGGTGGCTGATGTCGTGTTCTGGTTGCAGAAGCGGAGGCTCTAGAGCCGGAGTCGAGGACGGCGGCGGACGGCGGGCCTGCGCCCACACGTCCCGGGCGGCGCCGCGACTCCAGTGAGTGCCTGTGCGAGGCGAGCCGTGCTGTGCCTCGCCGCTCTGGTGGGCGGGCGAGCGCGTGCTCCGTGGGCGTGCTCCGTGCGCGTGCTCCGTGCGCGTGCTCCGAGCGCGTGCTCCGTGGGCGGACCTCGTGCTAACTTGCTGCACAATACACCTGCGCTTGACTCGCACCCTCAGAGTCCTCTCTTAGGGTGCGCCCACTATAACTTGGAATTCCATCATGACTCTGCAGGAAATACGGATCGAGTAACTCGATGGAAATAAGTGACACCTAGGCATGGACTCTCCCCGTGTTACAAAGTTAGGCAGCATTACGTAAAGTAACGGAGGTCGGTGGTAAGTGGAATGTTGTTCCTCAGCGGCCACGTTCGACAGCAGCGACGCCAGCGACAGCGACTCTGACGGCGAGCGCACCGACGCCACCGCCGTCGCCGAGACCGCACCGCCGCCGCCGGCCGAGGCCGCAGCCCCGCCGAGCCCCGCGCCGCCCGATGACGCCGCAGCCCTACCCCCTCGGACCGTCTCGCCTCTGCCCTCTAACGGACACATCGTCGAAGTACTGGACCAGGCCGACGGCGCTCCCCCTGCAGTCGGAGAGGTAACACGACCGCTCCACCTCACTATGCTTGTAGTAGGTACCTACCTACTTAGGTATCCTGAATTCGAATACATTTTAACTTTGCTTTATTTAGCAATTTGGCTCTTTTGGCTTTGCCAACCCCAGATTCGTGGTACCGATTAAACGTAACGGCCACGGGCTGGTCACGGTGGGATATGCGGGTGACCTCGCTATCCTGGCGACCGGCTGTTTTGGGAATAGGTACCTACACCATGTGACTTGATGAAACTCGCCTTTAAAACCATTGAAACATGGTGCGGTTCACTAACAAGCAACTATCTGGGAAACTTGAAACTCCCAGAACAGTTGAACACAGACAAACTGCTGTAGAATAAACATCTTGACTACAAACTGCTGTAGAATAAACATCTTGACTACAAACTACAACGTGCCACCGCCACTCTCTACCAATGTAGCAGAATGCTACTGCTGCTGGGGAAACCATGGGGACTTTCACCGAAAATAATACAGTGCTATCATTAGACCAACACTTACATACAGAGCAATAGTTTGGTGGACCAGACCGGAACTGACCACCGTCAAAACAAGACTTCAGCGCTTCCAAAGAATGGCATACTACTCAGCAAAAGCAGGCTGCATGGAGAACCACTCCCGGCGCTACCTAGATTATATTTCTAGACTTAGTACCATTTGACCTGACCTTAAAAAAAAAATCATAGCTTCTTGTCGGCTCTAAGACAACATGGGTCTCCGGGGAATCACAAGCAGTCCGCACACTCAGATCATGGACAGGCAGGGCCATGGCGTAAGAACCCCTCATAGCGGTTTATTACCATTTGTCACCCTGATCTGTCCCCTTAGGGGGACAAATAGGAAACAAGATTCGCCAAGTGCGAGTGTAACTCGCGCGCCGAGGGTTTCAAACATTTGCCAATTATTTGGACAATCAATTTTCTGAAATATTTTAAAAAGTATGATACTTACAGAAATTTCAAAAAGTGTTTTGAAATGGCCAAAACAATACCTTTCATTTGATACCCCACATGGGTAGGTACCCCTTTTTGAAAAAAAATCCCCTTTTTTGACCATTTTTCAAAAACTATTATTATTACAGACTTTTCTATATTTTTCCTGTAAAATATAGATCGATATCTACAAACGCCTAATACATTGTACGTGGATCGGTCTGCAATCTTCGGAGATAGGGGGGGGGGGGGGGGGGAAAGGTAAATTTTTCGACTATTTTTGAAATATTTTAAAAAGTATGAAACTTACAGAAATTTCAAAAAGTGTTTTGAAATGGTCAAAATGATACCTTTCATTTGATACCCCACAAAGGCAGGTACCCCTCCTTTTGAAAAAAAATTCCCCCCCTTTTTGACAATTTTTCAAAAACTATTATTATTACAGACTTCTCTATATTTTTCCTGTAAAATATAGATTGATATCTACAAACGCCTAATACATTGTACATGGATCGATCTGCAATCTTCGGAGCTAGGGGGGGGGGAATGGTCAATTTTTCGTCTTTTTTTGAAATATTTCAAAAAGTATGAAACTCACAGAAATTTCAAAAAGTGTTTTGAAATGGTCAAAACGATACCTTTCATTTGATATCCCACATAGGTAGGTACCCCCCTTTTGAAAAAAAATTCCCCCCCTTTTTTACCATTTTTCAAAAACTTTTATTATTACAGACTTCTCTATATTTTTCCTGTAAAATATAGATCGATATCTACAAACGCCTAATAAATTGTACGTGGATCGGTCTGCAATCGTCGGAGATAGGGGGGGGGAAGGTAAATTTTTCGACTATTTTTGAAATATTTCAAAAAGTATGAAACTTACAGAAATTTCAAAAAGTGTTTTGAAATGGTCAAAACGATACCTTTCATTTGATACCCCATTTGCCTTCCTAGGTCTCTTTTGAAATTTCAACATCAAAATTTGTACTGAAAATATTCATTTTCATTTTTCATTTATTTATATATTTTTTTCTTAAAATCAGTAATGGCGCACGAAATGTATCATTATTTCAAATTTCAAGTTAATAGCTGCAGTAGTTACTGAGATATTCAAGAAAGAGCGGGGACGGACAGAGCGAGACCATAAGGGTTTCAAAACCGATCTTTGAAACCCTAAAAAAGGTTCTATCTGTCCCGAGTCGATAAAAAAGCTTGGGACGAGTTTTGCTCCAACTCGAAAACTAACATTCTAACAAGGTAAAGGTTTCTTGTTCGCTTCTTTACTTTACCTTAAAAAGATTGAAGTGGACAAAAAATCAAAGTGATCACTTTATTTCCTAGTTTTGCTTATGTAATCTGAGTTTTTGTGACGTGTCCAAGAGTCCTGTAAGGTCTAAAGGAAATAAAGCACTTTGAATTTTGATATTTTATTGTAAGCCTAACAAAGGATATGTTTGACAATTTGTTTGAATTTATTTATTGATAATTTTCCGACAACCGCTGGATTAAACGTGTTCTTGAGTGGAGACCGCGACTCGGCAAACGTAGTGTAGGACGCCCTCCGACCAGGTGGGATGACGATTTGCGAAAGACTGCTGGCAGATGCTGGTTGCGGCAAGCTGAAGACAGGGCGCTATGGCGCCCAATAGGGGAGGCCTATGTCCAGCAGTGGACTGATGTAGACTGATGATGATGATGATAATTGTTAATTTTTGACTATCGACCGATCGCTACAAACTGATCGGGATGTCATAGCGTCATGATCGCTACAAACTGATCGGGCTGTCGTAATTACATAGCGTCATGATCGCTACAAACTGATCGGGTTGTCATAGCGTCATGATCGCTTCAAACTGATCGGGTTGTCATAGCGTCATGATCGCTTCAAACTGATCGGGATGTCATAGCGTCATGATCGCTACAAACTGATCGGGCTGTCATAATTACATAGCGTCATGATCGCTACAAACTGATCGGGTTGTCATAGCGTCATGATCGCTTCAAACTGATCGGGTTGTCATAGCGTCATGATCGCTACAAACTGATCGGGTTGTCATAGCGTCATGATCGCTACAAACTGAACGGGCTGTCATAGCGTCATGATCGCTACAAACTGATCGGGTTGTCATAGCGCCTGATCGCTACAAACTGATCGGGCTGTCATACAAAGCGTCATCATCGCTTCAAACTGATCGGGTTGTCATAGCGTCATGATCGCTACAAACTGATCGGGTTGTCATAGCTCACCATGATAAACTCTGTAAGATTCAAGGTAAATATTCCGTTATGAATGAGTCAAACAGACACACATTGTTATCAGTGATGCATGACGCATGTTGATGATTGCAGCGCGCTGAGACGGAGGCGGGGGGCGCGGGCGGGGCGGAGCGCGCGTTCGGGCTGCCGGCGCGGCTGCACGTCGCGCGGCTGGCGCGGCGGCGCGGGCGCGTACTGCGCGCGCGCTCGCAGCGCTACCTGTACGCGCTTTCCACCGTCGCCGTGTTCTACGCGCTGCCCGTGCTGCAGTTCGTGGCCGCCTTCCAGCTGGTGAGTGCCGGCTCGGCGTGCGCACCGCGTGGAGTATACCTTGTAACAGTAGGTCGCGCTCCGCAGGTGCTGAACGTGTCAGGGTCGCTGGACCTGTGCTACTACAACTGGCAGTGCGCGCACCCACTGGGCGCGCTGTATGACTTCAATCACGTGTACTCCAACCTGGGGTACCTGCTGCTGGGGGCGTTGTACATGGTGCAGCTGCAGCGGCGACGGCGGCGCGCGGCGGCGGCGCGCCGGCCCGCCACGCATGGTCTGCCGCCGCACTACGGTCTCTGCGCCGCACTCGGCGCCGGCATGATCGTAGTGGCGCTGCTCTCCGCCAGCTACCACGTCTGCCCCAACGCCCTCAACTTCCAGTTCGGTGAGTGCCTGTCCCTCCGCCCCCGCGCGTCCTCCCACACGTCTCACGCGACCCTGCTGTTCCAGACACCGCGTTCATGTACGTCTTGGCGGTGCTGTGCTGCGTGAAGATCTACCAGGCGCGCCATCCCGACATCAACGCGCGCGCGCACGCCACCTTCGGCGTGCTCGCCGTCCTCATCGCGCTCGGTAAATATACCGCCTTACTCAATTTATTTATTTATTTAGTTGGAAAACAAACAGCTTATAAAAAACTTAAATAAGCAGTAACAGTAGTGGGATAACAGTTTTCGCTTAGAGAACGTAATAGTACCTATACCTACATTATGATACAAGTGCGGTAAGTTGAAAATCACAGCCGAGGCGATATTGCTAGCCCGACCCGTAGGCGAGGGCTACAATAAAGCAGAGGCTGTAATTATCAAAGCGCACGTGTGTCATACGACGTTTTATAACATATTTACGAGGAAATAAATAAAACTCGGACATTCAAATAAATTTTCATACGCTTGCAAGTATCTATCGGTCGACTTTTTCGGGCAAAAGGCTTAAAGTAGCCTTTTTCGCTGCCTCTGACACTTCTGGCGGTGTTGAATTAATAAATTCATCATTACTTGACGACATTTTTTTCATCATTACTTGACGACATTTTTAAGTAAAAACAATACGAGCGAAAAGAAAATGCCCGCGGAATAATTTTTACTTCTTCACAAATTAGCGATGCGCACGCATCAGCGGTTGTTTTTAGGCAAAGGCACAAACACAGCCAGTATTAATAATAAAGTACTTAATTAATTTTTTTGTGTTTTGTTACTTATTTATTTATTTTATCAATTATTTTAGCCTACAGCGAGTAGGTACACCAAAACTTACAAGGTATTTAAAATAGGTTATAAACTAGTGATGGTAGGTAAGTGTACCAACCTCTTACAGGCCGACACAGCATGCGTAAGGGTTATACTATAACCACTCTAATACAAAGCAAGGGAAATAGATGTAGATAGTAGTAGATAACATAACGTTGAATTAAACTTACTAACTAACTTACAAAGCAAACAAAAACATTATGCAAAAACAGAAACAAGAAAGTACATACAATAACAAAGCACAATAATTAATTAGACATACAAACAGACAGCTGAGCGGATTCTTATTGCATTTTCCAATAATATAGAGAAAAAATAAATTATAATCCAGGTGTACCAAGCAAGTGACGGCGGAAGCTAGCAAGACTGTCGTAGTCTATATCATAATTATGTTTTGTTACAGATAATGTTTGTAATTTATGGTCAATATTTATTAAATTAAAGAATTAAATGTTTATTTATTATATTTTATCTCCTAAAGTTAATTTTATTCATAAAATGTTGACCACTTTTCTGGCATAAAAACTCTTTGCTAAGATTTAAAAAAGTAGGTACCGTTCGTTTTAGACCATAGACATAGAATTTTTTCACTACGTTTTTTAGACGGAGCAACTAGGAGCAACTTGATAAACCATAGACATAGAATTTTTTAAACCGTGCGTTTTACATTACGGTAAGAATTGGTGAACTTTACGAGCAAATGTGTTATAAATAAGAGTATGTTAAACTATAATTCACATAATCTGATAAAGTTAATTCAGTGAAATTAAATTAAATGAGTAAACTCAATTTTAGAGTGGTTTGCCTTTTCTTTTGGTAACTAATAAATATAAGGAGAAAACATTGGCCTGAAGAGTTACATAGCATTGCACCTACATCCCATATAAATAATATTTAATTATATATACATTACCTACTATTATAATAAATACATATGCATATACTACTTAATATAATATATTCAAAACTAAATTTATATAAATATTCATACCTATTCATATCATTTATTGTGATTTTATGTATACATTTATTTTTTAGGTGTAGGTTAGTGGCTTAGAGCATATAAATGCTCTAAAAATAGTTAGTGGGTACACAATGCATAGAAATAGTTAGTGGGTACACAATGCATAGAAATAGTTAGTGGGTACACAATGCATAGAAATAGTTAGTGGGTACACAATGCATAGAAATAGTTAGTGGGTACACAATGCATAGAAATAGTTAGTGGGTACACAATGCATAGAAATAGTTAGTGGATACACAATGCATAGAAATAGTTAGTGGGTACACAATGCATAGAAATAGTTAGTGGGTACACAATGCATAGAAATAGTTAGTGGGTACACAATGCATAGAAATAGTTAGTGGGTACACAATGCATAGAAACCCTGTCAGGGTGCAACAATTACATAGTTAGTTTGAGTTTTTGTTAGCTTAATAAGTAATTTTACTTTGGTACTTAAATTTATAGAACTAATTAATTTTAGCAACCTCATGTTTAATTATAAAAGTAATTGTAGTAAAGTATTAGTTAAATAATAAATGAATTTGATGAATTTTATGACATGACATGACCCAGGCATTCGACTACCTACGTTAATCATAAAATCCTAATCAGCAAACTTGAGGCGTATGGGATTCGTGGCAATATATCAAACTTGAGGCGTATGGGATTCGTGGCAATATATCAAACTTGAGGCGTATGGGATTCGTGGCAATATATCAAACTTGAGGCGTATGGGATTCGTGGCAATATATCAAACTTGAGGCGTATGGGATTCGTGGCAATATATCAAACTTGAGGCGTATGGGATTCGTGGCAATATATCAAACTTGAGGCGTATGGGATTCGTGGCAATATATCAAACTTGAGGCGTATGGGATTCGTGGCAATATATCAAACTTGAGGCGTATGGGATTCGTGGCAATATATCAAACTTGAGGCGTATGGGATTCGTGGCAATATATCAAACTTGAGGCGTATGGGATTCGTGGCAATATATCAAACTTGAGGCGTATGGGATTCGTGGCAATATATCAAACTTGAGGCGTATGGGATTCGTGGCAATATATCAAACTTGAGGCGTATGGGATTCGTGGCAATATATCAAACTTGAGGCGTATGGGATTCGTGGCAATATATCAAACTTGAGGCGTATGGGATTCGTGGCAATATATCAAACTTGAGGCGTATGGGATTCGTGGCAATATATCAAACTTGAGGCGTATGGGATTCGTGGCAATATATCAAACTTGAGGCGTATGGGATTCGTGGCAATATATCAAACTTGAGGCGTATGGGATTCGTGGCAATATATCAAACTTGAGGCGTATGGGATTCGTGGCAATATATCAAACTTGAGGCGTATGGGATTCGTGGCAATATATCAAACTTGAGGCGTATGGGATTCGTGGCAATATATCAAACTTGAGGCGTATGGGATTCGTGGCAATATATCAAACTTGAGGCGTATGGGATTCGTGGCAATATATCAAACTTGAGGCGTATGGGATTCGTGGCAATATATCAAACTTGAGGCGTATGGGATTCGTGGCAATATATCAAAATTAATTGAATCTTATTTAACGGGACGACAACAAATAACTGAAATTACAAGACACCTTAATACTAAACATGAAGTCACATATTGTATAGTTTTGGCCGAAAGGTGTCTCATCAAGGCAACTCAGTCGCCCCGTGAGTCGAAAAGAAAGCAAAAGGTACGCGATAAATACCCGATAAATAATCTTAAATATGTTATCAAAACATAGACATAGCTCATAGGATTAGCAAGCTGAAGTGGCAGTGGGCTGGCCATATTTCAAGAAGAACCGACAACCGCTGGGGTAAACGTGTTCTTGAGTGGAGACCGCGACTCGGAAAACGTAGTGTAGGACGCCCTCCGACCAGGTGGGATGACGATTTGCGAAAGACTGCTGGCAGATGCTGGATGCGGCAAGCTGAGGACAGGGCGCTATGGCGCTCATTAGGGGAGGCCTATGTCCAGCAGTGGACTGGTATAGGCTGATGATGATGATGATGATGTTATCAAATTGCGAAAGTTTAAAAAGTTTTATATACCATTGTCGGTGTGGAACTGAGCGACATCTGGCTAAGCATTTACATCATTGATGTAATCATCTATGGAGGCTTTCTTTATAAGATTTCGTTTTATGTACTGTTTAAATTTACGAATAGGGAGCTCAGTTGCTTCAGATGGAAGCTTGTTATAGAAGCGTACGCAATTTCCCATAAATGATTTCCCTACCTTTCGTAATCTATATGATGGGATGTGCAGTTTGTTCTTGTTTCTTGTATTTACTTTGTGAACATCACATTTTTTTAAAAAGCTATCTTTGTTTTTGTGCGTATGGATTTTCATATATGTATTGCGATATTACTGTCAAAATATTTATGTCTTTAAATAATTCCCTCAAAGAGTGGCGTGGCTTTAATTTATAAATTGCTCGTACAGCCCTTTTTTGGAGAACAAAGATAGTCTGAATGTCGGCTGCCCGTCCCCAAAGTAAAATACCATAAGACATGATACTATGGAAGTAACTGAAATAAACTAACCTAGCTGTATCTTCATCGGTAATATATCTAATTGTTCGAACCGCATATGCTGCTGAACTAAGTTTCCCTGCGAGAGCATCAATTTGCGATCTCCATTGAAGAGAAGAATCAATATGTAACCCTAGGAAAACCGTTGAGTCGACAAGGTCAACTATCTCATCCTTTAGCATTATCTTAGTTGGGAGTTCTCTTACATTTGGTAACATGAATTTTATGCATTTGGTTTTTTTAGCATTTAGTAAGAGGTTGTTGGAGGTGAACCAATCTAGTATTTGTGAAAGCGAGTTATTTCCATCGTCATAATTACATTTATTTCTGTCAACTTTAAAAATCAATGAATCAGCAAATAACACTATATCACAGAGATCTTTTGCAAAAAAAGGGAGATCATTTACATATACTAAAAATAAAAAGGGACCTCATATTGATCCTTGTGGAACGCCCAATTCAATTTTTGAGCCTCGAGATCTTTCTTTACCAATATCTACTTTTTGAACTCGACCAGATAAATAAGATTGCATAAGGTCTAGTGCCTTGTTGCCAATACCGTAATGTTTCAATTTTCCAATTAGTGTACAATCATCTACACAATCAAAAGCCTTAGAAAGGTCGCAAAATATACCGATGGCGTTTTTCGCCTTATCCCAGGCATACAATATATGCTTTAATAGAGCTGTACCAGCATCGGTTGTCGATCTACCCTTGGTGAAGCCAAATTGATTTTTATGAAGTAGTCTATTAAGGTTAAAGTGAGAGGACAACTGAGTAAGAATAATCTTTTCAAAAACTTTACTCATTGTGGGAAGTATTGAAATTGGCTTGTAGTTGGCTGGATCAGTGTGACTACCAGATTTATAAAGAGGTTCCAATTTACTATATTTCATGAGATCAGGAAAAACTCCTGCGTCGACACAACTATTGAAAATGTAGGCCAAACAAGAAGCAACTTCCTTAATAATTGAACTCAGTACTTTGGATGAAATACCCCAAAGATCCTCAGTATTTTTGATGTTAATTGACTTAAATGTTTTTACTATATAATTAGCATTAACATGGCTAAAGATAAAAACCTCCTTACATTTTTCAACAGATGATTCTAATAATTTAACGGCCATTGGAGGTGAGGAGTTTAGAGACCCGGTAACAACTTTAGGAATATTGGAAAAAAATGCTTCAAAAGCATTGGCTATATCTTTATCATTTACGAGTATTGAATTATTTATTTTTAACCTAATTTCTCTATTCCGTGGCTTTGATTTACCAGTTTCGTTATTTATTAGTGTCCATGTTGCTTTTATTTTATTAGATGAATTTACTAGCTTTTTCCTCAAGAACAGGCATTTCGCAGCATTGCAGACTTTCTTAAATGTTTTAGAGTAGTTGGTTACATACAAAAGAAACGCAGGATCATGTAACATAGCTTCTCTAGCACCATAAAGATCATATAGTCTATTCCTACTTCTATAGATGCCGGGAGTGGCCCAATCAGTGAACCCAACCTTGTCTCTAACTATGCATGTTTTAAGTTTGAAGACTGTGATGTGTGTTCTTTGTTTACAATATTCAAAAGTTCGGCAAATAAGTTATTTGGGTCATCAGACGTCATCATCAGTACACTTACTAACTTAGTCTGTAGGTATGTCAGCTAGTACACTTACTAACTTAGTCTGTAGGTATGTCAGCTAGTACACTTACTAACTTAGTCTGTAGGTCTGTAGGTATGTCAGCTAGAACACTTACTAACTTAGTCTGTAGGTATGTCAGCTAGTACACTTACTAACTTAGTCTGTAGGTATGTCAGCTAGTACACTTACTAACTTAGTCTGTAGGTCTGTAGGTATGTCAGCTAGAACACTTACTAACTTAGTCTGTAGGTATGTCAGCTAGTACACTTTCGGTTATTTGTTTTAAACTACCATCGGAGTAAAATTCGTGGATTGAATAATAGCATTTTTGTAATAATGAAAAATTCAAGATGTTCATAAAAATATTATCTTTTGGTTCGCATTTTAGGCTTTCAGGTAGTTTATTAAATATTTTACTTAATCAAAATTTTGGGCTTTAACTAACTATTGTTAGGGTTGTATCGGGGAGTATTATTTTATTTCGTCTGTTATTAGATGCAGGGTAGGCTAAAAAATAAATCGCAAGCCACATTTTATCCAAAGGATGATATCCTTTGGAGAAAATGCAGCTTTCTCGCGGAGGAATATTCACAAGGATACGTTTTTTTTTTTGCGTTATAAAAAGTTGTTCAAAGTCCGTGCTGTCACTCCATAGTATAACACCATAGTTGAAAGCGGAATATGCATGGGCATAATAGGCAGATAAGGCAGTTTGATAGTTGGTGTTCGATTTTAAGAGATTTTAAAACGCCTAAAGCGTAGGTATACAAATCGCGATAGTTTGGTTTTAGTAGCTTCAATTTGATTTTTCCAATGTAAATATGTGTCCAGAATTATCCCTAAAAGGGCTGCAAATGCCGGCTGGAATAGCTGTTCAGCTGTGCTGTTCAGCTGTGCTGTTCAGCTGTGCTGTTCAGCTGTGCTGTTCAGCTGTGTTGTTCAGCTGTGCTGTTCAGCTGTGCTGTTCAGCTGTGCTGTTTTTTATCCACACATTAAATAATTAATTTTACTTGTTTCACAATACGACTGTGAACATCACTACAAGCCTCATCCATCATACGTAGCTGATCGGTGCTTCTAAGTTGCGTAATTGTCAGATATGTATTTGGGACATAAGTAAAGTAGTAATAGGTCCGCTGAGGCGGGGTTGTGTTGTGTTGCAGTGGTGTGGGGCGTGCTGGGCGGCGGGCCGCTGTTCTGGAGCGTGTTCACATAAGTAAAGTTGTAAGAGGTCCGCTGAGGCGGGGTTGTGTTGTGTTGCAGTGGTGTGGGGCGTGCTGGGCGGCGGGCCGCTGTTCTGGAGCGTGTTCACATAAGTAAAGTAGTAAGAGGTCCGCTGAGGCGGGGTTGTGTTGTGTTGCAGTGGTGTGGGGCGTGCTGGGCGGCGGGCCGCTGTTCTGGAGCGTGTTCACATAAGTAAAGTAGTAAGAGGTCCGCTGAGGCGGGGTTGTGTTGTGTTGCAGTGGTGTAGGGCGTGCTGGGCGGCGGGCCGCTGTTCTGGAGCGTGTTCACATAAGTAAAGTTGTAAGAGGTCCGCTGAGGCGGGGTTGTGTTGTGTTGCAGTGGTGTAGGGCGTGCTGGGCGGCGGGCCGCTGTTCTGGAGCGTGTTCACATAAGTAAAGTTGTAAGAGGTCCGCTGAGGCGGGGTTGTGTTGTGTTGCAGTGGTGTGGGGCGTGCTGGGCGGCGGGCCGCTGTTCTGGAGCGTGTTCACATAAGTAAAGTAGTAAGAGGTCCGCTGAGGCGGGGTTGTGTTGTGTTGCAGTGGTGTAGGGCGTGCTGGGCGGCGGGCCGCTGTTCTGGAGCGTGTTCACATAAGTAAAGTTGTAAGAGGTCCGCTGAGGCGGGGTTGTGTTGTGTTGCAGTGGTGTGGGGCGTGCTGGGCGGCGGGCCGCTGTTCTGGAGCG
Source organism: Eupithecia vulgata (assembly GCA_946478455.1). NCBI lineage: Eukaryota > Metazoa > Arthropoda > Insecta > Lepidoptera > Geometridae > Eupithecia > Eupithecia vulgata. The sequence goes on from OX297865.1 coordinate 16,783,709, forward strand.
TGTTCACATAAGTAAAGTTGTAAGAGGTCCGCTGAGGCGGGGTTGTGTTGTGTTGCAGTGGTGTGGGGCGTGCTGGGCGGCGGGCCGCTGTTCTGGAGCGTGTTCACATAAGTAAAGTAGTAAGAGGTCCACTGAGGCGGGGTTGTGTTGTGTTGCAGTGGTGTGGGGCGTGCTGGGCGGCGGGCCGCTGTTCTGGAGCGTGTTCACGGTGCTGCACGTATTCACGTTCCTGCTGCTGTCGCTGCGCATCTACTACCTCGGCCAGTTCCGGCTCGGTGAGTGTGCTGTGCGTGAGGCGCGCTGCGCGTGCTGTGCGCACCAACCCGGGCGCAGTGTCTGACTCTCCTCCTGGTTCCTGTTGCAGAAGCAGCCAGCGTGGCGGAGGCGGCGCGCGCGCTGCGGGCTCCGCCGCTGTACCGCGCGCGGCTGGCGGCGCTGCTGGCGGCCAACGCGGTGCACTGGGCCTTCGCGCTGTACGGCCTGCTGGTGCAGCCGGAGATCGCAAGCCACCTGCTGTTCGTGCTGCTCGCCAACGCGCTCGTGCACATGCTGTACTACGTGGGCATGAAGCTGGCGCACGGCGAGCGCCTGCGCTGGTACGCCTGGCTGTACTCCGCGGGCGCGGTGTGCGCGTGGGCACCAGCGCTGTACCTCTTCAGCAGCGGGTCCACGGACTGGGCGGCGGCGCCCGCGCGCTCGCGGCACCTCAACCACGAGTGCCGGCTGCTGTCGTTCTACGACGCTCACGACCTCTGGCACATGCTGTCGGCCGTGGCGCTTTACCTCACCTTCAACGCCATGCTGGCCTGGGACGACGGCCTGGCCGCCTTCCCCAGTACGCACATACATGTCTTCTGAGTCTGACCGCATCAAATTTCAAATATCAATAACGTTTATTTCTTTAAGCTTACAAAATAAGGACTTGGAAAAGCCAAATTTTATACTATAAACAGGTTTATAAATAGTCATTATTATCAAATAATAAATATGATGTTACTGATTTTATTCGCTTAAATTTTTGTCCACTAGTGGAAGAAGCGAAAAAGAAACCACTAAGTAAGTTTTATAAAACTTAAAATTAATACATTATCTCAGTCTAAATATAATCTAATTTGTATATAACTCAATATTTATATAAAACTAACTAAGCTTAACATTATTTCCCTTATATACTATTGTCGGTGTGGAACTGAGCGACATCCGGCCAAGCATTTACATCATTGATGTAATCATCTATGGAGGCTTTCTTTATAAAGATTTCGTTTTATGTACTGTTTAAATTTACGAATAGGGAGCTCAGTTGCTTCAGATGGAAGCTTGTTGTAGAAGCGTACGCAATTTCCCATAAATGATTTCCCTACCTTTCGTAATCTATATGATGGGATGTGCAGTTTGTTCTTGTTTCTTGTATTTACTTTGTGAACATCACATTTTTTTAAAAAGCTATCTTTGTTTTTGTGCGTATACATTAGATTTTCATATATGTATTGCGATATTACTGTCAAAATATTTATGTCTTTAAATAATTCCCTCAAAGAGTGGCGTGGCTTTAATTCATAAATTGCGCGTACAGCCCTTTTTTTGGAGAACAAAGATAGTCTGAATGTCGGCTGCCCGTCCCCAAAGCAAAAAACCATAAGACATGATACTATGGAAGTAACTGAAATAAACTAACCTAGCTGTATCTTCATCGATAATATATCTAATTGTTCGAACCGCATATGCTGCTGAACTAAGTTTGCCTGCGAGAGCATCAATTTGCGGTCTCCATTGAAGAGAGGTATCAATATGTAACCCTAGGAAAACCGTTGAGTCGACAAGGTCAACGATCTCATCCTTTAGCATTATCTTAGTTGGGAGTTCTCTTACATTTGGTAACATGAATTTTATGCATTTGGTTTTTTTAGCATTTAGTAGGAGGTGAACCAATCTAGTATTTGTGAAAGCGAGTTGTTAGAGTTATAAGCGAGCATCACAACCCAAGCACTTACTTAATGTACTTACCTGCCTATCTACTTCATGAACGTTTTCTTCATAGATTGGAGCTGAGCACACAACAGTTCAGCACCATGCAGTAGCCTGCGTACATGTGGCGTACATGTAGCGTACATGTAACATACATGTAGCGTACATGTGGCGTACATACTTACTCATAGAATCGGATTGAGAGTGACGTCATCTCTCATGCACAGAACATGCTTGTAAATTCTTTTGCTGAGTTTGCGTTTGTGTTTTTCTCTAATACATTTTTCGCAACATTATAAATCGTAACGACAATTCGGTCTGTCAAACAAAAACATATTCAAACAAAAACATATTCAAATACCCAGGTACAGAAATAGAATCTTATTAATAGTTTAGTACCTATATTATAATATGTATGTACAGTTTTGGAATGGTTGTGGCGACAGATTTGACAATAGTACATTATGATACAAGTGCGGTAAGTTGAAAATTACAGCCGAGGCGATATTAAAATGTTCAATAATTCATAAAATGTTGACCACTTTTCTGACATAAAAACTCTTTGCTTAGATTTAAAAAAGTACGGTTCGTTTTGGACCAGTCATAGAATTTTTTTTACTACAGACGGAGCATCTTGATAAACCGTGCGTTTTACATTAGGTTACCCTTGTTTTTTCTGTTCCGTGAGGTTACCGCACTAGTGTGTAATGAGATACATTACAGTATTGAAATTAATGCAATAAGAGACCCTTTACGAGCAAATGTGTTATAAAGGGTATTTACGTGGAATATTTTACTTATTTCTCGTCATTTTTGTGTTGTATTGTAGCGAGAGTGTGGTCAGTCATCGAGCTGTTGAAAACTTTATTGTAATCGTACGTACCTAGTGGGCACACTAAGTATTATCCAAGCTTAATGTAATATCCTTGTAAGAGAAGGGGTTCAAATTAATGACACAGCACATATAATTTTTTCAGAACTACTCAACAGAACAGGTGGGAGTAAACGAATTTCACTACTTTTTAGGGTTTCAAAGATCGGTTTTGAAACCCTTATGGTCTCGCTCTGTCCGTCCCCGCTCTTTCTTGAATATCTCAGTAACTACTGCAGCTATTAACTTGAAATTTGAAATAATGATACATTTCGTGCGCCATTACTGATTTTAAGAAAAAAATATATAAATAAATGAAAAATGAAAATGAATATTTTCAGTACAAATTTTGATGTTGAAATTTAAAAGAGACCTAGGAAGGCAAATGGGGTATCAAATGAAAGGTATCGTTTTGTACATTTCAAAACACTTTTTGAAATTTCTGTAAATTTCATACTTTTTGAAATATTTCAAAAAAAGTCGAAAAATTGACCATACCCCCCCCCCTATCTCCGAAGATTGCACACCGATCCACGTACAATGTATTAACAATGCATTAACAATGCAATGTATTACAATGTATTACAATGTATTGTACGTTGTTACCTAGTGTTTTCGTTACACATGCCTACTGACGCGGAAAACAATCTTTCGGAGTTTACGGAGTGTTTGAGTGAAGTAGCTGCGATCGTGGAGGACTCTAACGTCGACTCAGTGTTCATGTTGGGGGACTTTAATGCTAAGCCTGGTGCGCTGTTCGGCAATGAACTACGTGATTTTTGTGTAGAACAAGACTGGCGGTGTGCGGACATTGAGCTACTGGGCATGCAATCGGACTCGTATACATTTGTGAGTGATGTTCATGGTAGTACGAGCTGGTTAGATCACTGTATTGTTTCCGAAGCAGCGTGGAGATCGGTTCTAGATGCTAAGATTTACTATGATGTCAACTGGTCTGATCACTTTCCTCTAGAAATAACTTGCAACTTGGACATACTTAGAACAAAATGTAGTAGCAGTATCGTAGAACGTAACACCGTGATATGGGGGAATAGGAACTCTGAGCAGATTAAATATTATAAAGAGTAGGTACTGTAATAATAAGCTGAGGGACATAAATTTCCCATCAGAATTTCAGGAATGTAGTGATAAACTTTGTACTAACTTGGAACATAGGACAATAATTAATGAATTGTATACTAATGTTGTTAACATCCTAAGAACTGGGGCTAGTCATAGCTTTGGTAGGGTAACTTCCATCAAGAAAAAGCAGGTTGTAGGGTGGAACAAACATGTAAAACAAGCACATGCGGAAGCTCGACTTGGGTTTCAGAACTGGGTTTTGTTCGGTAAACCGAAGACCGGCGACTTGTATGATGTGATGACAACCACTAGGAAAATATTTAAACAAAAATTAAAATGGTGTCAGGAACATTCCGAACAAATAAAAATGGATATATTAGCTAGTCATCACACCGACAAACAGTTTGGTAAATTCTGGAAGCAAACCAGCAAACTGAGTCCCAGGTCGGGTCTGCCTGTTAGTGTGGCGGGTGTTAGCGAAACAGCGAAAATAGCGGGCCTATTTAAAGATCATTTCAGGTTGCATTCGCCTCTTGTCACGCCGCAGGATGCAGTGTCTCAGGTTGATGGATCACCTGGTGGGTTGCATGTGTTCACTGCTAAGGAAGTATCAGCGGTTCTGAAAGGTATGAAGAGGGGCAAGTCTCCGGGCCACGACTCCATTAGTATTGAACACCTGCGATTTGCTGGGGTACATCTGCCTGGAGTGCTGGCCATGCTGTTCTCGCTGTGTGTTGCACATGCCTACCTGCCTGATGATATGATGAAGACCGTGGTGGTGCCATTAGTTAAGAATCGGACTGGAGACGTGTCGGATATAGGTAACTATAGACCCATCTCGTTGGCTACTACTATAGCTAAAGTACTGGATTGTATGCTTGACAAACAGCTACAGAAACATCTTGTGCTTCACGACGCTCAGTTCGGATTTCGATCGGGGCTCTCTACAGAAACGGCAGTACTGTGTCTCAAGCATACCGTCCGGTACTACACGGATAGGAAGACACCTGTGTACGCGTGCTTCCTTGACCTATCAAAAGCCTTCGATTTGGTTTCCTATAGTGTCCTGTGGAAGAAGCTCTCAGAAGACACAACGATGCCCGCTGAACTCATAGAGCTGTTCAAGTACTGGTACGGTCATCAGAGCAATGTTGTCAGGTGGGCTGGCTCGCTATCCGAGCCGTACGGGTTGGAATGCGGGGTGAGGCAGGGGGGGTTGAGCTCGCCTCGACTTTTCAGCCTGTACGTCGATCGGCTGATCGGTGAACTCAGTAGCGCTATGGTGGGCTGCTCCGTGGGTGGAAAAATGGTGAACAACATAAGCTATGCCGATGACATGGTGTTGCTGAGCCCGTCGATCAGCGCCCTCCGGAAGCTAGTAGGCATATGTGAGCGGTATGCGGTGACACATGGCCTCAGGTACAACTCTACTAAGAGCGAGCTATTGGTGTTCAAAGCGGGAACTAAATACTATCCACATGTTCCACCCGTCTTACTGGATGGCACCGTGCTCAAACAAGTGTCGCACTTTAAGTACCTGGGGCACTGGGTCACCGATACCCTCAAAGACGACATGGATGTGGAGAGGGAGAGGAGGGCGTTGGCTGTGAGGAGTAACATGTTGATCCGCAGGTTTGCTAAGTGCTCCGAAAAGGTGAAAATTACACTGTTTAGGGCATTCTGCCAATCGTTTTACACCTGCAGCCTGTGGATGAACGTTACTCGAGCGGCGTACAACGCCCTCCGGATACAATACAATAACGCGTTCCGGATGCTGGTGGGTCTGCCGCGCTACTGCAGTGCTTCCGGTATGTTCGCGGAGGCGCGAGTGGATGATTTCCACGGCATCATGCGCAAGCGTGTGGCCTCCCTGATGCAGCGGGTGCGCGCCAGCCCCAACAGCCTCCTGGTCACGGTGTCTGAGAGGGTGGACGGCCCCATACTCAGACACTGGACCGAGACGCATGTGTTGCCCTCTAACGCATCGCGTTGTGCCAAATGATTTTGTGCCAATTATATCATTTTTTATGTTTATGTTTGTGCTTAAATTTAATTTTAAATGAATTTCTTGTGACATGTGTTTATGGTTAATAATAATAATAATAATAATAAAATAAGTTTATTACCTTAAGCACTTCATAATACACATCAGACTAACAAATAAACGTAAAAATAAAATTAATATTAAGGTAATGGGAGTACATTCAGCTTTTTGCTATATACATTACTATAAGTAATGCATGTAGCGCTGGTTTTAAATATACTCCTCTCGGGTAGCTGGTCACCGAAAGGTTTAGGTGATTGCGAGATTTTACACGAAACAATAGTAAAATAAAATATATAACGGAAACAATCAGATCTAGTGAACTATAATAAAGTAGATAGGTAGGTATTTACATTTTCAGTAGGAATTATATAATATAAAAAAAAAAAAAAAGGTGTACACATTACATAATATCACATACATAAAGGTTGCTTAATTAGGTTTAACATACTTACATGTAGATCGAGCATTGCTATGTAAGTATGTTGTGCGAGCGTGTGGTGAACATGTAAGTAATGACTCTCCCGAGGCACCAGTCTCATAAGAGTCTGGGCAACGGGAGACCATGTGAGTGTTTGTACGTGATTTGTGTGGTGTGGGTGTGACTTATTAATGTGTGCATGATTCTCCCGAGGCACCAGTCTCTTAAGAGTCTGGGCAACGGAAGACCATGTGAGTGTTTGTGAATGATATGTGTTTTGTGTGGTATGAGTGTGAGTGATAAGTGTGTGAGTAGTGTTTCTCCCGAGGCACCAGTCTCGTGAGTCTGGGCGACGGTGAGACTATGTGTGATTGTTTGTATTCGTGCGCGCAAGGTTTTTGTTTATTTGCTTTTTATTGTGTTGGCCATTTGCGAGTTTAAAGGTTGTTTCTACCAAATGTATCTGTTGCGAGTGTATTAATGATTTTACTCGTTTTTTAAATGTTAATGAGCCGGTTTTTATTCTTAGTGGTGGTGGTAGTGTGTTCCATATCTTAGCCGCTTGGTATTTTAAACAGCCTTTAAACCCTGCGGTTTGGTGCTTAGGAATCTTAAGAAGGTTCGTGTGTTTTGAGCGAGTGTCACGATCATGAGCATCCTTGGCCCAAGTAAACCTCTCAAACAGGTATTCTGGTTTCTTATTCCAGAGAATTTTTTGAGTTACGCATGCTATATGAAGTTCCCGCCTGTTCTTCATGTTAAGAATACCTTTTTTAGCAAGGTACGGACTGATGTGTGCTCTCCTAGGTATCCTATAGCAGAACCTCGTACATGCATTCTGTACTCTCTGAATAGCGCCTTCCGTCTTTGCCCATAATCTGGGACCATATACTGCGCTACAGTAATTAAATGGAGAAAGCACAAGGAGGTCGCAGAGTAGTAGCCTAATCTCTTCTGAAATATAATTTCGGATATTGTAGAGTACTTTGAGCTTGTAAAATGCGTTCCTTATTTTTTCGTTAACATGCTTAACATACCTCATTTCGCTATCTATAACTAGGCCCAAGTTTCTAGCATCTTGTTCTATAGGGATAACTATATCGTTGATCTTAAGTATGGGATTGTATTTTAAAGTTTTTTGGATTTGAGTTTTAGTACCGAGAAACATCATCTTGGACTTAGCGGGGTTTAGAATAAGCGAGTTATTTGTGGCCCATGAGAAAATCTTGTTTAGGTCTTTGTTCACTAGAGCCATTGCTTCTTTCGTATTGGCCGGGTCAAAGCTGTGATATACCTGTGTATCATCTGCATATAGATGATATTTGCAGCTCTCAATATGATCAGGCATGTCTGCGGTAAAAATCGAGAACAGGGTCGGACTGAGAATTGAGCCTTGGGGGCTGCCCGTCGGCACCTTTGTCACGTCCGAAACTACTTTCTCGCCGCTATTTTTTTCTAGCTCTACATATTGCTCTCTACACGACAAGTACGATTTGATCCAACTGCAAGTATCATTAGAGAAGCCGTAGTAACCTAGTTTAGCGACAAGTAGGTCATGATTGATACAGTCGAAGGCGCGGGAAAAATCAAGTAGGACAAGAACGGAGCAGAGCCCAGAGTCCGACGCGGTAATCAAATCATCTGTGACCCGAAGGAGTGCTGTTTCCGTTCCATGACCCTTCCGAAATCCTGATTGATACCTGGGAATAATTTTCTCCCGTTCAAGATGCTTTTCTATTTGGTAGAGGACCACCCTTTCTAGTACTTTCGATAGGACTGGAAGGATGCTGATAGGGCGCAATTGTTTCAGATCTTCAATAGAGCTAGATTTCGGTATCGGTCTAACTAGGGCACGTTTCCAACTATTGGGAAATTCATTTGTCAAAATAGAGGTATTCACTATGTTAGTAATGATTTTTAAAGTGTCTGGTAGAGTAAGTTTGATCATGTCCGCAGTCAGCCCATCGTAACCAGATGCATTGGTACCTATATTTAATATAATCTTGCCGACAGCTTCCTCAGAAACGGTTTGAAGATTAAAGATATTATTCGTTCTGATACTCGATTTGAAAAATAAATAAACTTCATTATCTACTGTACCAGAACCCGGAACGTTTAAGAAATGATTATTAATCATGGTTGGGTTCATCAGATGTTCAGGAATCGGAGGAGAGTTATTATTAAAGGTTTTTAGCTTTTTAAAGTAATTCCAAAGCTTTTTTGGTTGGTCTAAGTTTTTATTTATATGATATGCAAAAAACGCAGTTTTTTCTCTGTCTAAAGCTCCTGTTACTAGATTTTTTAAGCTTTTGTAGTAGTTTTTGGATGAGTCTGTTTTCTTAGAATTTGCTTTAACAAGAGCTCTATCCCGTAGCCGCATCATAAATCGAACAGTGTCTGTGAGCCATGGTTTTGGAGATTCAACCATTTTTTTACGTTTAAGAGGGGCGTGCGAGTCGAATAATCCATTAATTTTTTTGTTAAACTCCAGTACCATGGAGTGTACATCATAATTATAACATTCTTGCCAGTTTATAGATTTTAAATCATAATTGAATTGCATAATATTTATATTATTTAGTGATCTAGACTCAATACAACGGGGTTTAACTCTATCTTTTTTAATGATAAACGATGTTAAAATCAAAGCATGGTCACTAAGGTTATTATTTGGTAACACCGTTACCTTTTTACATCTATCGGGAATATTTGTTAAAACTAAGTCTATCAATGTTGCGGAAGTATTTGTTACTCTAGTCGGCTCTGTAACTAACTGCTCCAGATTATGCTGAGTGCAAAACATGGATAATTCACGGGAGTTTGCTGTATTTGAATGTAGCATGTCAACGTTAAAATCAGTCAGTACACAAATATAGTCACAATTTAGGAAGGTAGACAGGGACTCGCTTAGTGAGCTGAGGGCTGGGGTCACTTTGACCTTCTCAGGTCTATAAGCAGTGCCTATTGCCATTCGAGCGCTAGGTAACGTTACCTCAAGCCATAATTGTTCCAGTTCTGATGTTGGATGAGCGCGAACTCTAGCACGTATGCCTTTCCTCACATAGAAGCCAACGCCCCCGCCCGTCTTCTTACGAGATCTAAGTTTAAGTATGTAGTCTGGTAGAGTCGGTGCTATTTTTTCATCTTTTACCCAGGTTTCATTCAAAGCTAAGATATCGGGCTTGTGCGTTAATATGGTTGCTTCTAGCTCGTCCCTTCCCGTGTTTAAAGATTGTACATTCAACAGACCTAGTACCAAACGTTTCCTTTGGGTTGTGTTATCCATACTTGATCACATTTTTTTTTACACATAAACGTCGTTGTAGGCGGTGTACTATAATAGTGTATGCGCGGGTTGTTTTGGTTGTGTCATGTGAGTGAGTATTGTGTGTGTCTGAATGATGTGTGTGTTTATTTAAGAATGTGAACCTAAACAGCAAGTATTCTCGTGTATCTACATTCGCTAAACAGTGGTAAGAGAGTTTGGCAATTATATTTTTAAAACAAGAATGGCGCTCTACTACTCGTACAATAAGAATAATAATAATAATGCGGGAAATAATATAACAAATAATTAAAAAAATATTATCTAAACATAGAACTAAAGGGCTATGTGCAATTTTAACAGATAAAATACATGCATGGAAATTAGCAAGACACAGTAATATAGACACATAATATGATTTTACGATAACAATACTTATGACGCAAAATAATAGCACTCGAGCTACTAAGGGACTAGTTGGTCGTGTTATGCGTGGAGCGCGGTTTAAAAATCTTGTAGAGGTCGTCTTCGTTCCGAACACGAAACGCTGGCTTCTTGTCTCCCTCTCTTACAAGTATTTTTCCTTCCCTCGTCCAGGCATACTTCCACTGGTGGTCCTTACTCAGTTTGCGGGTCTTGGCGAAGAGTAGTCTGGTTTCTTTAGTTAGCCTCTCATTGATGTAGATAGGCCTCGGTGTCCCAGCCAGTTGGATGTCGCCCGTGGATATGTTGCGGCGGGCGCGCGCGGCGCGGATCACACCCTCGTGCACCGCACGCCGAGTCACCCGCAGCACGATCGGGCGCGTTAGCTGCTTGCCGTCCTTGTCCAAGCGCACCGGGCCTACTCGCCGCGACTCTACAATGTCTCGCTCATCCACTGACAAACCGATCTTATTCAAGATCAGCCCAGTGACGTGCATGACGTTCTCGCCGCTGTGCTCCGTAACACCGCAGAATTCTATGTCGTTCTGCAGACTTAGTTGCTCTCTGTTGCTAATTTCCTTCTTTAGATCACGTATCTGCTGTTCCAGGTCTTCCGTGCTCTTAGCCGCCGCTTCTAACGCCTGCAGTTTTGCCTCTTGCGCGTCCAGGCGTTCTGAAAGAGCACTCATTTGATCCAAACTACTTTGGAATGTGCTCCTCATTTTGGTTTGATTTGATTGTGTAATTATGTATGTGTTTTTATGTGTATTGATGTGACATTAATAATTGAAATTGATCTTATGGTTACTAACATAGTATCTAAGTAGTTTACTAACAATTATGGTGAAAAACTGAAATAAATAAATTGAATTGAATTGAATTGAATTGAATTAAGCGTTTGTAGATATCGATCTATATTTTACAGGAAAAATATAGAGAAGTCTGTAATAATAATAGTTTTTGAAAAATGGTCAAAAAGGGGGAGAATTTTTTTTCAAAAGAGGGGGTACCTACCTATGTGGGGTATCAAATGAAAGGTATCGTTTTGACCATTTCAAAACACTTTTTGAAATTTCTGTAAGTTTCATACTTTTTGAAATATTTCAAAAAAAGACGAAAAATTGACCATTCCCCCCCCCCCCTAGCTCCGAAGATTGCAGACCGATCCATGTACAATGTACTAGGCGTTTGTAGACATCGATCTATATTTTACAGGAAAAATATAGAGAAGTCGGTAATAATAATAGTTTTTGAAAAATGGTCAAAAAGGAGGGGATTTTTTTTTCAAAAGTCGGGGTACCTACCCAAGTGGGATATCAAATGAAAGGTATCGTTTTGACCATTTCAAAACACTTTTTGAAATTTCTGTAAGTTTCATACTTTTTGAAATATTTCAAAAAAAGACGAAAAATTGACCATTCCCCCCCCCCCTAGCTCCGAAGATTGCAGACCGATCCATGTACAATGTATTAGGCGTTTGTAGACATCGATCTATATTTTACAGGAAAAATATAGAGAAGTCTGTAATAATAATAGTTTTTGAAAAATGGTCAAAAAGGGGGGGAATTTTTTTTCAAAAGGAGGGGTACCTGCCTATGTGGGGTATCAAATGAAAGGTATCGTTTTGACCATTTCAAAACATTTTTTGAAATTTCTGTAAGTTTCATACTTTTTGAAATATTTCAAAAATAGTCGAAAAATTGACCTTTCCCCCCCCCCCCCCCCCCTATCTCCGAAGATTGCAGACCGATCCACGTACAATGTATTAGGCGTTTGTAGATATCGATCTATATTTTACAGGAAAAATATAGAGAAGTCTGTAATAATAATAGTTTTTGAAAAATGGTCAAAAAGGGGGGGAAATTTTTTTCAAAAGGGGGGGTACCTACCTATGTGGGGTATCAAATGAAAGGTATCGTTTTGACCATTTCAAAACACTTTTTGAAATTTCTGTGAGTTTCATACTTTTTGAAATATTTCAAAAAAAGACGAAAAATTGACCATTCCCCCCCCCCCCTAGCTCTGAAGATTGCAGACCGATCCATGTACAATGTATTAGGCGTTTGTAGATATCAATCTATATTTTACAGGAAAAATATAGAGAAGTCTGTAATAATAATAGTTTTTGAAAAATGGTCAAAAAGGGGGGGAATTTTTTTTCAAAAGGAGGGGTACCTGCCTATGTGGGGTATCAAATGAAAGGTATTGTTTGACCATTTCAAAACACTTTTTGAAATTTCTGTAAGTTTCATACTTTTTGAAATATTTCAAAAATAGTCGAAAAATTTACCTTTTCCCCCCCCCTATCTCCGAAGATTGCAGACCGATCCACGTACAATGTATTAGGCGTTTGTAGATATCAATCTATATTTTACAGGAAAAATATAGAGAAGTCTGTAATAATAATAGTTTTTGAAAAATGGTCAAAAAGGGGGGGAATTTTTTTTCAAAAGGAGGGGTACCTGCCTATGTGGGGTATCAAATGAAAGGTATTGTTTGACCATTTCAAAACACTTTTTGAAATTTCTGTAAGTTTCATACTTTTTGAAATATTTCAAAAATAGTCGAAAAATTTACCTTTCCCCCCCCCCCTATCTCCGAAGATTGCAGACCGATCAACGTACAATGTATTAGGCGTTTGTAGATATCAATCTATATTTTACAGGAAAAATATAGAGAAGTCTGTAATAATAATAGTTTTTGAAAAATGGTCAAAAAGGAGGGGAATTTTTTTTCAAAAGGGGGGGTACCTGCCTATGTGGGGTATCAAATGAAAGGTATCGTTTTGATCATTTCAAAACACTTTTTGAAATTTCTGTGAGTTTCATACTTTTTGAAATATTTCAAAAAAAGACGAAAAATTGACCATTCCCCCCCCCCCCCCCAGCTCCGAAGATTGCAGACCGATCCATGTACAATGTATTAGGCGTTTGTAGATATCAATCTATATTTTACAGGAAAAATATAGAGAAGTCTGTAATAATAATAGTTTTTGAAAAATGGTCCAAAAGGGGGGGAATTTTTTTTCAAAAGGAGGGGTCCTGCCTATGTGGGGTATCAAATGAAAGGTATCGTTTTGACCATTTCAAAACACTTTTTGAAATTTCTGTAAGTTTCATACTTTTTGAAATATTTCAAAAAAAGACGGAAAATTGACCATTCCCCCCCCCCCTAGCTCCGAAGATTGATGACCGATCCATGTACAATGTATTAGGCGTTTGTAGATATCAATCTATATTTTACAGGAAAAATATAGAGAAGTCTGTAATAATAATAGTTTTTGAAAAATGATCAAAAAAGGGGTTTTTTTTTCAAAAAGGGGTACCTACCCATGTGGGGTATCAAATGAAAGGTATCGTTTTGACCATTTCAAAACACTTTTTGAAATTTTTGTAAGTTTCATACTTTTTAAAATATTTCAGAAAATTGATTGTCCAAATAATTGGCAAATGTTTGAAACCCTCGGCGCGCGAGTTACACTCGCACTTGGCGAATCTTGTTTTTTTTAATTACTGTTTCATCAATAAATAAATGATGCTGGACAATTCACACAGCATTATCTAGCCCCAAGGTAAGCAGAGCTTGTGTTATGGGCACTAGATAACTGATATACATAATATAACACAATACATAGATAAGATGGTAGGGCGCGACCTTCGGAGCTCCAACACACGCTTCATTGAAGAGGCGATAGAGCGAATCCGAGGGTTCAAAGTATTCACTCAGCAGCTTGGCAGGAGCCACCTGACGAAGCTTGAAACGCATGATGGGAGGACTGTATTGTCGAAGCCGGAGATCTTAGCAGAGATCGAGGATTTCAATTGCCGTATATACGCTGCACTTACACGCTGCTGATTCTAGAACCACCGACGAACTGCCAGACACATCAGTCCAGACGAGATCGTGTCGGCTCTGTGGTAACTTAAAAATGGAAAAGCCCCCGGTAAAGATAAAGATAAAGATAGTTTAATTGCTTGAACACAATGTAGGTTATATAGATGTTAACAGTTTTTTGTTTTAATTATGTTCTACTAAGACTAGCAGCAAATGTTACAATAACTTAAAATTTATATTGTCTACTAGCGGTCCGCCCCGGCTTCGCACGGGTAGTTATTTTAGCAATAAAGCTCAAATTGACTACGTTTTAGTTACAAATCATTTGTATGGGAAAAAGAAGGGCTATTTTTAGGGTTTTTCCAGCAATAATTCTAATTTTTCTCGCCGTAAAAACCATCCTTGAACTTCAACGAACATTTTAAAAAAAGATTTGGCCAAATTGGTCCAGGCGTTGTTGAGTTATGCGCTTACCAACACATTTTGCGATTCATTTTTATATTATAGAATAGATATAGAAGATTGTCGGTGAAGACGGAATATCATCAGAGCTTTTGAAAGCCGGAGAAACCCCTGTTTTACAGGAATTACAGAACCTCCTCAATGCCGTCCTTCACAGTGGGAGAACTCCAAAGGCATGGAGCGGGAGTCTGCTGGTGCTATTTTTTAAGAAGGGCGATAAACCCTCCTAATAAATTACAGGCCCATATCGCTCCTGAGCCATGTCTATAAGTTGTTCTCACGAGTGGTCACGAATCGTCTCGCCAAAAGACTCGCTCGACGAGTTCTAGCCACCGGAACAGGCCGGGTTTCGCGGAGGATATGGCACCATAGACCACATACACACAGTAAGGCAGATTTGCAAAAGTCCAAAGAGTAATCAGCCCCTGTGTGCCCCTTTATGGAGTATGAAAAAAGCCTTTGACTCTGGCGAAACGTGGGCTGTTCTGGAATCCTACAGCGATTCCAAGTAGACTATCGTTATATCGAGGTGCTGAGATGTGTGTCCAAGTACAGGGCCAGCAGTCTAAACCCATCCAACTGCGCAGAGGTGTGAGACAGGGGGATGTTATATCCCGAAACTGTTCACAAGCGCGCTGGAGGATGTGTTTAAGACGCTGGACTGTAAGGGCATAAACATTAACGATTACATCTTACACCTGCGATTCGCGGATGACATTGACTTGATGGCGGCTTCAGCCTTACGACGCATCCGTCTTGGCATGAACTTGGATAAAACCAAGGTCATGATCAATGGCCACATTGATCCGGGACAGCTCGTCGTACATGGCCACTTTCTCGAAACTGTTTCCGAATTCACTTCGGCAGATTCTGCAGTTGGGTAAAAATAATTTCGAGAAGGAGGCCAAGAGGAGGATCCAGCTAGGTTCGGTTGGGCCGCGTTTGGCAAACTACGTTGAGTCTTCTCGTCATCCATACCTCAATGCTTGAAAATGAGTTAAGTTAGTGTAGTTAGTGAGATAAGTTTTCAATCGGTGTGTCCTACCCGTCATGACCTACGGAGCTGAGACGTGGACATTCATAGTAGCGCCCGTCCACTAATTTTAAATCGCGCAGTGAGCTAGATAAGGAGAGAGCTATGCTCGGAGTTTCTCTGAAAGATAGAATTCGCAACGAATACATCCAACAGAGAACTAAGGTTATCGACATAGCTCAAAGGATTAGCAAGCTAATTATAAGTATCCACAGGAAAAAAAAACTAAATTAGATTAATAACACAGTCGAAAAAAAAAAGAATGACGGCGTTTTGTTAACATAAACATATAAACTAAGTTTCATGAAATACCTAATAAAAATAAATGCTACTCAACAAGCGTTTGAGACGCTTGGTTGAGGTATTAAATAAATCTACATCAACAATTTTCTTAGCTAACTCATTGTTCCTATCATTAAACACAGTATGGGATGATAACATATCATTAAAAGACTTGCATGCCCTTATTATGAACGAGTTCTGCCTGTAGTTCGTCCTCACCACTGGCTCATGCAAGAGATTAGACTTGCGAAGTGAGCCTGTATTCGTGCGCTAACCTATCAGCTCTTACAGCTCTGGACAATCCACCGTTCCGTTTGCTATATTCATGAGATAGCATAAGTCTGCAATATTCCTACGTTCAATAAGGGGTAAGAAATGGAATTTGCGACAGCGTTCAGTATAATCTGCCAGATAAATTTTAGCTCTAAACTGCAAGTAACGTAAAAAGCGTTTTTGAATAGGTACCTTCAATTCTGGATTTATAGATGTCATATCGCGGGTTCCAAACCTGCGACGCGTACTCTAAATGGCTACGAACATACGCACAGTACAGAATCTTGAAGGTTTTAATTAGAATAGCATTCATAAATATAAAAATATAATATAATTAAATAACGTTATATTTTATATAATTAATAAAATATTTCGCTACTAACTACAGCAAGCAAATATATAAAATCGTCTAGAGTTTGTGGTTTTCAGGAATTTTTTTGGCTGATATTAGTTTTTTTTTAACCTAGTTTTAAACGTATGCAATGATTTGGTTTTTCGCAGAGGAGGCGGTATATCATTCCAACAACGAGAAGCTGCAAAACAGAATGAACCTCGAAAAGCCATAGTTCTGTTTTTGTGTCAATAAAATCAGATTAGAGCAAGCTCTACGTGGATATCTAGAGTTAGTCTCATATGCCCATTCTAGTTTTTTGTACAGGTAAGGGGGTGATTTAAATTTAATAAGGCCAAACAAAAGAGTCGCCAAGTGCAAATCCCGGCGTGCTTTCATCTTTAGCAAGTCTAACGAATTCAGGTAAGGAGTAACATGTGATCGAGGTGGAATATGGAAGCAGAATCTTGCGCATGCGTTCTGTACTCGCTGGACTAACTTCTCAGTGCGACTGAGTAGACAGGGCCCAAATACGACATCGCAGTAGTTAAGCTTTGATAAAATAAGTGATTCGCTCAAGGTTATGCGGACTGTTTCACTGAGGTAAGGACGAATTTTATATAGAGTTTTTAACCTATAAAAGCAGTTACGTGCACTCTCAGTCACTTGATTTTCATATCTAAGTTGGGAGTCAATAGTCAGTCCCAAGCTTTTTGCCTCCGAAGCATATTTTATCGTCTCACCACCTACTGTCAGTTTTATAATACCCTTATCTATCTTAAGCAGATTGACTCTAGGTTCAGTGAGAAGAAATAATGATTGTTTTGGATTCAACACAAGTGAGTTAGAAAGAGACCATTGAAAAATATTATCTAAATCAGAGTTAATTTCGTTCACTGCACTCAGATAATCAGATGGAGGAAAAGAATGGTACAACTGCAGATCATCCGCATACAGGTGGTATTGACAATGAGAAATGTTTCTTACAATATCAGCACTTTAAAGGATGAACAGAATTGGTTCAAGGATAGATCCCTGGGGAACTCCTCGAGAAACCAGCTGTAAAGACGACCTAACAGTTTTTCCATCCATCATTTTCAACTCTACACACTGTTGTCTACTACTTAGATAGCTATCAAACCACTTGATTGTGGTAGAGTCAAAACCGTAATAAATAAATAAATAAAATAGCGAGCTTTGATAAGAGTAGAGATATGTTAATAGAATCAAAAGCTCGTGAAAAGTCCAATAAAACCAGCAAGCTGCACATGCCACGATCCTGAGCAGACAGTAAATTGTCCACCACATCCAGTAGGGCAGTCGCAGTGCTGTGACCTTTGCGAGAACCTGACTGGTACTGAGGAAAGATATTGTGCTCTTTCAGATACTTAATAAGCTGCAAACTTACCACTTTCTCCAGAACTTTAGACAGGCAAGGCAGCAGGCTTATTGGTCTCAGGTCAGATACAGTTTCGGGGGTGCTTTTTTTAGGTATCGGCTTTACTATCGCCACTTTCCAACACTCCGGAAAGACGCCACAAGCGAGAGAACTATAAATAATTGCTGTGATGGCTTGCAATGACTGAGGTAGAGTTAAGATAATCATATCCAAACTTATACCGTCAATACCCTTAGCATTCGATTTAAGGTTTTGAATTATTTTTAAAACTGTTTCCTCACCAACAGTCTTAAAAGCAAAATTTTCTGATTTCTGACTGAAACTATGGCATTCAAAATAGGTTAGCTGAGAAATACTGACAAAACCATCACCTGGGACATTCAGAAAGTGAGTATTAATAATATTCGGATCAACAAATTGTGGAGGGAGCTCTGTGGCGTCTTTTTTATTTAGTAATATATCTTTTAAGTTTTTCCATAATTTTTTTGAATCTTTTCCATAACGGTTTATTTGATTGGTAAAGAAAGCCGTTTTCTCACTTTGGATTGCCGCGAGTACGATATGCTTCATATCCTTGTAACATTTCTTAAGGATTTGACAATTCTGTGATTTGTACCTATTGTGATAATCATTCCTAATTTTTATCATTTCTTTAACCGTATCAGTAATCCACGGATGGGGAGGTCCTTTAAATTTTTTGTTACAAGTGGCGCGTGTAAGTCAAATAATGCATTAATAATGCGAGTAAAGTCTGAAACTAACTTATTTAAATCTAGAGGTAGCTGAAAGTGAGCCAAGGCAGAGTTCAGATCATCCATAAAAATTTCAATTAAAATGTTTTTTAATGGCCTACTTATAGGAGACAAAACGAGGGCTAGGCTTATCTTTTTAGGGTTTCAAAGATCGGTTTTGAAACCCTTATGGTCTCGCTTTGTCCGTCCCCGCTCTTTCTTGAATATCTCAGTAACTACTGCAGCTATTAACTTGAAATTTGAAATAATGATACATTTCGTGCGCCATTACTGATTTTAAGAAAATAATATATAAATAAATGAAAAATGAAAATGAATATTTTCAGTACAAATTTTGATGTTGAAATTTCAAAAGAGACCTAGGAAGGCAAATGGGGTATCAAATGAAAGGTATCGTGAAGTCTGTAATAACAATAGTTTTTGAAAAATGGTCAAAAAGGGGGGGAATTTTTTTTCAAAAGGAGGGGTACCTGCCTATGTGGGGTATCAAATGAAAGGTATCGTTTTGACCATTTCAAAACACTTTTTGAAATTTCTGTGAGTTTCATACTTTTTGAAATATTTCAAAAAAAGACGAAAAATTGACCATTCCCCCCCCCCTAGCTCCGAAGATTGATGACCGATCCATGTACAATGTACTAGGCGTTTGTAGATATCAATCTATATTTTACAGGAAAAATATAGAGAAGTCTGTAATAATAATAGTTTTTGAAAAATGGTCAAAAAAGGGGATTTTTTTTCAAAAAGGGGTACCTACCCATGTGGGGTATCAAATGAAAGGTATGGTTTCGGCCTTTTTAAAACACTTTTTGAAATTTCTGTAAGTTTCATACTTTTTAAAATATATCAGAAAATTGATTGTCCAAATAATTGGCACATGTTTGAAACCCTCGGCGCGCGAGTTACACTCGCACTTGGCGAATCTTGTTTTATATTAAAATCAACTAAGAGCATCGCATGGGCCCCAAGGTCAGGGTCGTGCTTCACTAAAACATTAGTAGCTCTAGAGTCAGAGCAAACCAAGTCAATTAGAGTTTGACTATGAGACGTGAAATGTGTCGGCTGATTTACAAATTGATTAAGATTCATACAACTAAGAAATTGTTCAAGTAACTTAGTTTTAGTATCATTTTTATCTAACAAATTAATATTGAAATCTCCCAGTATTATTATATTGTTACAATTTAAGAATGACCCAATGGAATCGCCAATAGCTTCAAGAAAAGCATCAACCTGCAACCATTGAGGTCTGTATGCAGTACCAATAATTATTATTTTACCACAGACATTTAATTTCAGCCACATCTGCTCTACCATCGGCGCAACCGGATAAGGAATCAGTTTATTTCTCAAGCCTTTCCTAACGTAAAACGCTACCCCGCCACCACGACCGTGTCTTATATGATCGGGTCTTGGAGACAGGTATAACCGATACCCTGGAAGTTTTGGATCTTCTTGACCTGGTCTCAGCCAAGACTCATTGATTGCCAGCAGGTCGGGCTTCGTATGATCCATGGCTACTATAAATTCGTCATGACCGGTATTTAAAGATCCTGCATTGAAAAAACCAACTTTCAGATTTAACTTAGGAGATTTTAAAATCACTTTCTTCGACTCCAACTATGAGTAGCCAAAACAGACGGTATGAATTTAGGGATAGGTACATAATATAAACCATAAAATTTAGGACATTCATTTAAGTGGCATTTGTTTCTAGACTTAGCACTGGATAGCAATCTGCATAAAATCAATAAAACGTAAAAATTTAATATTTCATAAAAACCGCTATTAAAAAGGAGACAATTACATTTTAAAACCTTAAACTTTATACCTACTCGTAATTTTAAAAACATCATGAGTGCTAAAGTAAAGTAAAATAAATAAATAAAGGATAATTTCATTGATTTAAACAAAAATAACGAAAAGTAATTAAAATAAAATAAAATCAATCTCCGATATATCAAAACTTTAAAATAACAATGTTATAAAAACAGCTATTAAAATAGAGACACTGACACTGTTTATTAGTTTTGGCCTCAGCAAGTAACAAACATCCATCTAAACATCCAAGCTATCGCAAATAGGTAGTTATATTATTGTGAAGATGAGTTAAGACAAACATTTTTATATGTATTATTTATTTAAAGCGCTTATGGCATAGCCAAACTATACGTTCAAAATGATCTAAGGATGGAGAAGAAAATTACTACGAGGCTTATTGGTACGAACGTAATCACTTTTCATGAAAACAATCCGTGTCAATGTTTTATTTTAAGAATTTGACCTTTTCTAAGTGTACATTTTTGTATTTATGGAAATAAAGACTTTTTGATTTGATTTGATTTGAATAAAGGCATAGAGGTATAATAGGAACCTGTTGTTTTGCTAGGAAATTAGATGCCCTGTTAATTTGGGGCTACCATACTCATAATTTTAAAATTTGTCGTTCTAAAAAATTCCTTCCATTCCAAGTCCAATGAAAAGCTATTGTATTGTATTCTCTTTGGAAAAACTTATGCTAGGTACTGTTTCAAAGATGACAGTTTCGCGGCATGACTGTTGTACCCACAGATATCAGAAATAAAGGAGATATGAAAAGGAGGCGTAGCCGGTGTCGCAGCAATATGCCCAAAAACGGAACACATTGCTCGCGGCAGTAAAAGTATCATTTAGTTGAAGTTCGAACGTTGGCTTCAACGGATTAACGTATTCTGGTAAAATGCCGTGTTGTTACATAGTAATTTGTAAAAATAGAAGTGAAATTAGGAACTTTAAGTCAAATGGAATCACATACCATCGGTAAGTATTTAAAATAATATGTATGTGTATCAAAAAACAAATTCATGCTGATTGATTTCTTGATCTCTCTACTTTTTTACTATGTGACTGAACGCCAGCCGCGATAATGTTGTAAACTGTTTACAATGCTTGCTCTGTACCTATGACTATTTGAACGTTGAGTTCCAATACTGCAATGTATAATTAACATAGTGAAAGTACAGAATACGATCAACCGCGTGGTACGGCCACTGCTCGTGGACGTGATTTAGTGATGTGCCCCGAGTTGTTGTTTGTCGATAAAGATTGACATTTTTGATACCTATTATGTATTATATTGACGACTTAACCTTAAACATTTGGATTTAATGTGTACAAATGTATATTTTGTGTATAATAATAATAAGTACTATTACTACAAAACAGGTCTTTAATAAATGTCAGGCAGATATTTGTTTAATAAATTAGAGTATTATTATTGTAATCAATATTAATAAGTAATATTTTGGGTCTTAGATTTTGACTGTTGTCTTTGTGCTTATGAACTATACATAAAGCAAACAGGAATAGGTTAGTGCTACAAACGGGGACCAAATTGGTGGCCGTTAGTACGGAGTACGATATGTTCGGCACATTTTGACGATATATGTTTGAAGTCCTTAAAAACACCTATTAATTTCTTTTAATTTTTATGCGTAAAAATAATAATCAAGTACTTATCGTTTTACGTTCGACAAACAATCCCTATCGTAAACGCCTATTATTGCGACTGTAGTGGTGCTGTACGGACATCACTTGTAACCTAGTGTGCGAACCAATAGTTGCACTATACGCGTTGTGTGCATGACAAGCACACAACGCGAAGTATTGTTTCTATTTTGATTACTGTGTGCGCGTGAGCTTTTAATGCGACACCAGGTTTCGGTACGTAGCGCATAGGATTGGCATCTCTCTAGATCTCTGTGGTTGTACCTAACCTTGAACGAACAAAATACTCATTTACAACTACATAAATCAATCGTTATTTTCGGGAATTGGCATGTGTCTTGTTCTGAAACTAATTGTGCTCTCATGTACGGTACATATCATAATAATTAATATTTATTATAATCATATTCAAAGTTATAGGTAGGTATTGTTATTTTATTATACCTACTACATTTACTAGGTAATTACCATTTATTTATAATAAGTTAACTAGCAGTTTTAGCGCCTTTATTTAACATATTGCTCTCCCAAAATGTTATACTTATAGGTATATATAATATTCTCACCCTATTTTATTTTATTTTTTCACTTACTTTTTGATAATTTCAAATATCCAGTGTTGCCACCTTGTTTCCGCTTTATGGAGTTAAAAACTGTCTTCTGTCGTGCTAGATCTGTGATCGTGTCTGTCACTTATCCTTCCTGGTTCTGACTGAAAACCAGCGCTCTTGCACAAATTACATTTTGTGTTAGAGCAATAAGCTGAGTCACGACCAGTTAGACCGACACACACACGCGCGCTTTTCTACTTGCTGAGTGGGCTACTTAGTACCATTACCAACCCAATGGATTGTGTTAGTATTTAAATAATTCATCCTTGTTTTCTTAGTTTAAGTATGTACCTACTTCATTATCTAGTAGGTACTTAAGTAGTCTTATGTTTATATCTATGTACTTACTAAAGTTTTATTTGTATGTTGTGCTGTGTTGTGTCTAATAAATATTTTTCTTCTTCTTCTTCTTCTTCTTTTTCAGCATCATCTCTCGGTAGGTAGTATAGTCTGAACATGTATGTTTGAAGTATTACTTATTGAGCTGACTGTATCGTAGTGAAAAAATTCTATGTCTGTGGTATCACTCATTATAACAAGATTCGCCAAGTGCGAGTGTAACTCGCGCGCCGAGGTTTTCAAACATTTGCCAATTATTTGGACAATCAATTTTCTGAAATATTTTAAAAAGTATGAAACTTACAGAAATTTCAAAAAGTGTTTTGAAATGGTCAAAACGATACCTTTCATTTGATACCCCACAAGGGTAGGTACCCCTTTTTGAAAAAAAAAATCCTCTTTTTTGACCATTTTTCAAAAACTATTATTATTACAGACTTCTCTATATTTTTCCTGTAAAATATAGATTGATATCTACAAACGCCTAATACATTGTACATGGATCGCTCAGCAATCTTCGGAGCTAGGGGGGGGGAATGGTCAATTTTTCGTCTTTTTTTGAAATATTTCAAAAAGTATGAAACTCACAGAAATTTCAAAAAGTGTTTTGAAATAGTCAAAACGATACCTTTCATTTGATACCCCACATAGGTAGGTACCCCCCCCTTTTGAAAAAAAAATCCCCCCCTTTTTGACCATTTTTCAAAAACTATTATTATTACAGACTTCTCTATATTTTTCCTGTAAAATATAGATTGATATCTACAAACACCTAATACATTGTACGTGGATCGGTCTGCAATCTTCGGAGCTAGGGGGGGGGGGAATTGTCAATTTTTCGTCTTTTTTTGAAATATTTCAAAAAGTATGAAACTTACAGAAATTTCAAAAAGTGTTTTGAAATGGTCAAAACGATACCTTTCATTTGATACCCCACATAGGTAGGTACCCCCCTTTTGAAAAAAAATTCCCCCCCTTTTTGACCATTTTTCAAAAACTATTATTATTACAGACTTCTCTATATTTTTCCTGTAAAATATAGATCGATGTCTACAAACGCCTAATACATTGTACGTGGATCGGTCTGCAATCTTCGGAGATAGGGGGGGGGAAAAGGTCAATTTTTCGACTATTTTTGAAATATTTCAAAAAGTATGAAACTTACAGAAATTTCAAAAAGTGTTTTGAAATGGTCAAAACGATACCTTTCATTTGATACCCCACATAGGCAGGTACCCCTCCTTTTGAAAAAAAAATCCCCCCCTTTTTGACCATTTTTCAAAAACTATTATTATTACAGACTTCTCTATATTTTTCCTGTAAAATATAGATCGATGTCTACAAACGCCTAATACATTGTACATGGATCGATCTGCAATCTTCGGAGCTAGGGGGGGGGAATGGTCAATTTTTCGTCTTTTTTTGAAATATTTCAAAAAGTATGAAACTTACAGAAATTTCAAAAAGTGTTTTGAAATGGTCAAAACGATACCTTTCATTTGATACCCCACATAGGCAGGTACCCCTCCTTTTGAAAAAAAAATCCCCTCCTATTTGACCATTTTTCAAAAACTATTATTATTACCGACTTCTCTATATTTTTCCTGTAAAATATAGATCGATGTCTACAAACGCCTAGTACATTGTACATGGATCGGTCTGCAATCTTCGGAGCTAGGGGGGGGGAATGGTCAATATTTCGTCTTTTTTTGAAATATTTCAAAAAGTATGAAACTTACAGAAATTTCAAAAAGTGTTTTGATATGGTCAAAACGATACCTTTCATTTGATACCCCACATAGGTAGGTACCCCCCCTTTTGAAAAAAAATTCCCCCCCTTTTTGACCATTTTTCAAAAACTATTATTATTACAGACTTCTCTATATTTTTCCTGTAAAATATAGATTGATATCTACAAACGCCTAATACATTGTACGTGGATCGGTGTGCAATCTTCGGAGATAGGGGGGGGGGGTATGGTCAATTTTTCGGCTTTTTTTGAAATATTTCAAAAAGTATGAATTTTACAGAAATTTCAAAAAGTGTTTTGAAATGTACAAAACGATACCTTTCATTTGATACCCCATTTGCCTTCCTAGGTCTCTTTTGAAATTTCAACATTAAAATTTGTACTGAAAATATTCATTTTCATTTTTCATTTATTTATATATTTTTTTCTTGAAATCAGTAATGGCGCACGAAATGTATCATTATTTCAAATTTCAAGTTAATAGCTGCAGTAGTTACTGAGATATTCAAGAAAGATCGGGGACGGACAGAGCGAGACCATAAGGGTTTCAAAACCGATCTTTGAAACCCTAAAAATGGTTACGAGATGGGAAGGTTACGAAATGGGAAGAAGCCAAATAAACTTTACAGTAGGTATCATTGTACACTCATAAGAATATAAATCGGTTCCCAAAAAATAGCGATATACATAATTTAAATACTAGAAATAAGAATAAACTCGCTGTGCCCACAACTAGGCTACACAAGATTAATGTATCTTATAGAGGACAATGTATACGCTTCTACAACAAAACTCCAAGTGAGTTGCAAAAATTATCAATAAATAAATTCAAACAATTTGTCAAACATGTCCTTTGTAAAAAGGCTTACTATAAAATATCAGATTATCTAGCTAGACGATAAAAAAGCTTGGGACGAGTTTTGCTCCAACTCGAAAACTAATATTCTAACAAGGTAAAGGTTTCTTGTTCGCTTCTTTACTTTACATTAAAAAGATTGAAGTGGACAAAAAATCAAAGTGATCCCTTTATTTCCTAGTTTTACTTATGTAATATGAGTTTTTGTGACGTGTCCAAGAGTCCTGTCTAAAGGAAATAAAGCACTTTGAATTTTGAATTTTACTATGACAGGAAATGCCAATACTGGCAAAACCTATGTATTT
Organism: Eupithecia vulgata; assembly: GCA_946478455.1. NCBI lineage: Eukaryota > Metazoa > Arthropoda > Insecta > Lepidoptera > Geometridae > Eupithecia > Eupithecia vulgata. The sequence continues at coordinate 16,809,494 of OX297865.1, forward strand.
CCGAGGTGCCCATTCCACTCATCTATTTTTTTTTATCCAATGTACATTTCATCAAAGAACTTGGATGACTTCATCGAATTTACTAGCAACACCGATATTTGATCAAAGATTTGGATACTAGTTTCTGTCCGCGGCTTCGCACGCGTTGTTTTTATGAAAAGTAATGAAAACGTATACCTACAGGTTAATTATTTCACATGGGAACTGAAGTTTTATAGCTACCTACGTAGGTAGGCTCAGTGTCGTCTTACGTCTACGTGCTGGGTTCAATCATTCTTATATTATTTATCGTGATAAATATAATTGTCACCTCTTCCACTCCACGTACCTACTTAGGAGTTTCTAAAACAATACAAGTGTCGCTCTTCAAAACATCTTACTACTCATTGTTTCATATTTATATGAGCCGTCAGAGTGATTAAAATTATCTTAGCAAACAAAGCTTTCAAAGTTATCTGTGCATAAAATGTACCATCAAAAAATAATGATAATAACAGAATTGCACCATATGCACAGATAACTTTGAGAGTTTTGTTTGCTAAGATAGTTTTGATCACTCTGAATGCTCATATAAATACGAAACAATGAGTAGTAAGATATTTTGAACACCTTGGGTGCTTACAACAATATGATCCCGCTATTGGCGGACCCGCGAATCCCAGTTTGCGTGCTTACAGGCGCTGTGGATGTTTCGAAATGCAAACGAACAACTTTCAACTTGAATCGGCGAAAATGGGCCGAAAAAACGGTGTTGTCTTGTGATGGGTACCTGGTTAGTTCAGCTTTACTTCGGCTTGAGGCAAATGCTTCCTCGATGACGAAACTCTTATTTATTCCAATAAACTTCAATATATTTTGAGGACACCTTAACAGACTATGTTTATCAAACGAACGCACACGCACATCATAAAACTAATAGAAAGGGACGGAGAAATTTGCATTATAGGTAAGTGTTCCCCTTGTAACAGTGTGCCCCCCTTACCCTTGTAACAGTGTGCCCCCCTTACCCTTGTAACAGTGTGCCCCCCTTACCCTTGTAACAGTGTGCCCCCCTTACCCTTGTAACAGTGTGCCCCCCTTACCCTTGTAACAGTGTGCCCCCCTTACCCTTGTAACAGTGTGCCCCCCTTACCCTTGTAACAGTGTGCCCCCCTTACCCTTGTAACAGTGTGCCCCCCTTACTCTTGTAACAGTGTGCCCCCCTTACCCTTGTAACAGTGTGCCCCCGTTACTCTTGTAACAGTGTGCCCCCCTTACTCTTGTAACAGTGTGCCCCCCTTACCCTTGTAACAGTGTGCCCCCCTTACTCTTGTAACAGTGTGCCCCCCTTACTCTTGTAACAGTGTGCCCCCCTTACTCTTGTAACAGTGTGCCCCCTTACTCTTGTAACAGTGTGCCCCCCTTACTCTTGTAACAGTGTGCCCCCCCTTACTCTTGTAACAGTGTGCCCCCCTTACCCTTGTAACAGTGTGCCCCCCTTACCCTTGTAACAGTGTGCCCCCCTTACTCTTGTAACAGTGTGCACCCCTTACTCTTGTAACAGTGTGCCCCCCTTACTCTTGTAACAGTGTGCCCCCCTTACTCTTGTAACAGTGTGCCCCCCTTACTCTTGTAACAGTGTGCCCCCCTTACTCTTGTAACAGTGTGCCCCCCTTACTCTTGTAACAGTGTGCCCCCCTTACTCTTGTAACAGTGTGCCCCCCCTTACTCTTGTAACAGTGTGCCCCCCTTACCCTTGTAACAGTGTGCCCCCCTTACCCTTGTAACAGTGTGCCCCCCTTACTCTTGTAACAGTGTGCCCCCCTTACTCTTGTAACAGTGTGCCCCCCTTACTCTTGTAACAGTGTGCCCCCCTTACTCTTGTAACAGTGTGCCCCCCTTACTCTTGTAACAGTGTGCCCCCCTTACCCTTGTAACAGTGTGCCCCCCTTACCCTTGTAACAGTGTGCCCCCCTTACTCTTGTAACAGTGTGCCCCCCTTACTCTTGTAACAGTGTGCCCCCCTTACTCTTGTAACAGTGTGCCCCCCTTACTCTTGTAACAGTGTGCCCCCCTTACTCTTGTAACAGTGTGCCCCCCTTACTCTTGTAACAGTGTGCCCCCCCTTACTCTTGTAACAGTGTGCCCCCCTTACCCTTGTAACAGTGTGCCCCCTTACCCTTGTAACAGTGTGCCCCCCTTACTCTTGTAACAGTGTGCCCCCCTTACCCTTGTAACAGTGTGCCCCCCTTACTCTTGTAACAGTGTGCCCCCCTTACTCTTGTAACAGTGTGCCCCCCTTACCCTAGAGAGGACAACTGAGTAATAATAATATATTCAAATACTTTACTCATTGTAGGAACTTTTTCTTTACTACCGAAAATTCCTCAATCTGAAACGTGACAAACTCCGGCAAATCATCAGTATTGTCTGTCCAGTGACAATACTGATGATTTGCCGGAGTGCTGCTGAACTGCTGCGTGCTGAACATGAGCTGATCAAACACTATCTAATGTAAATTGGGTATCACGGACAGCCCCCTTTGTAGGTAGGGGGAGGGGGTGATGCAGATAGGGACGGGCGCGCATGTGCTTGTAGAGTGCGATAGCGTAGCTTCTTCAAGACTGCAACACCTTGGTACCTACACCTTCCTAGAGGACATAGAGCGGGTGGTGAGACTAGCAGCCCCCCCCCCCACTCCCCCACCCGACACCTGCTGCCTAGACTAGTTGCAGGAACCAGTCCAGGAACAAGTAGGTAGTGTACGTTAGCCTTCCGACCAACGCTTTCTCGACGCAACGCACGCATTCAGCCGATTGCGATGTTCAGGACATAAGTCCTGAAAATTATTATTAGAATTAAATATTTAGAGGACATTTTATTTTTTCACAAAAGTTTGAGCATTATAATTGCAAATTAAATGATTTTTATTAATAATTAGGTATATTTGCAAAAACAATAGGTATTTTAAGTAGATAAGTACGTAGTCATTGTTAGTGTGCGTACTTTCAAAGACAATGCCACAGTTCCGGTGTCAGGCCGCAGTGTCAGTGTCAGGCCGCAGTGTCAGTGTCAGGCCGCAGGGGCTTGTCTAACGATAAACCTTTGATAGGACCTACATCTAAAATAAAATGCAAGCTTGTAATATCTAGTAAAAATGTATTTATTACAAAAGTAGCAATACCTAGGTATCTTGTGGTGTGAGAAGAAACCTCCACCCTCCTTCCTTTCCCCCTCTGAACCACAATCTTGTGGTGTGAGAAGAACCCTCCACCCTCCTTCCTTTCCCCCTCTGAACCACAATCTTTACATTATAACGTTGATATCGTTAAGGATTCGTACAGTTTTCTTAAATTATAATTTAAAAACATTAGGCGTCTGTCTGCTCCACCCTCCACCCTCCACCCTCCACCCTGCAGACCTACAAATACATAGATAGGAACAACAAAAGAAAACATTCAAATGAAATAATGCATTTTTATACGAGGTAGGTACAGTCAGCGTCAAATTTAAATAAGCGTGAAGAGTAGTCAAAATGATCTGAAAAACATAAAAGCAATTTGATATACGCAGTTTGAATGATCATATTGTTGTAAGCACCCAAGGTGTTCAAAACATCTTACTACTCATTGTTTCATATTTATATGAGCAGTCAGAGTGATCAAAATTATCTTAGCAAACAAAATTAATAAATAAATAATGCTGAACAATTCACACAGCATTATCTAGCCCCAAGGTAAGCAGAGCTTGTGTTATGGGTACTAGATAACTGATATACGTAATATTATACATTACATAGATAGATATTTTTTATTATACATAGAAAACACCCAGACCAACGGAACAAATTTCTGCAGATCGTACACAAATTTGTTCCGCGGCGGGGATCGAACCCGCAACCCCTTGCGTCGCAGGCAGACTCTCGCCCGCTGCGCCACTGAGGTCGTCACAAAATTCTCAAAGTTATTTGTGCATATTGTTGCAATTCTGTTATTATCATTATTTTTTGATGGTACATTTTATGCACAGATAACTTTGAAAGCTTTGTTTGCTAAGATAATTTTTTGATCACTCTGACTGCTCATATAAATATGAAACAATGAGTATTAAGATGTTTTGAATACATTGGGTGCTTACAACAATATGATCATTCAAACTGCGTATATCAAATTGCTTTTATGTTTTTCAGATCATTTTGACTACTCCTCACGCTTATTTCAATTTGACGCTGACTGTACGTTGTCTAAGTAGATACCTACCTGCTGCAACTCGCAAGAAACATGAGAGTAGCATGAGTGAGGGTCTGTGCCTCCCTGCTCGTGCCGGACTAACTACCATGAGTGAGGGTCTGTGCCTCCCTGCTCGTGCCGGACTAACTACCATGAGTGAGGGTCTGTGCCTCCCTGCTCGTGCCGGACTAACTACTATGAGTGAGGGTCTGTGCCTCCCTGCTCGTGCCGGACTAACTACCATGAGTGAGGGTCTGTGCCTCCCTGCTCGTGCCGGACTAACTACCTATCTTTACATGTCAGGGAGCTGGCAACCCCGCGGGGGGCGGGGGTTGGGGGCCGGGGGGGAGGGGGACCTATCTTACATCACAATCACAACAGACATTAGACTACAAACTAGGTTAGCTCTCTCATCTCAATAAAAAACATCACTATGAAAGTAGCTACCTGCTAGCTAGGTAAGGTACTTACTATCTAAAACTCTTAACATTATAAAAAACTTGACCTAATACTTATCATTATCACTCCTCAACATAACATAACATAACATAACATAACATAACATAACATAATGTAACGGAAAAAATGAATGAAAAGAACAGAGCGGTCGGCGGTCGCTCGGTCGAGCGGAAGCTGCCCGAATGTACGTCGACCAGTGGGGCTCGGTACTCTACAGTGGGTAGCCCCTAGGGGCAGGCGACCAGTGGGGCTCGGTACTCTACAGTGGGTAGCCCCTAGGGGCAGGCGACCAGTGGGGCTCGATACTCTACAGTGGGTAGCCCCTAGGGGCAGGCGACCAGTGGGGCTCGGTACTCTACAGTGGGTAGCCCCTAGGGGCAGGCGACCAGTGGGGCTCGGTACTCTACAGTGGGTAGCCCCTAGGGGCAGGCGACCAGTGGGGCTCGGTACTCTACAGTGGGTAGCCCCTAGGGGCAGGCGACCAGTGGGGCTCGGTACTCTACAGTGGGTAGCCCCTAGGGGCAGGCGACCAGTGGGGCTCGGTACTCTACAGTGGGTAGCCCCTAGGGGCAGGCGACCAGTGGGGCTCGGTACTCTACAGTGGGTAGCCCCTAGGGGCAGGCGACCAGTGGGGCTCGGTACTCTACAGTGGGTAGCCCCTAGGGGCAGGCGACCAGTGGGGCTCGGTACTCTACAGTGGGTAGCCCCTAGGGGCAGGCGACCAGTGGGGCTCGGTACTCTACAGTGGGTAGCCCCTAGGGGCAGGCGACCAGTGGGGCTCGGTACTCTACAGTGGGTAGCCCCTAGGGGCAGGCGACCAGTGGGGCTCGGTACTCTACAGTGGGTAGCCCCTAGGGGCAGGCGACCAGTCGGGCTCGGTACTCTACAGTAGGTAGCCCCTAGGGGCAGGCGACCAGTGGGGCTCGGTACTCTACAGTGGGTAGCCCCTAGGGGCAGGCGACCAGTGGGGCTCGGTACTCTACAGTGGGTAGCCCCTAGGGGCAGGCGACCAGTGGGGCTCGGTACTCTACAGTGGGTAGCCCCTAGGGGCAGGTGACCAGTGGGGCTCGGTACTCTACAGTGGGTAGCCCCTAGGGGCAGGCGACCAGTCGGGCTCGGTACTCTACAGTAGGTAGCCCCTAGGGGCAGGCGACCAGTGGGGCTCGGTACTCTACAGTGGGTAGCCCCTAGGGGCAGGCGACCAGTGGGGCTCGGTACTCTACAGTGGGTAGCCCCTAGGGGCAGGCGACCAGTGGGGCTCGGTACTCTACAGTGGGTAGCCCCTAGGGGCAGGTGACCAGTGGGGCTCGGTACTCTACAGTGGGTAGCCCCTAGGAGCAGGCGACCAGTGGGGCTCGGTACTCTACAGTAGGTAGCCCCTAGGGGCAGGCGACCAGTGGGGCTCGGTACTCTACAGTGGGTAGCCCCTAGGGGCAGGCGACCAGTGGGGCTCGGTACTCTACAGTGGGTAGCCCCTAGGGGCAGGCGACCAGTGGGGCTCGGTACTCTACAGTGGGTAGCCCCTAGGGGCAGGTGACCAGTGGGGCTCGGTACTCTACAGTGGGTAGCCCCTAGGGGCAGGCGACCAGTCGGGCTCGGTACTCTACAGTAGGTAGCCCCTAGGGGCAGGCGACCAGTGGGGCTCGGTACTCTACAGTGGGTAGCCCCTAGGGGCAGGCGACCAGTGGGGCTCGGTACTCTACAGTGGGTAGCCCCTAGGGGCAGGCGACCAGTGGGGCTCGGTACTCTACAGTGGGTAGCCCCTAGGGGCAGGTGACCAGTGGGGCTCGGTACTCTACAGTGGGTAGCCCCTAGGAGCAGGCGACCAGTGGGGCTCGGTACTCTACAGTGGGTAGCCCCTAGGAGCAGGCGACCAGTGGGGCTCGGTACTCTACAGTGGGTAGCCCCTAGGAGCAGGCGACCAGTGGGGCTCGGTACTCTACAGTGGGTAGCCCCTAGGAGCAGGCGACCAGTGGGGCTCGGTACTCTACAGTGGGTAGCCCCTAGGAGCAGGCGACCAGTGGGGCTCGGTACTCTACAGTAGGTAGCCCCTAGGGGCAGGCGGTTCCTATCTGCTATAGGCATCTACTTCACATGTGGACAAGCGCGACTCACGATATATTTTTACAAAATGCTTAAAATCGAGTGCGGGTAGCCCAGCCGGCGCGGCGCGGCCTCGGGGCGGGGCGGAGCGGCGGCGCGTGAAGTCCTGTCCACGACGTGGGGTTTCCGCGACGTGGGGTTTCCGCGACGTGGGGTGTCCACGACGTGGGGTGTCCACGACGTGAGTTGTCCAGCGAGGGGCGTGTCGCAGATTGCTTGAAATCGCACCTCAATTACCTACAGTGTTTTAGCCTTTTCTAGTAGATCGTTGATAAATTTCTGAAAATAAATTATATAGTGGTTTATTCATGAATAGAAGATATAAGTTTACGGTTTATGAACCATAGCACTCACCAACCTTTAGTTAGTGTGGTTCACTATACAGGGTTCTTTTATATCTGGGGCAGTGTGGATTTGTATGCCGCACCACGGAACAGAAAAAACAAGCATAGCAAGCAACAAACTTATTTTTTATGTTCCGTGTGCCGCACGGAACATTTGTTGATATTGTAATAAACAAATGAAGCGTGAGTGTTAGTGAGTGTTAGTGAGTGTTAGTGAGTGTTAGTGAGTGTTAGTGCATAATGAAATGAGTCAACTTAGTAAAACATTTTGATGCCGATCGACTCAGTTCCATTCCATGTGAGGACCATTTCAATTGTAGCGGATCGGATACAAAAATGTGTGCAACTAAAATATCTAAATTTTAAATTATAAAAACATTTTAAGTTATAATTATATTAGTTTTAATTACCTAAATCCTAATTTTATTTATTGACATACTGGGTCGCACCAAAACGGGTGCGCTATGTGGAAGTACTTTGGTGCGGTTCATCTGGGTGCGGTACGAGGAATGCCTCGTGCGCCATTTCAATGGTTTATGAATTATAGGCGTAGGTATTAGTGAAAATGAGAAATTCTCTGGCCGGCGACAACCTAGTTACTACACTCCTACAACCTGACTACACTCCTACAACCTGACTACACTCCTACAACCTGACTACACTCCTACAACCTGACTACACTCCTACAACCTGACTACACTCTAGTTATAAGATCTGACATGTACCTGTAATATTGTATTCAGCAAATAAACGACTTGATTTGATTTGATTTGAACCTTTGTATAATGTGACTGTTATAATGTGGCATGGCGCGCGGGCGTAGCGCAGTGACCCGGAGTGGGTACAGGCATGGCGCGGGGCGTAGCGCAGTGACCCGGAGTGGGTACAGGCATGGCGCGGGGCGTAGCGCAGTGACCCGGAGTGGGTACAGGCATGGCGCGGGGCGTAGCGCAGTGACCCGGAGTGGGTACAGGCATGGCGCGGGGCGTAGCGCAGTGACCCGGAGTGGGTACAGGCATGGCGCGGGGCGTAGCGCAGTGACCCGGAGTGGGTACAGGCATGGCGCGGGGCGTAGCGCAGTGACCCGGAGTGGGTACAGGCATGGCGCGGGGCGTAGCGCAGTGACCCGGAGTGGGTACAGGCATGGCGCGGGGCGTAGCGCAGTGACCCGGAGTGGGTACAGGCATGGCGCGGGGCGTAGCGCAGTGACCCGGAGTGGGTACAGGCATGGCGCGGGGCGTAGCGCAGTGACCCGGAGTGGGTACAGGCATGGCGCGGGGCGTAGCGCAGTGACCCGGAGTGGGTACAGGCATGGCGCGGGTCACTGCGCTACGCCCCGCGCCATGCCTGTAGCCAGTCCAGTCGCCAGTCCAGTCGCCAGTCCAGTCGGCGCGCACGGCAGGAACTTCATGCAGGTCTTTCTCAACCTCAGACGCACAATAGGCCTCCAGCTCCGGTCACTTGGGCGACCCAGCTACGCACGCTCTGCTCTCGGGCCATTAGGGGAGGCCTATGTCCAGCAGTGGACTGGTATAGGCTGATGATGATGATGATGATGAATCAATATTTAAATAAACAAGATCCGTCAAGTGCGAGTGCAACTCGTGCGCAGACGACGCCGAGGGGCGGGGGGGGGGCCCGCGAGAGGGTTCAAATATTTAGACATAGTCATTTATTTACTTGCTGCTGCACAACACACACATAATAATATAATTTGAAAGAAAAAGTGATAAAAAGACTGACTGCTGTGTTACAGCAGCAAAAAGGTCTCGACTCAGCATGATTGATTACTACTCTGAAGTAGAAGGCGCTGGTATTCATGTAAGTAGATAGGCGCTGGTATTCATGTAAGTAGATAGGCGCTGGTATTCATGTAAGTAGATAGGCGCTGGTATTCATGTAAGTAGATAGGCGCTGGTATTCATGTAAGTAGATAGGCGCTGGTATTCATGTAAGTAGATAGGCGCTGGTATTCATCTAAGCCTACAGCCGATCAAATACTTATTATGTTATAATGATTAAATAAAACATACTGTATTTCTACTTACATTTACATCTTTTTGAGGTTTTTTGGCATCAGCTAGAAGTTTCTGAAAGTTTATCAAAAAATGCAGGTTAGGTACAGCGAAGTAAAGTAGATCGTCAATAAATAATAAATAATTCTGGTATGTAGAAAAAATAAATATAAATTAATATTTAGACATTTTTATAAATTACATAAAACAATTGAGTTTCTATAAGGTATATTGTCAAACAATTGAGTTTCTATAAGGTATATTGTCAAACAATTGAGTTTCTATAAGGTATATTGTCAAACAATTGAGTTTCTATAAGGTATATTGTCAAACAATTGAGTTTCTATAAGGTATATTGTCAAACAATTGAGTTTCTATAAGGTATATTGTCAAACAAATGCTAAAGCAGGTATTTATTGATCTTGTAATGATGATATTTAATCTCTTAGAAAAATATAAAATAAGTTATAAAAAGAAATGTAATTGGAAATCTAAATGTATAGGTATCTATAGCTAGTAAAAGAAAACGTAAACTTTATTTATAAACTAAAAAGAAAAATAGTAATGAGGTGGCAAAAATATATAAAACATAACTACCTACTGTAAAATCATGAAAAAAGTTATTAAAACATCAAAGACAATTTCCAATAATTATAAAATTCATAAACAATAGATAACCATCACTAAAAAAAATTAATAGTATTTTTCTTACACCTGTAGATTATAATGAAATACCTAGTGAAAATTATAATAAAACAAGATTCGCCAAGTGCGAGTGTAACTCGCGCGCCGAGGGTTTCAAACATTTGCCAATTATTTGGACAATCAATTTTCTGAAATATTTTAAAAAGTATAAAACTTACAGAAATTTTAAAAAGTGTTTTGAAATGGTCAAAACGATACCTTTCATTTGATACCCCACATGGGTAGGTACCCCTTTTTGAAAAAAAAAAACCCTTTTTTGACCATTTTTCAAAAACTATTATTATTACAGACTTCTCTATATTTTTCCTGTAAAATATAGATTGATATCTACAAACGCCTAATACATTGTACATGGATCGGTCATCAATCTTCGGAGCTAGGGGGGGGGGGGGGAATGGTCAATTTTCCGTCTTTTTTTGAAATATTTCAAAAAGTATGAAACTTATAGAAATTTCAAAAAGTGTTTTGAAATGGTCAAAACAATACCTTTCATTTGATTCCCCACATAGGTAGGTACCCCCCCTTTTGAAAAAAAATTCCCCACCTTTTTGACCATTTTTCAAAAACTATTATTATTTCAGACTTCTCTATATTTTTCCTGTAAAATATAGATTGATATCTACAAACGCCTAATACATTGTACGTGGATCGGTCTGCAATCTTCGGAGATAGGGGGGGGGAAAGGTAAATTTTTCGACTATTTTTGAAATATTTCAAAAAGTATGAAACTTACAGAAATTTCAAAAAATGTTTTGAAATGGTCAAAACGATACCTTTCATTTGATATCCCACTTGGGTAGGTACCCCTACTTTTGAAAAAAAAATCCCCTCCTTTTTGACCATTTTTCAAAAACTATTATTATTACCGACTTCTCTATATTTTTCCTGTAAAATATAGATCGATGTCTACAAACGCCTAGTACATTGTACATGGATCGGTCTGCAATCTTCGGAGCTAGGGGGGGGGGAATGGTCAATTTTTCGTCTTTTTTTGAAATATTTCAAAAAGTATGAAACTTACAGAAATTTCAAAAAGTGTTTTGAAATGGTCAAAACGATACCTTTTATTTGATACCCCACATAGGTAGGTACCCTCCCTTTTGAAAAAAAAATCCCCTCCTTTTTGACCATTTTTCAAAAACTATTATTATTACCGACTTCTCTATATTTTTCCTGTAAAATATAGATCGATGTCTACAAACGCCTAGTACATTGTACATGGATCGGTCTGCAATCTTCGGAGCTAGGGGGGGGGGAATTGTCAATTTTTCGTCTTTTTTTGAAATATTTCAAAAAGTATGAAACTTACAGAAATTTCAAAAAGTGTTTTGAAATAGTCAAAACGATACCTTTCATTTGATACCCCACATAGGTAGGTACCCTCCCTTTTGAAAAAAAATTCTCCCCCTTTTTGACCATTTTTCAAAAACTATTATTATTACCGACTTCTCTATATTTTTCCTGTAAAATATAGATCGATGTCTACAAACGCCTAGTACATTGTACATGGATCGGTCTGCAATCTTCGGAGCTAGGGGGGGGGGGGAATGGTCAATTTTTCGTCTTTTTTTGAAATATTTCAAAAAGTATGAAACTTACAGAAATTTCAAAAAGTGTTTTGAAATGGTCAAAACGATACATTTCATTTGATATCCCACATGGGTGGGTACCCCCCTTTTGAAAAAAAATTCCCCCCCTTTTGGACTATTTTTCAAAAACTATTATTATTACAGACTTCTCTATATTTTTCCTGTAAAATATAGATCGATATCTACAAACGCCTGATACATTGTACATGGATCGGTTTGCAATCTTCGGAGATAGGGGGGGGGGGGGGGGTGGTCAATTTTTCGACTTTTTTTGAAATATTTCAAAAAGTATGAAACTTACAGAAACTTCAAAAAGTGTTATGAAATGTACAAAACGATACCTTTCATTTGATACCCAATTTGCCTTCCTAGGTCTCTTTTGAAATTTCAACATTAAAATTTGTACTGAAAATATTCATTTTCATTTTTCATTTATTTATATATTTTTTTCTTGAAATCCGTAATGGCGCACGAAATGTATCATTAATTCAAATTTCAAGTCAATAGCAGCAGTAGTTACTGAGATATTCAAGAAAGAGCGGGGACGGACAGAGCGAGACCCTAGGGGTTTCAAAACCGATCTTTGAAACCCTCATCATCATCATCATCATCTGCCTATACCAGTCCACTGCTGGACATAGGCCTCTACTAATGAGCGCCATAGCGCCCTGTCTTCAGCTTGCCGCATCCAGCATCTGCCAGCAGTCTTTCGCAAATCGTCATCCCACCTGGTAGGAGGGCGTCCTACACTACGTTTTCCGAGTCGCAGTCTCCACTCAAGAACACGTTTACCCCAGCGGTTGTCGGTTCTTCTCGAAATATGGCCAGCCCACTGCCATTTCAGCTTGCTAATCCTTTGAGCTGTCGGTAACCTTGGTTCTCTGTCGGATGTATTCGTTGCGAATCCTATCCTTCAGAGAAACTCTGAGCATAGCTCTCTCCATAGCTCGCTGAGCGACTTTAAACTGGTGGACCAGCCCTACCGTGAGTGTCCACGTCTCAGCTCCATAGGTCATGACGGGTAGGACGCACTGATTGAAAACTTTCGTTTTCAAGCATTGCGGTATGGATGACGAGAAGACTCGACGTAGTTTCCCAAACGCTGCCCAACCTAGCTGGATCCTCCTCTTGGCCTCCTTCTCGAAATTGTTTTTAACCAACTGCAGAATCTGCCCAAGGTAAGTGTATTCGGAAACAATTTCGAGAGGTGGCCATGTACGACGATCGGTCCCGGATCAATGTGGCCAATCATGACATTGGTTTTATCCAAGTTCATGCCAAGACCGATGCGTCGTGAGGCTGAAGCTAGGCCGTCCAGCATCAGAAATTTTGAAACCCTAAAAAGCTCAAATCAATACACAAGAAAGGCGTAAAAATGACATGAAAAATTACAGTCCAATAGCAATTTTGTCTCGTTTTTCCAAAATAATTGAAAAAGATTTACATTCTACATTCGTATCCTTCTTAAATGCTTATAATATCATAAATGACAATCAGTTTGGTTTTCTAAAAGGAAAAAACACATCACTTGCAGTTTTTAAAACTTTATAACAAGTAGGAGAAGAGTTGAATAAACTAGAAACATGGTATTGCCCTGTATCTTGACATGTCACGCGCGTTTGACATGTCACGCACGTTTGACTGTCACGCGCGTTGGACTGTCACGCGCGTTTGACTGTCACGCGCGTTTGACATGTCACGCGCGTTTGACTGTCACGCGCGTTCGACATGTCACGCGCGTTTGACTGTCACGACTCTAGGACTTTTGAAATCATATTTGCAAGGCAGAAGCCAGTCAGTTGTTGTTAACACATTTAATAAAGATAAATAAACTATAGAAAGAAAAGAATCAGAGTTTTAACACCTGAATGTCGGAGTTCCACAAGGAAGTATTCTTGGCCACTACTATTTTTAATCTATGTAAACGACTTACCAAATACAACTAATCATCTCTGTGTTATGTATGCAGACGATGCTACCATCTATATTCCACAAGAAAATAAAACTATAGACCAACTAGAATCAGATGTAAACTTCACTTTAATAAGTATAATAGAATGGTTAGAATCAGTAAACCTTAAAGTAAATTTATATAAAACAAACTACCTACGTTTTAAAAACCATAAAACACCAGACATAAACTTAAAAATTTCATAGAATGGTATAAAATATATAAAAGAGATAAATGAAACTGAATTACTTAAAGATTAGCGTTCGAACGCGCACAAATTCAACAAGCTGATACCATGAAAAAAATGTGGCAAGTGATCAACAACATCACTAACTTAAAACCTAAAAAATCACATTGCACGGAACTTTTTGCAGCTAGTACGTGTCCCTTAGAAGCCGTAAACAATGCTAATAATTACTTTGCCAGCGTGGGAGAGAACGTTGCCAAAAGCATAAATACATCTTTTCCGACTATCACTCCTGACTTTTCGTCCTACAGCTATACCCCGAGTCATTCCCAGGGTAACTCCTTTGTATTATTGGAAACAGATCTCGATGAGGTTGTAACGATTATTAATTCTCTCAAAAATACGACCACCGCGGGCTACGATGGTATATCATCTCGCATATTAAAAGAAAATAAGTTTGTCTTGGCGGGTTTATTGACTCATATTTGTAACCTTGCTATAAATCAAAGCTGTTTTCCTACAGCTTTTAAAAAGGCAACTATCATACCTATTTATAAGAGTGGCACTAAAAATTATATTCACAACTACCGACCCATCTCCATTTTACCAACTTTTTCAAAAATCTTAGAACGCGTATTAAATAAACGTTTGGTTAATTATCTAGAGCACCACGGTATTATCTCAGCTAATCAATACGGTTTTCGCCGGAATATATCAGCTGCTGACGCTGTCAGTGACCTAACGGACTCACTTGATTCTGGGCACAAGTGTTTGGCGGTTTTTATAGATTTGGCTAAAGCTTTTGATTCGGTTTCTATTCCTCACCTACTACAGCGACTTGAAAGGCTTGGCATTCGTGGTTTTCCATTGCAACTCTTTAAAAACTACCTCACAAACAGAGTTCAATGTGTTAAGATCAATAACACATCCAGCACTTACGTCTCAGTAAAATTTGGCGTACCCCAAGGCAGCATTCTCGGTCCAACCCTCTTCCTTGCCTACCTTAACGATTTATGTAATTTAAAGTTACCGCATGGCAAGATCTTTACGTATGCAGATGATACCGCGTTGGTTTTCAAGGGAGAGAGTTGGAACATAGTTTTCAATAACGCTAAGATTGGCTTTAACACTGTAACCGACTGGCTATCTAGAAGTATTCTAAAACTTAATATCTCTAAAACCAGATTTATGACCTCTTCTCAATAAATTTCAACCTTCCCCTGATTTTAAAATCGCTGCCCACATGGACACTACTTCACCTAGCCTTTGTGCTCAAAACTCTTGTGATTGTCCTAAGCTCCAAAGAACCTCACAAATCCGTTACCTCGGCGTGACGCTTGACTCCCGTTTATCTTTTGATCAACATATCTCATCACTTGTGGGTAGAGTAAGGAAATTGATAGCTGTTTTCAGTAACATTCGCCATGTCGCCAAGAAAGACACAATACGCACTATTTATTTCTCTCTTTGCCAAAGCCTAATTACATATTTATTGCATAGAGTCTTGGGGTGGAGCCCCTAAAACTCTACTGCTCCCACTAGAAAGGGCACAGCGCGCTGTGCTTAAAGTCAGTATGTTCTTGCCCTATCGGTTCTCTACTGCTGCACTGTACAAAGAAGCTGATGTTTTGACAGTTCGTCAATTATTTGTACTGAGACTGCTAATCAGTCAGCACAGATTGTGCCCAGCAGAGCGGGGTGGTCGACGTGCTTACAAAGTTTTTGACGGCCTGCAAACGAATACTGCTTTTCTTTAACGTTTTCCATGTTTCTTGGGTGGATATTTATACAATAAACTATCGAAAGAGGAATGTTTACGTGAGCTTACCTACTTCCAACTAAAGTCTAACATCACCAAACTTCTTAAAAACCATTCGTACGATAGCACTGAGGACTTGCTGATTGTGATGAAATAATTTAACAAATTATAATTAGGTTGATATAAATTTTCGCATAATCCATATCTATTTTAAAGACCTGCATGTTATTTTTAAGTTTATTTGTCTAATTAATAAGTCAATTGAAGTTTGACATAGATTAAATTTAGTTTTATTAATATTAAATACCACATTCTATATAAAATAAATAAATTAAATTTTGTTTAATGAAATAACTATAACCAGAATGACTTATTTAATACTCATAATCATTTGTAAATCTTTCTATGTTAAATATTTATAACAAGATTAGAATCATGGCAATCTGTAACAAAATCTTCGTACTATTTTATGTTTGCATTTATTTATGAAGACGTCACAATTCTTTATAACTGTAACATCATAGGGGAGCACAGCTGCCTATATAACAGACTTTTCAGTCTAGTTTAGGCATCTGAGGCTAATGCATAATTTGTTTTGAACAAGAATTTTTTTTTTTTGTGTATTTTCATAATGTCAGACAACTGTTATGTAATTATTCTTTTGCAATAAACATCTTATCTTATCTTAATTCTCATTCAAAAAGTAAACTCTAAAATATCAAAATATTATTATTTTCAACACTATCAAACATCTGCTCGAAACAAATTGCAATAAATGCATATTATGGTCATGTATTTCCACACCTTTGCTACGGAATTATTTTCTGGGGGAACTCGGTAGATATAGAGTCTACTTTCATCATACAAAAAAGTGTTTGCAAGCTATTTTTAACATCTCTTCGTAACATTTTTAAAGACAACAATATTTTAACTTTACATTATGGAAATGTGCTTATTTGTAAATAACAACAAAAAAAATATTCTTTCAGAACCAATCTAGTCGTCATAATAACCTACGTTAAAACTATTAAAATAATTTATGTATGCCTCAAGTTAACAATGCAATGTTCTACAAAAGTCTAGATATATTTCTTTTATTCTTCCATTCAAATTTATAATAACCTACCATTACAAATAAAGGAATTAGAAGATAATACGTTCAAAATAAAATTAAGAAAATATCTAATATCAAAAAGTATTTTAATGTTAAAACAACATTAAAGAATACTTTGACATAACCCCTCCAAAAACATTGGATTCCTATTGTTATGTGATTAAGAAGTGCAATTACTTTAATTATAAGTATATTCTTATAATAATGATTGTATGTCCGAAAGGACAAACTGTTGAAGAATGTATAATACAATTTGTTCATAAGACATGCATAAGACCAACGAACTATGTTACCTATACAGTTCACAATAAATATTCTTATTGTATAATAATAACCCCTGCGTAATGCGATAAAACTAAACTCGCGGTCAGTAGGTGGTTGGTTGGTAGTAGAAATACGCTATTGTACTATCTGGTACGAACTCAGGAATATAATTACCTACATTTTGTATTGGTTTCATTGAGCAAAAGATTATGCAGGCTCAGCCCAGCACTGCTGATCACCACACATTACGTCCAGTGCTGCACGAAGTGTGAGCGGTACGCGAGGGCAGGCTCAGCCCAGCACTACTGATCACCACACATACGTCCAGTGCTGCACGAAATGTGAGCTTCAATTATTGAAGAGAAAAAGACTTAGTAGAGTGCTATTGTCGATGGTGACGTCCCGACGTCCTGCGTTTAGCTGAGGAAGTTCATGATCTCGGACCTGGCCAGTGGTCTGTCTTGCGGAGGGATAGAGGAACAGCTGCGGAGGGTTGCTGCAGGTCGCGCGCGTGCCTCGCCCTGCCTGGGCGGCCGGACCTCGAGCGAGACGTATGTCTTGTGGAAGGATAGAGGAACAGCTGCGGAGGGTTGCTGCCGGCCGCGCGCGTGGCTCTCCCTGCCTCGGCGGCCGGACCTCGAGCGAGACGTATGTCTTGTCTATTTGAAACCTAACTGTACCGATCAAGACTTTATGCGGTGGTTTTGTATGACTGAAACATTTAATAATGATAAAGGGGTCTATGTAATAATCCTGAGTGCTGTAAATTTTAAAATTATTATTGTTATTTTTTAAAATTTTATTGAAAATAACGCACCTTGAGGTGAGAGCGGCGCAGGTCCTCCGAGTCCATGTCCAGGAGCTCGTCGATGTCCACGTCCACCTCCTGCGACGCCGCCCCCCGCGACCCTCCCGCCGTCGCCGGCGTCGTCTGACAACAACCAATCAACCTGAGATACCTATAGTGTTTATGTTCTGTTTACATTCATTTATTTTATTTTCGTGGATTGACTTGCTGAGGAGCAGACTATAGGTCTAGTGGTCGGCCGGGCTCAGCCCGAGCTGGCTGAGGAGCAGACTATAGGTCTAGTGGCCGGCCGGGCTCAGCCCGAGCTGGCAGAGGAGCAGACTATAGGTCTAGTGGCCGGCCGGGCTCAGCCCGAGCTGGCTGAGGAGCAGACTATAGGTAGGTAGGTACTATAACTAAGTACCTACTGCTCGCAGAGAGAACCTACCTATGCGGCACAGCTTCTGCAGCTCGTCGAAGAGCCACATCTCAACGGCGAGCCGCTTGCGGATCAGCGCCACCTGGAGGCTGCCGTACTTGGAGACAGTACCTGTGCAGAGGCGGACGGCTCGTATAACTTCTGCAGCTCGTCGAAGAGCCACATCTCGACGGCGAGCCGCTTGCGGATCAGCGCCACCTGGAGGCTGCCGTACTTGGAGACAGTACCTGTGCAGAGGCGGACGGCTCGTATAACTTCTGCAGCTCGTCGAAGAGCCACATCTCGACGGCGAGCCGCTTGCGGATCAGCGCCATCTGGTGACTGCCGTACTTTGCAGTCAGGAACTTCTCGCGCCGCTCCTTCACCTGACAATCGGTAACAGTTAAAGTTAGTATATTATGTACTAACTTTAATGTACATTAGTAAACCTATAAATAAGTACATAGGTATAGATATCTATGACTAATCACGTTCACCCGGGTAGCCGTACTACATTCTTACTATAGTTTTTATTTTTTAATTAAAGTAAACAATTAACAATGGTGGATAGAATGTAATCTAACATTCAGTATACAGTGTTCAGTATACAGTGTTCAGTATATAGTGAAACAATTCTAAGTCTACGGTCAAAACTATTGTAAGGGATTCAGCCAAAATCAGATAGGGAGTATGACGGATGATATTAGTTGACTAGCGTCGGGGGCGGCTTCAGCGGATGTGCAGGGCCATAAGGGAAGCAGGGCCATAGGAGTCGCTATGCAATGCAATCTGGAAGCAGCTGCAGGCCTCCATAACCATAGGAGTCGCTATGCAATGCAATCTCGATGCAGCTGCAGGCCTCCATAACCATAGGGCTCGCCATGCAATGCAATCTGGAAGCAGCTGCAGACCTACATAACCATAGGGCTCGCCATGCAATGCAATCTGGACGCGTCCGGAGTTTCTATGAAAGTGCTGCCCCATGCCGTACCTACTCGTACTCGCCCCTATTCCCGTGTTCAAGACCTGCATCCGGCTGGGCGAGGAGGCCCAACTTCCTTGAAACAGAGCAGAGTGAGCCTCACCTTTGTGAGGGAAGAAGGAAAAATGAGCGACATGGACTGATTGACAGACCGGCCAGTATCGATACCGGCCAGTGTTGATACCGGCCAGTGTCGATACCGGCCAGTGTCGATAATTTCCGCATTGGCTAAAGTATTGGAAAACGGCTTGAGTCAGCGCCTTACAGAGTTCCTGTCGTCGACAGATGCGCTTTCGGAGCGACAATACGCGTACCGCGGAGGTTGGTCTACGACGTCGATGACACGGAACGGAAGCCGCGCGTAAGCAGAAGCAGTCATGTGCGACCTCTCAAGCGTTCGATGTCCGCCGACTACACCATCCTCGCAGTCCAGCATGCACTACGGGGTCGATGGACCTCGTGCGAGACAGGTCGCAGGTGGTGCGGGGAGGCGGCATCATGTCGGACTGTACAGCCCACAAAGATTGGCTCCATTTTATATTGAAAGGGAGCGCAGAGCGCTGGCAGTCCGGGGCTCCATTTTATATTGAAAGGGAGCGCAGAGCGCTGGCAGTCCGGGGCTCCATTTTATATTGAAAGGTAGCGCAGAGCGCTGGCAGTCCGGGGCTCCATTTTATATTGAAAGGGAGCGCAGAGCGCTGGCAGTCCGGGGCTCCATTTTATATTGAAAGGGAGCGCAGAGCGCTGGCAGTCCGGGGCTCCATTTGATATTGAAAGGGAGCGCAGAGCGCTGGCAGTCCGGGGCTCCATTTTATATTGAAAGGGAGCGCAGAGCGCTGGCAGTCCGGGGCTCCATTTGATATTGAAAGGGAGCGCAGAGCGCTGGCAGTCCGGGGCTCCATTTGATATTGAAAGGGAGCGCAGAGCGCTGGCAGTCCGGGGCTCCATTTGATATTGAAAGGGAGCGCAGAGCGCTGGCAGTCCGGGGCTCCATTTTATATTGAAAGGGAGCGCAGAGCGCTGGCAGTCCGGGGCTCCATTTGATATTGAAAGGGAGCGCAGAGCGCTGGCAGTCCGGGGCTCCATTTGATATTGAAAGGGAGCGCAGAGCGCTGGCAGTCCGGGGCTCCATTTTATATTGAAAGGGAGCGCAGAGCGCTGGCAGTCCGGGGCTCCATTTTATATTGAAAGGGAGCGCAGAGCGCTGGCAGTCCGGGGCTCCATTTTATATTGAAAGGGAGCGCAGAGCGCTGGCAGTCCGGGGCTCCATTTTATATTGAAAGGGAGCGCAGAGCGCTGGCAGTCCGGGGCTCCATTTTATATTGAAAGGGAGCGCAGAGCGCTGGCAGTCCGGGGCTCCATTTTATATTGAAAGGGAGCGCAGAGCGCTGGCAGTCCGGGGCTCCATTTGATATTGAAAGGGAGCGCAGAGCGCTGGCAGTCCGGGGCTCCATTTTATATTGAAAGGGAGCGCAGAGCGCTGGCAGTCCGGGGCTCCATTTGATATTGAAAGGGAGCGCAGAGCGCTGGCAGTCCGGGGCTCCATTTGATATTGAAAGGGAGCGCAGAGCGCTGGCAGTCCGGGGCTCCATTTTATATTGAAAGGGAGCGCAGAGCGCTGGCAGTCCGGGGCTCCATTTGATATTGAAAGGGAGCGCAGAGCGCTGGCAGTCCGGGGCTCCATTTGATATTGAAAGGGAGCGCAGAGCGCTGGCAGTCCGGGGCTCCATTTGATATTGAAAGGGAGCGCAGAGCGCTGGCAGTCCGGAGTCCGGGGCTCCATTTGATATAAATTTTAGTTTAGATTTTTGTGTAATTTTATAATGTGACATTTTTATTTAATTCTTTTTATCGTGTGATGTAGTTTTAAGTTTGTATGTTATAATATTGTATGGATTTTTATAATTTGAAATAAATGAATAATAACAATAATTTTCCATTTTTAAGCTGCCTCAGAGCCATCACGATCTCGTCTCGACTGATGTCTGGCAGTTCGTCAGTGTAGTGGCGTGTCAGGGTGGCTCTGGAATCGTGTTCGTCCCGTGAGAGGCGAGGCATGTGCAGCGTATAAACGGCCATAGAAATCTTCTATCTCAGCAGAGATCTCCGGCTTCGACAATACGGTCCTCCCATCGTGCGTTTTAAGCTTCGTCAGGTGGCTCCTGCCAAGCTGCTGAGTGAATACTTTGGACCCTCGGTTTCGCTCTATCGCCTTTTCAATAAGGCGTGTGTTGGAGCTCCGAAGGTCACGCAGTACCATCTTCGCAATTTGCTTGTTCAGGTCTGACCTCTCAGACGAAGTCGCTTGGCCTATTCGGTACTCGTTGCCATTCTGGGTTCCCACCTTGCCGTTAAAGTCCCCCATAACAACGTTGAAGTGGTCCTTGCTGGTGTTATGCAAGGCTTTGGATATGTCTTCATACATATCCTCCACTTCATTATCCGAGTGTGCTGAGGTCGGTGCGTAGACCTGAGTAACCTTCATGCTATACCTTTTGGATAGCCGAAGGATCAGGTACGCTACCCTGGTCGACACACTGGAGATTTCTTGGACGTTGCTAGTGATTTCAACATGGTAAATCAT
Organism: Eupithecia vulgata; assembly: GCA_946478455.1. NCBI lineage: Eukaryota > Metazoa > Arthropoda > Insecta > Lepidoptera > Geometridae > Eupithecia > Eupithecia vulgata. The sequence continues at coordinate 16,830,963 of OX297865.1, forward strand.
AAAATGAAGAAGACTTACTTCGCCTTTATCAGTAAAATTTACATGTAGGCCACACTTGGCAGGCGAGCGCTGCGTGGGCGAGAGCGCCTGCGCCTGCGCCGCGGCCGCCGCCGTCGGGTGCGCGCGCGCCGCAGCCCCCTGCCCGCCGCACTCCATAGCCGTGCCGCCGCCGCCGCCGCCGCGGCTCTGAAACAATCATAAATCAACTGAATGGTTACGTAATCGATCTGAGAGCAGGTTCCTCATCTCACCGGCGCAGCTGCTGTGCCCTTGCTCATCTCACCGGCGCAGCTGCTGTGCCCATTGCTCATCTCACCGGTGCAGCTGCTGTGCCCATTGCTCATCTCACCGGCGCAGCTGCTGTGCCCATTGCTCATCTCACCGGCGCAGCTGCTGTGCCCATTGCTCATCTCTGCATCGCATCTCCCTAAGCTCCACCGACAATTACCACTCGTTTGTAAGTAGTCAAAATTATTTTAAACACTTTTAAATGGTCTAAGAATACTAATAATACTACGTAGGTAGATTAACACGCGCGTAGTGGAGGAAACTGCGAGTAGCATAGGTCCTGATGACGATGATCTCCTGGGCCAACTGCAAGCACGGGGCGGCGACGGCAGCGGCGACGGCGGCGACGGCCAGTCTCTACGTTCACTGGGAGCTGTGTGGTGCCGGCCTAGAATAGTACCAACCCAACTCTTCCATTGGGTGTCGTAGGAGGTGACTAAGGGACATAAACCGGGGGGCGGGCAGCAGCGTCCCCTGCAGATCGATTCCAACACGAAACTGCGATCTCAACCCGCATGCCCAGCGTGGGGATTATGGGCATTACCCCCAATGATGCAAGGAACCAAAAAATGGCCCCCAGTTCCCGGCCGCCTCGCTATTCCTGGCCATGGCAGCGGCCATGGTAACGGCTTGGCAGGGGGTGCTAGGAATCACCGGGCTACATCAGGCTGCGACCAACAACTGACCCTGGCTACGTATAACGGACGCACTCTGAGGCTTGACCAACATCTAGCGCAGTTGGAAGTGGAGTTAGAGAACATCAAATGGCATGTTCTAGGGTTATGTGAAGTCCGCAGAGAGGGGGAGGACACCATAACCCTAGACTCGGGTCATCTTCTCTACTTTCGTGAGGGTGATAAAACATCCCAGGGTGGCGTAGGTTTCCTCGTCAATAAGGCCCTCTCTAACAACGTCTAAGAAATCTCCAGTGTGTCGACCAGGGTAGCGTACCTGATCCTTCGGCTATCCAAACGGTATAGCACGAAGGTTATTCAGGTCTACGCACCGACTTCGGCACACTTGGATGATGAAATGGAGGATATGTACGAAGACATATCCAAAGCCTTGCATAGCCTTGGGACTTTAATGGCAAGGTGGGAACTCAGAATGGCAACGAATCCCGAATAGGCCCTCATGGTTATGGAGTTAGGAATCACAGGGGGCAAATGCTTGTCAACTTCCTTGAGAAAGAGGGGCAGCCTCAAAGGAAGTGGACATGGCGAAGCCCCGACAGTGTGACTAAAAATGAGATTGACTTCATCATGACGGATAGCAAGCACATTTTTAGAGATGTCTCAGTGATCAACAGGTTTAATGCCGGATCTGATCACCGACTCCTCCGAGGCTCTCTGAATATCAACTTGAAGCTTGAAAGAAACCATCTGATGAAGTCCACGCTCCGACCTTACCCAATCCAAATCGTGGCGGGCACCGAGAAGTTTCAGCAGCTTCTCGGGAATAGATTTGTTGCCTTAGAACCCACTGATGACGTTGACGAGACCCTACACAATCTGGTCGAAACGCTGAGGAAAGAGGGCATCAATGTAAAAAGCAGCGTACTGGCAGGAAATCCAAACTCTCGGCCGAGACTCTCGGGTTGATGACAAGAAGACGGAAAACCACCCAAGCGACTTTGTCTGAAAGGTCAGACCTGAACAAGCGAACTGCGAAGATGGTACGGCGCGACCTTCGGAGCTCCAACACACGCCTCATTGAAGAGGCGATAGAGCGAAACCGAGGGTCCAAAGTATTCACTCAGCAGCTTGGCAGGAGCCACCTGACGAAGCTTAAAACGCACGATGGGAGGACCGTATTGTCGAAGCCGGATATCTCTGCCGAGATAGAGGATTTCTATGGCCGTTTATACGCTGCACATGCCCCTCATGTCCAAAGGGACGACCATGATTCCAGAGCCACCCTGACACGCCACTACACCGACGAACTGCCAGACATCAGTCAAGACGAGATCGTGATGGCACTGAGATAGCTAAAAAATGGAAAAGCCCCCGGTGAAGACGGTATTACTTCAGAGCTTCTGAAAGCAGGAGGAGCCCCTGTTATACAGGAGCTGCAGAACCTGTTCAGTGCCGTCCTTCACAGTGGGAGAACTCCAAAGGCGTTGAGCGGGAGTTTGGTGGTGCTGTTTTTTAAGAAGGGAGATAAAACCCTTCTTAAAAACTACAGACCCATCACACTCCTGAGCCACGTCTATAAGCTTTTCTCACGAGTGGTCACGAATCATCTCGCCAGGAGGCTCGACGAGTTCCAGCTACCGGAACAGGCCGGGTGTCGCGGAGAATATGGTACCATAGACCACATACACACAATGAGGCAGATTATACAGAAGTTCGAAGAGTATAATCAGCCCCTGTGTCTGGACTTTGTGGACTATGAAAAGGCTTTTGACTCTGTCGAAACCTGGGCTGTTCTGGAATCCTTACTGCGTTGCCAAGTAGACTATCGTTATATCGAGGTGTTGAGATGTCTTTATGATGCCGCCACCATGAGTGTCCAAGTACAGGGCCAGCAGTCTAAACCCATCCAACTGCGTAGAGGTGTGAGACAGATGGATGTTATATACCCGAAACTGTTCACAAGCGCGTTGGAAGATGTGTTTAAGACGCTGAACTGGAAAGGTAAGGGCATAAACATAAACGGCGATTACATCTCACACCTGCGATTCGCTGATGACATAGTCTTGATGGCGGAGTCGCTGGAGGAGCTGAACCTGATGCTGGACGGCCTAGCTTCAGCCTCACGACGCATCGGTCTTGGCATGAACTTGGATTTAAAACCAAGGCCATGATCAATGGCCACATTGATCCGCGACCGATCGTTGTACATGGCCATCTTCTCGAAATTGTTTCCGAATACACTTACCTTGGGCAGATTCTGCAGTTGGGTAAAAACAATTTCGAGAAGGAGGCCAAGAGGAGGATCCAGCTAGGTTGGGCAGCGTTTGGAAAACTACGTCGAGTCTTCTCGTCATCCATACCGCAATGCTTGAAAACGAAAGTTTTCAATCAGTGCGTCCTACCCGTCAGGGCCGTCTTTACCAGGGAGCGCCCGGGGGCGCCTGCCGAGCGCTGAATATTTTTAATGACATTACACAGTTTCATATAATTGTTACGACAAATACGTACATGCGCAAAATAAAATAGTCATCAACAATAAACATTGTTTTACTTTTATTACGCTTTCGGCGTTTGTCATACCGCTCGTGATGTGCAACCTAAAATAACTCAGGGCGCGCGGCGCGGCACCTGTGCGTCTGTCATAGGTGCCCTTTGACATGCCGTTCGGGCGCTCGCACTTATAGAGAAATGATCTCTAAGTCACTACAATTAGGTGTAAGTAAGTTCATTTGAATTTAAAGCGCGGCGCCTATGTAAGTGTCGGTCAGTGACTGATCTGATTTCTTCTTTATAAGTAAACAAATTCGTTAGCTCATTTCATTTGCGACCCTGTACGACCCGAATAATGGTAATTTTTTAAAGTTGGTGGAGAGTATATTTAATTTTGATAGTACTCTATCAGAACACATTGCTCGAATTCAAAGAGCTCAGCATCGCATGCCACATTATCTTGGTCATAACATTCAAAATGAACTGATTAGTATAATTGCTGAAAAAATTAAAACTACTATAATTAGTCTTTTGAAGGAATGTAAATACTACTCAGTAATTCTAGATTGCACACCTGATATTTCACACCTAGACCAACTTACTGTTATTGAGGTTTATTTATTTAAATCCATCGACAAAACGCGCTGAGGTACGAGAACATTTTTTAGGTTTTTTACCTGTAACTGATACTACCGGACAAGGGTTGGCGACTTATTTGTTAGATTTCTTAAAATCATGCAATATTGAATTAGACGATTTGCAGGCCAAGGATATGATAATAATAATAATAAAAAATATTGGACATGAATCCTCGTGCTTTCTACGTACCGTGTGCCCTCCCTCAATTACTCACTCCCTTAATTTAGTGGTAAATGACGCCGCGAAAAGCTCATTGGAAATTACGAACTTTTTCTGTATTGTCCAAGAAATCTATGCATTTTTTTTCAGCATCCACATCACGCTGGGATGTAATTATGAAACAGATACCTACTTTGACATTAAAACCTCTTTCAAATACGCGTTGGGAAAGTAGATTTGATGCTCTTAGACAAATTTACACAAATTTAAAGTATGTTTTTTTTTTTCTACTGGACACTGCTATCTCGAAATTAAATGAGAGATTCGATTTGCTGACGGAACACAATTCAGTTTTTTCACTCTTCCAAAACATTGAATGCTGGAGAAAATTAGAGATGCGTGAAAAAAAATCACAATGTTCTCGGCTCCAAGAAAAACTAACATTTGAAAATAGATTTGATATTGACGGGGAGGATTTATATAATGAATTAGAATTGTTGCAAATATTTTTTTCTAATGCATCAACAAGTACTCCCATTGATGTTTTAAGCTATATATATTCTAATAATTTAATCTCCTCATTTCCTAATATCTCAACATCTCTACGTATAGGTATATTTAACACTGCCTGTTACAGTAGCTAAAGGTGAACGATCCTTTTCGAAATAAAAATTAATAAAAAATTATCTTCGGTCAACCATGACCCAAGACAGACTGACAAACTTATCTATTATAAGTATAGAATCCGAAGTTGATATAAAAATAAATGATTTAATTAAAATCTTTGCCAACTCAAAAGCAAGAAAAATTGAGTTTGTTTGTAAGTACATACAATAAATAAATTTTTAGCAATTAAATAATAATAAAATCGAGAGTATTACAATAACTGTTAATTGTAATTAGCTCTAGAGTTAGGACCCCTTCCATACTGCAGTGTGTCGTCGGTCACGTGCCACGCTGCAGTGCAAAAGAAAACGAGGGCGCAGGCTGAGCCCCGCACCCCGGCGCCGAATAGGCTTAAGACGGCCCTGCTACCCGTCATGACCTACGGAGCTGAGACGTGGACACTCACGGTAGGGCTGGTCCACCAGTTTAAAGTCGCTCAGCGAGCTATGGAGAGAGCTATGCTCGGAGTTTCTCTGAAGGATAGGATTCACAACGAATACATCCGACAGAGAACCAAGGTTATCGACATAGCTCAAAGGATTAGCAAGCTGAAATGACAGTGGGCGGGCCATATTTCGAGAAGAACCGACAACCGCTGGAGTAAGCGTGTTCTTGAGTGGAGACCGCGACTCGGAAAACGTAGTGTAGGACGCCCTCCTACCAGGTGGGATGACGATTTGCGAAAGACTGCTGGCAGATGCTGGATGCGGCAAGCTGAAGACAGGGCGCTATGGCGCTCATTAGGGGAGGCCTATGTCCAGCAGTGGACTGGTTGATCTACCACAGCGCTGGTTCAGTGCCTGCTTCCTGGTTGTTCCGTCGGATACCCTGACCAGGTGGGATCAGCTTGTACTTCCAAAAATAAAACAACGGTTCTATCACATATAGAGATATAATCCAACTGTTCTTAGTAGTAATGATTAAAAAATACAAAAATAGGCTTCGGACGTCGATCAGAACCGTGCGTTCTCGTCAGCGCGATCTAGAGCCCGTCCACTTTTAGTCGCAACATCTAGTTATAATTTTGGTGCAACATTTCACGGTTCTACACTGGTATAGGCTGATGATGAATTACACACTAGCAGTTACACACTAGCAGTTACACACTAGCAGTTACACACTAGCAGTTACACACTAGCAGTTACACACTAGCAGTTACACACTAGCAGTTACACACTAGCAGTTACACACTAGCAGTTACACACTAGCAGTTACACACTAGCAGTTACATACTAGCAGTTTCGTCTGGAAAGCGCACGAAACTAGGCACGTACGCGTAACAGTGCTTATGCTTACAGAAGGTAGAGAAGGCGTTTCTCAGGTCTCCGTAGAAAAGAGAATTTGGATTTTACAAATTCTATCTCTTCGTAAGGTATTAACCCATATATGTACCCAACTAGGTTTCTCCAAGGGTGTCTTGGGTACAATTCCCTACAGACCAGAAGAGCGTACGATCAGATAGCAACAATGTGCAAGGTGCTTCGTGGTATGATCGACGTTCCTGATCTGCACAACCTTCTGTTTCGGCTCTACCTCCCTGATAATTACGTTCGCAGCAGAAACCACAGACTGTTCTCTGTGCCCTACTGCAGAACCGTCTCCCGCGCCAGCTCTCCACTGCCGCGCACCCTTGCCGCGCGCCGGGCTCCACAGACTGTTCTCTGTGCCCTACTGCAGAACCGTCTCCCGCGCCAACTCTCCACTGCCGCGCACCCTCGCCGCGCGCCGGGCTCCACAGACTGTTCTCTGTGCCCTACTGCAGAACCGTCTCCCGCGCCAACTCTCCACTGCCGCGCACCCTCGCCGCGCGCCGGGCTCCACAGACTGTTCTCTGTGCCCTACTGCAGAACCGTCTCCCGCGCCAACTCTCCACTGCCACGCACCCTCGCCGCGCGCCGGGCTCCACAGACTGTTCTCTGTGCCCTACTGCAGAACCGTCTCCCGCGCCAGCTCTCCACTGCCGCGCACCCTCGCCGCGCGCCGGGCTCCACAGACTGTTCTCTGTGCCCTACTGCAGAACCGTCTCCCGCGCCAGCTCTCCACTGCCGCGCACCCTCGCCGCGCGCCGGGCTCCACAGACTGTTCTCTGTGCCCTACTGCAGAACCGTCTCCCGCGCCAGCTCTCCACTGCCGCGCACCCTCGCCGCGCGCCGGGCTCCACAGACTGTTCTCTGTGCCCTACTGCAGAACCGTCTCCCGCGCCAGCTCTCCACTGCCGCGCACCCTCGCCGCGCGCCGGGCTCCACAGACTGTTCTCTGTGCCCTACTGCAGAACCGTCTCCCGCGCCAGCTCTCCACTGCCGCGCACCCTCGCCGCGCGCCGGGCTCCACAGACTGTTCTCTGTGCCCTACTGCAGAACCGTCTCCCGCGCCAGCTCTCCACTGCCGCGCACCCTCGCCGCGCGCCGGGCTCCACAGACTGTTCTCTGTGCCCTACTGCAGAACCGTCTCCCGCGCCAGCTCTCCACTGCCGCGCACCCTCGCCGCGCGCCGGGCTCCACAGACTGTTCTCTGTGCCCTACTGCAGAACCGTCTCCCGCGCCAGCTCTCCACTGCCGCGCACCCTCGCCGCGCGCCGGGCTCCACAGACTGTTCTCTGTGCCCTACTGCAGAACCGTCTCCCGCGCCAGCTCTCCACTGCCGCGCACCCTCGCCGCGCGCCGGGCTCCACAGACTGTTCTCTGTGCCCTACTGCAGAACCGTCTCCCGCGCCAGCTCTCCACTGCCGCGCACCCTCGCCGCGCGCCGGGCTCCACAGACTGTTCTCTGTGCCCTACTGCAGAACCGTCTCCCGCGCCAACTCTCCACTGCCACGCACCCTCGCCGCGCGCCGGGCTCCACAGACTGTTCTCTGTGCCCTACTGCAGAACCGTCTCCCGCGCCAGCTCTCCACTGCCGCGCACCCTCGCCGCGCGCCGGGCTCCACAGACTGTTCTCTGTGCCCTACTGCAGAACCGTCTCCCGCGCCAGCTCTCCACTGCCGCGCACCCTCGCCGCGCGCCGGGCTCCACAGACTGTTCTCTGTGCCCTACTGCAGAACCGTCTCCCGCGCCAGCTCTCCACTGCCGCGCACCCTCGCCGCGCGCCGGGCTCCACAGACTGTTCTCTGTGCCCTACTGCAGAACCGTCTCCCGCGCCAGCTCTCCACTGCCGCGCACCCTCGCCGCGCGCCGGGCTCCACAGACTGTTCTCTGTGCCCTACTGCAGAACCGTCTCCCGCGCCAGCTCTCCACTGCCGCGCACCCTCGCCGCGCGCCGGGCTCCACAGACTGTTCTCTGTGCCCTACTGCAGAACCGTCTCCCGCGCCAGCTCTCCACTGCCGCGCACCCTCGCCGCGCGCCGGGCTCCACAGACTGTTCTCTGTGCCCTACTGCAGAACCGTCTCCCGCGCCAGCTCTCCACTGCCGCGCACCCTCGCCGCGCGCCGGGCTCCACAGACTGTTCTCTGTGCCCTACTGCAGAACCGTCTCCCGCGCCAGCTCTCCACTGCCGCGCACCCTCGCCGCGCGCCGGGCTCCACAGACTGTTCTCTGTGCCCTACTGCAGAACCGTCTCCCGCGCCAGCTCTCCACTGCCGCGCACCCTCGCCGCGCGCCGGGCTCCACAGACTGTTCTCTGTGCCCTACTGCAGAACCGTCTCCCGCGCCAGCTCTCCACTGCCGCGCACCCTCGCCGCGCGCCGGGCTCCACAGACTGTTCTCTGTGCCCTACTGCAGAACCGTCTCCCGCGCCAGCTCTCCACTGCCGCGCACCCTCGCCGCGCGCCGGGCTCCACAGACTGTTCTCTGTGCCCTACTGCAGAACCGTCTCCCGCGCCAGCTCTCCACTGCCGCGCACCCTCGCCGCGCGCCGGGCTCCACAGACTGTTCTCTGTGCCCTACTGCAGAACCGTCTCCCGCGCCAGCTCTCCACTGCCGCGCACCCTCGCCGCGCGCCGGGCTCCACAGACTGTTCTCTGTGCCCTACTGCAGAACCGTCTCCCGCGCCAGCTCTCCACTGCCGCGCACCCTCGCCGCGCGCCGGGCTCCACAGACTGTTCTCTGTGCCCTACTGCAGAACCGTCTCCCGCGCCAGCTCTCCACTGCCGCGCACCCTCGCCGCGCGCCGGGCTCCACAGACTGTTCTCTGTGCCCTACTGCAGAACCGTCTCCCGCGCCAGCTCTCCACTGCCGCGCACCCTCGCCGCGCGCCGGGCTCCACAGACTGTTCTCTGTGCCCTACTGCAGAACCGTCTCCCGCGCCAGCTCTCCACTGCCGCGCACCCTCGCCGCGCGCCGGGCTCCACAGACTGTTCTCTGTGCCCTACTGCAGAACCGTCTCCCGCGCCAGCTCTCCACTGCCGCGCACCCTCGCCGCGCGCCGGGCTCCACAGACTGTTCTCTGTGCCCTACTGCAGAACCGTCTCCCGCGCCAGCTCTCCACTGCCGCGCACCCTCGCCGCGCGCCGGGCTCCATGCATAGGATCAGAGCAGAGCCTTGATATTCTACTAGATTCTACGGACAGTACTCCTCGCAAGCACTTTTTCTTTTTCTATTTTCTGGGGACAACGCCCAGTCCAAATCGCTGAAGCTAGAGAGCTGAAACTTGGAGGGTAGGAACCTACCCTCCAAGTTTCAGACACACAAGCTCTATCAGCTCACTATGTAAGTAATGTGTTTTGTTTATGTACAATATTTTCTGATAATTTATTCTCTTTCTATGTGTGGAAGCTGCTTAACTTATCTTTTTAATGTTAAGTGTTTAATTTTCTAGTTCTAAAGCTTTTTGTTTCCCTAAGATAAATAAATAAAAAAAATACGAAGAGATTTTCGAAAATTCCACCCCTAAGGAGTTTAAAGGGGGATTGACGTTTTTTTTGTGTTTTTAGGGTTTCAAAGATCGGTTTTGAAACCCTTATGGTCTCGCTCTGTCCGTCCCCGATCTTTCTTGAATATCTCAGTAACTACTGCAGCTATTAACTTGAAATTTGAAATAATGATACATTTCGTGCGCCATTACTGATTTCAAGAAAAAAATATATAAATAAATGAAAAATGAAAATGAATATTTTCAGTACAAATTTTGATGTTGAAATTTCAAAAGAGACCTAGGAAGGCAAATGGGGTATCAAATGAAAGGTATCGTTTTGTGCATTTTAAAACACTTTTTGAAATTTCTGTAAAATTCATACTTTTTGAAATATTTCAAAAAAAGTCGAAAAATTGACCATACCCCCCCCCCTATCTCCGAAGATTGCACACCGATCCACGTACAATGTATTAGGCGTTTGTAGATATCAATCTATATTTTACAGGAAAAATATAGAGAAGTCTGTAATAATAATAGTTTTTGAAAAATGGTCAAAAAGGGGGGGAATTTTTTTTCAAAAGGGGGGGTACCTACCTATGTGGGGTATCAAATGAAAGGTATCGTTTTGACCATTTCAAAACACTTTTTGAAATTTCTGAAAGTTTCATACTTTTTGAAATATTTCAAAAAAAGACGAAAAATTGACCATTCCCCCCCCCCCCTAGCTCCGAAGATTGCAGACCGATCCATGTACAATGTATTAGGCGTTTGTAGACATCGATCTATATTTTACAGGAAAAATATAGAGAAGTCTGTAATAATAATAGTTTTTGAAAAATGGTCAAAAAGGGGGGGATTTTTTTTTCAAAAGGAGGGGTACCTGCCTATGTGGGGTATCAAATGAAAGGTATCGTTTTGACCATTTCAAAACACTTTTTGAAATTTCTGTAAGTTTCATACTTTTTGAAATATTTCAAAAATAGTCGAAAAATTGACCTTTCCCCCCCCCCTATCTCCGAAGATTGCAGACCGATCCACGTACAATGTATTAGGCGTTTGTAGACATCGATCTATATTTTACAGGAAAAATATAGAGAAGTCTGTAATAATAATAGTTTTTGAAAAATGGTCAAAAAGGGGGGGATTTTTTTTTCAAAAGTAGGGGTACCTGCCTATGTGGGGTATCAAATGAAAGGTATCGTTTTGACCATTTCAAAACACTTTTTGAAATTTCTGTAAGTTTCATACTTTTTGAAATATTTCAAAAATAGTCGAAAAATTGACCTTTCCCCCCCCCCTATCTCCGAAGATTGCAGACCGATCCACGTACAATGTATTAGGCGTTTGTAGACATCGATCTATATTTTACAGGAAAAATATAGAGAAGTCTGTAATAATAATAGTTTTTGAAAAATGGTCAAAAAGGGGGGGAATTTTTTTTCAAAAGGGGGGGTACCTACCTATGTGGGGTATCAAATGAAAGGTATCGTTTTGACTATTTCAAAACACTTTTTAAAATTTCTGTGAGTTTCATACTTTTTGAAATATTTCAAAAAAAGACGAAAAATTGACCATTCCCCCCCCCCCTAGCTCCGAAGATTGCAGAGCGATCCATGTACAATGTATTAGGCGTTTGTAGATATCAATCTATATTTTACAGGAAAAATATAGAGAAGTCTGTAATAATAATAGTTTTTGAAAAATGGTCAAAAAGGGGGGGAATTTTTTTTCAAAAGGAGGGGTACCTGCCTATGTGGGGTATCAAATGAAAGGTATCGTTTTGACCATTTCAAAACATTTTTTGAAATTTCTGTGAGTTTCATACTTTTTGAAATATTTCAAAAAAAGACGAAAAATTGACCATTCCCCCCCCCCTAGCTCCGAAGATTGCAGAGCGATCCATGTACAATGTATTAGGCGTTTGTAGATATCAATCTATTTTTTACAGGAAAAATATAGAGAAGTCTGTAATAATAATAGTTTTTGAAAAATGGTCAAAAAAGAGGATTTTTTTTCAAAAAGGGGTACCTACCCATGTGGGGTATCAAATGAAAGGTATCGTTTTGACCATTTCAAAACACTTTTTGAAATTTCTGTAAGTTTCATACTTTTTAAAATATTTCAGAAAATTGATTGTCCAAATAATTGGCAAATGTTTGAAACCCTCGGCGCGCGAGTTACACTCGCACTTGGCGAATCTTGTTTTAACTCTCCTCGTTTTGCTTGAAACGTACAGAGAATACTAAAGTTATTGAACACGTTTTTCAGGATTTTTCAAAATATTCATTAAAATTTGGTAAATGGGGTGACGAATGAGATTCCTACATTGGCTTCCAATTGAAATGGCTGTAACTTTGTGTCCGTGATGGTAGCGTGTACGTGATGGTAGCGTGTCCGTGATGGTAGCGTGTCCGTAACGTTAGCGTGTCCGTGATGGTAGCGTGTGTCCGTTGTAACAGTCCAGACTGTGGCTACACTGTTTTATGCAAATATTTTACATTAAGCGTTTCTTTTAAATAATATTTAACCCTAAAAATAAATCAATTATAAAACTGCTTTGGTGAACTACATAAAAACCTCTTTAAACTTCTCTGAATATAAGAATAGACAAATAATTTGAATTCGTTGCGCGGACATAAGGAGAATACGGAAAACAAAAAGGGAGACGGTTGGAAAATGGTTTACAGACGGGACGCATGTGATTTTGATATAAATAATGTTCTTGATAAAGAGAAACGGATAATGCATATCGAAAGGATAGAACGCTCATCGGTTATAATACGTTAAATACAAGGGAAAAGAATTCCAACATTTGGTAATAGTGTTTACCGGAATCAGGTCAGAAATCTATTTTATTTTCAATACAGGGCTATTTCGGATTAGTGCATATATCACGAGTAGGTACCTAAATCATTCCTATTTCATCATCTAGGTCATCTTCGATTCAACGATATTGTAATTTGTATATTTTGCCTAAAGGAAATGAATTCCAAGTTTGCTCTAACTATCTTTAAATTAAATATTGTATTTATGGGTCTTTAGTATGTGAAAATCAACCTTACTACTGGCTTTAAATTCGGCAAGCGGATTCGGAGCGGTCGTCTCCCATAATCCGTGAGGCAAAGTTCTCAGCTGAAGGAATAATCCTAGATGATCATTTCGTCGAATATTTCAGATTTATTATATATATTCTTTCGGTCTAACAGTTATAGTGAAGCTTGAAATTCAGATCTTAAGATTCTAGGGAAGTCTCCAGGCTTCTACTAAAGCTCCTACTCTGGGAGAAGAGCATAATAGGAGAAGAATAGTGCTAAACTTTACCAGTTTAGTAGTGTTTGATTCCGCCGATAAATTTGGAACTTTCATTACTTCTCTGGTTAAGTACAGCTAGGGACCAGATGACAACTGACTTATTTAGCTTTTTAGTTAGAGAGTTGATTTGGCTTCACCAAGGGTAGATCGACAACCGATGCTGGTACAGCTCTATTAAAGCATATATTGGATGCCTGGGATAAGGCGAAAAACGCTATCGGTATATTTTGCGACCTTTCTAAGGCTTTTGATTGTGTAGATCATTGTACACTAATTGGAAAATTGAAACATTACGGTATTGACAACAAGGCACTGGACCTTATGCAATCTTATTTATCTGGTCGAGTTCAAAAAGTAGATATTGGTAAAGAAAGATCTCGGGGCTCAAAAATTGAATTGGGCGTTCCACAAGGATCAATATTAGGTCCCTTTTTATTTTTAGTATATGTAAATGATCTCCCTTTTTTTGCAAAAGATCTCTGTGATATAGTGTTATTTGCTGATGATACTTCATTGATTTTTAAAGTTGACAGAAAAAAATGTAATGATGACGATGTAAATAACTCGCTTTCACAAATACTAGATTGGTTCACCTCCAACAACCTCTTACTAAATGCTAAAAAAACCAAATGCATAAAATTCATGTTACCAAATGTAAGAGAACTCCCAACTAAGATAATGCTAAAGGATGAGATCGTTGACCTTGTCGACTCAACGGTTTTCCTAGGGTTACATATTGATTCCTCTCTTCAATGGAGACCGCAAATTGATGCTCTCGCAGGCAAACTTAGTTCAGCAGCATATGCGGTTCGAACAATTAGATATATTACCGATGAAGATACAGCTAGGTTAGTTTATTTCAGTTACTTCCATAGTATCATGTCTTATGGTATTTTGCTTTGGGGACGGGCAGCCGACATTCAGACTATCTTTGTTCTCCAAAAAAGGGCTGTACGCGCAATTTATAAATTAAAGCCACGCCACTCTTTGAGGGACTTATTTAAAGATATTAATATTTTGACAGTAATATCGCAATACATATATGAAAATCTAATGTATACGCACAAAAACAAAGATAGCTTTTTAAAAAAATGTGATGTTCACAAAGTAAATACAAGAAACAAGAACAAACTGCTCATCCCATCATATAGATTACGAAAGGTAGGGAAATCATTTATGGGAAATTGCGTACGCTTCTATAACAAGCTTCCATCTGAAGCAACTAAACTCCCTATTCATAAATTTAAACAGTACCTACATAAAACGAAATCTAATAAAGAAAGCCTATTACTCCATAGATGATTACATCAATGATGTAAATGCTTGGCCAGATGTCGCTCAGTTCCACACCGACAATGGTATATAAGGGATATAATGTTAAGCTTAGTTAGTTTTATATAAATATTGAGTTATATACAAATTAGATTATATTTAGACTGAGATTATGTATTAATTTTAAGTTTTATAAAACTTACTAGTGGTTTCTTTTTCGCTTCTTCCACTAGTGGACAAAAAATTGAAGCGAATAAAATCAATAACATCATATTTCTTATTTGATAATAATGACTATTTATAAACCTGTTTATAGTATAAAATTTGACTTGTCTAAGTGCTTATTTTGTAAGCTTAAAGAAATAAACGTTATTGATATTTGATTTGATATTTGATGTATGGAAGAGTTGAATTGCATAATATCTTAACGTAGCTTACCCTCTGAATGGTTTGAATTAAACATCACAAAGTAAATTCCTTTCTGAAAGTGTTTCAATTTAGATAGGTAGATTATGACAAGACTTTGAGGCTGGCTTAGGTTGCTAAAAGATAATGCCCTCCTTTCCCGACTGACACTTTTGTGATATGTCCCAGTACTTTACCTTTTTTTTTCCTGTATTATGTGGGTATATTATTATAGTAAGGTAAACAACTAAGTACTAAGTAGGTCACAAAAAATAATTACAACTAATATTTACACTTACATCTATTTTCTAAAAATCTAAGCCGTCACCAGAAGGCAGAGTGCCCAGAATGCTGGCAGCATTGCCACGTTGAATGGCAATGCTAATTCGTTGACCGAAATAAAAACCAGCATTCCGATCACCTGTGGACTCTATTAGTAGTTTTGTAAGATCTTTATAGATAACGTGTGCCCCAGGACCCCAAGGACCTAGGGTTTCCACCCCAAACGGCTCAAATAGGTAACCTCTGTCAAGACTAGCGTATTTTTGCCGTTTGAGGAACTCCGCTGAAGTTGCTGCGGAGCCTGCCCTTACTGATGTCCCTGCAAGATGAGAAGGTGCTAGGGTATCTACACACGTAGCATCCCAAACTAAAGGCTGACCCATCTTCCAAGGAATCAGAGTCATACCGTCAGGCCTTTTACCATCATCTCGCATTAGGCCACGTGGTTCGAGAGTAGCTGGCACACTGACGCTGGTAAAAGCCCGACGAATGATGTCATTAATTGAACCATGGCGGGACACACGTCCTGCACTAGAGACACATGCCAGTGCATGGTGACCGAACTTATCAACGGTTTCACCGCACTGGCAACGGTGTGGCACTAGGCAAGGAGAACTTAAACGCAAAGAGGTAGCCACCCGAAATGAGTTATTGTCTAAAAGGGTACCTAAATTTTTGGAAGGCAAAACATATAACCAAAGTCCTGATTCCCACTCGGAAACAGCGAGTAGACGAGCGCGTTCTGATGAGCTGGTAGACGTTTTAATAAGATTTTTCCGTACCAACTCACATAGCGGCTCATCCCAGTCTCTGAGAAGAGAGGACTTTGGGCAGATTAGTGTCAGGACAGGCTATTTTCCAAGACGCTAATGCTTGCTTGAAACCTGTTATTTGACAATTTTGTGAACATTTGTACTTTACCTATATACACAGTAATAGGCATGGAAACCCAGCATGCGGCATGCATCTTATCTGTGTTGACGGTGGAGGTCTGTCCAGTCTGGATGTCGAGGATCACAGATGTTGGGCGGAGGCGGTGCCCTTATCCTTGCCGTCGTAACTTCGGTGTGCGAGAGAGAGATTGAAAGTTATTTTACTCGATTGTGTAAATGGAGGATTAGGTTTTATCAGGTTTAAGTAGGTAGGTTCTCTTCAGAATTAGGGTATTTTGTAGTTAGTTCGTTTGTCTAAGCTTCTAAAAGAATCTGCGTTACTACAATACAACGGGTGTCCTACCACTAGACGACACTAGACGATCACATTGGCCATTATAAATCACTTTTCTATATATTCGTTTATCTACAATAACCATCTCTTGAAGGACGTTTCTTTGGTATAGGAAGATTTGCAGCTTCTTTCTGAATTTTAAGATAACATGAATTATTTTATGATCTATGTTTAATAAGTTCTGTAATAAATGTCTTGAATCTTTAATTTTGAAGTTATATTTATTTATTTACGAAAGATATAGGGGTGGGGTGCTACACCGTGATGGTAGCGTTTGTCCGTGATGGTAGCGTACACATAACCGAATTCAAGTTTGTTGTTATACCTAATAAATAGCGTATAAATAGAGTATAATCAGTGCAAAAGTAAAATAAATTGCGCCTATAAGAACTATTTCGGTTTTTAATGGGTACGCTAGCATAACGCCAGCTCGAGTGTTATTTTATAGTCTTGTTCCATATCTCTGTTTCTATGAGAGCAATCATTATGAAATTTTGTATAGCTCAGACGCTATTCATACTCTTTTTTTGTGTATAACTTTTGTTGCTATAGTATAAGCCGTTTTTGAGAACGGTCGTGTGTACGCTAGCTTGATCGTTATGCTGGCGTACCCACAAACAATGTTCATCATTTCTTAAACCAAGGAGGCGCTATTTATTTTACTTTTGCACTGATTATACTCTATTTATACGCTATTTATTAGGTATAACAACAAACTCGAATTCGTTTATGTGTACGCTATCATCACGGACACGTAACTTTTTATCATATAATGCTAATGACCTGAATTTATTTTTGTACATAAAAAATCAATAAATTCAAATACGTGTCATAAAAGACACGTGTTTCAGTGTTTCATCCTTCTACGCTACAAATTTTGACGGGCCAACAGATACTGTTGTATAGTTATTATAAAATTGACCTTTGACACCATTTTAACAACCTTAGAATACGAATTTACAAAAATCCGTTCTTAGTCGGTGCCTACATCCTAAAAGGAAACTACATGCAAAATTTCAGCTTCGTAGCTCTTGTAGTTTCAGAGATCACTTGATATGTCACCCAGTTTTCTCTTCTCTTTTAGAAATATAGATTATAAATAAAATAAAAAAATATTTCGGACAACTTAGAATCCGTAGAGTTAGTAGCACATAAAAAGCCTAGCTGGCTAAACCTTGCTGTTAGTATAAAGTTAGTAGCACATAAAAAGCCTAGCTGGCTAAACCTAGCTGTTAGTATAAAGTATTAAATATAAGTATAACCGCTGTAGATAGCATTCCGGATAAGGCTTACCCAGAACGATGAGGAACATCTATCAGACAAAGTCCTCAGGATGCTGTTGTGACTGTCCCGTATTCTGCGGATCAGGATGCTGTTGTGACTGTCCCGTATTCTGCGGATCAGGGAGACAGTTTTTTTGCGGATAATTGCGTCAAAACTATCAGTTTGGTATTCCGCAAACATTATCTCTGATGCGCTACAGAAGCGAGGAAGTCTCAACATCATCCTGAAAACATTATTGTATTGGATGCGTAGAGTTGCTAGCGACTTTTTTGTTTGGTTGACCCAAAGACTTCCCGTGTAGGTACATACCCTGGCAGAAGCCTGGCAGTAAGCTTTGATAAAGCGTGAGTTTAACTTCTTCAGTGCAACGAGAAAATCTGCAAGCCACCATGTTTTCTCTCACTAGCATTACTCGGCGCTCAAAGGTAAGTATTTGAAGTGTCCGTGATGGTAGTGTACACATAACCGAATTCGAGTTTGTTGTTATGCCTAATAAATAGCGTATAAATAGAGTATAATCAGTGCAAAAGTAAAATAAATAGCGCCTCCTTAGTTTAAGAAATAATGACCATTGTTTGTGGGTACGCCAGCATAACGATCAAGCTAGCGTACACACGACCGTTCTCAAAAACGGCTTATACTATAGCAACAAAATTTATACACAATAATAGGGTATAAATAGCGTCTTAGCTATGCAAAATTTCAAAATGATTGCTCTCATAGGAACAGAGATATGGAACAAGACTATAAGCGCCATCTAACAGACCACGGCGGAACTACATTGCAACGGACGGACAGCAATATCCCTTGGACTCTGAGCAGTGAGCAATGTAGGTATTGGTCACAATGAAAAATAGAGAAAGATGCGTGTGAATTATCCATGGAAGTGAAAGAGATAGAGATAATGCGTCGTCATGTTCCTAGAACTTTACATCAACTTTTTATAGTGTTTGATTACGAATTTGCAAAAAGTATGACTACTGGGAGAGGACACATACTAAATGTACAACAACCCCTATTTATACATATAGCATTTACATAAAGAAAACCTCGTTTTCTATAGGAACTATTTCGGTTTTTAATGGGTACGCTAGCATAACGTTATGCTGGCGTACCCACAAACAATGGTCATTATTTCTTAAACCAAGGAGGCGCTATTTATTTTACTTTTGCACTGATTATACTCTATTTATACGTTATTTATTAGGCATAACAACAAACGTGAATTCGGTTATGTGTACGCTACCATCACGGACACGTATTTGAAGACTTTTTGGCGTGCGGAGACACAGATTAACAGTAGTTACTTCTAAACAAAAGGCTACCTACCGTATTCACTGATATTCTGATAATTTAAGTATTTTAAGTGAACAACGTAGACCAGGTACTTGCAGGTATATTGTCTTATATTATGTAGGTATTGTATTATGTACCTACCTATATTGTTTTTATAAACCTAGCTTCTAATAGAGTTTTACGTGAGTTTTGAATAGGCAAGCAAAACTGCAACGAACAGCTCTAAGAAATTGGTAGGCATTAGGCATTAGAATTATTAGATAATTAGAAAACCAAAACTTTGAAGGACTGTCAGGTCGCATCAGGTCAGTAATACACACAATGACCCGGAGGCACCGGGACATTGTGACCCGGAGGCACCGGGACATTGTGACCCGGAGGCACCGGGACATTGTGACCCGGAGGCACCGGGACATTGTGACCCGGAGGCACCGGGACATTGCAAGTAAACAACTCCTCAATTCTATTTACCTAGCGATGGGTCAATCACTAATCCTGTACCAACTGTATAACTTGCTGGGGAAGCGCTGCAAAATCCTATCTCATAAAAGTAGAGAGAGCACAACGCTCTGTACTAAAGGTCATGTATAGAAAACCGTACAGATACCCAACTGCACAATTATATAAAGAATGTGGGGTCCTTAGTGTACGTCAACTCTTCATTCTTCGCATTACTTTAGCTGCACATAGAACACTAATAGATTCAGAAAATTACTCAACATTGCTCACAAAAAGAGTTTAAAATACTCATTGCATTGATCATCATTCATCTTCAGTATTTCAGTATTTCAATCATTATCTTTATCATAATCAGCCTATACCAGTCCACTGCTGGACATAGGCCTCCCCTAATGAGCGCCATAACGCCCTGTCTTCAGCTTGCCGCATCCAGCATCTGCCAGCAGTCTTTCGCAAATCGTCTTCCCACCTGCCGAGTAATTGCGGTAAAATATCCCATTCCCATTGAATGGGCCATCCGGGGAGAAATGTCATAAACGATTTCGGTTTCCAATATGGTAGGTACTGAAGAAGAAGAAAAATATTTATTAGACACAACACAACACACAAATTAAACTTTAGTACATAGATATAAACATAAGATTATTACCTACTAGATAATATGAAGTACTTACCTATACCTACTAAGAAAACAAGGATGGATTATTTAAATACTAACACATGACCATTGGGTTGGTACTGGTACTAAGAAAATGCATACAATTTTTTGGCGGGATGGGGGGTCGTTCGACGACGGAATTTGTAACGTCAACGTCAAGATTTAACCTAAGGAAAAGTCAATTGTTACTTACTCACACTTGCCCTTTTTTTTGCTCGATTTCAGCAATTCTGATTCAAATTTACAAACAGTTCAATACTTTGCAGTGCGCAACGAAGTCGAGCAAAACAAAGTCAAGTGAGAGTAACATTAGTACGAGGTGTAATGTAAAAAGAAAAAACATTTGTGATATTTTGACGTTTACAGCGAGCGTCGTCGTGTATTTATTTTTGTAACATAAATGATAGGAACCGAAATAGCTTACACCCTGTCTCTCCGGATGGCGATCAATTGAATGGGATATTTTACCGAAATCACTCGGCTGGTCGGAGGGCGTCCTACACTACGTTTGCCGAGTCGCGGTCTCCACTCAAGAACACGTTTACCCCAGCGGTTGTCGGTTCTTCTAGAGATATGACCAGCCCACTGCCACTTCAACTTGCTAGTCCTTTGAGCTACGTCGAAAACATAGTTCTCTGTCGGATGTACTCGTTACGAATCCTATCCTTCAGAGAAACTCTGAGCATAGCTCTCTCCATAGCTCGCTGGGCGACTTTAAACTGGTGGACCAGCCCTACCGTGAGTGTCCACGTCTCAGCTCCGTAGGTCATGACGGGTAGGACGCACTGATTGAAAACTTTCGTACGAACCGAAATAAATTGAATTTAATTGAATAGTTAGTTACCTATCTAAACGTAGCGCGTAGGTAGTACCATTGAACTGGGTAGGTGAGAGGTAGGACATAGGTAGGTAGGTTACCTACCTTACCTACACTACGTCTACGTGCATACTCTACGTGGGTTTACCTATAGGTAGGTAGGTATCTATCTAGGTGATTAGTCATGCAGAGCGGTAGTAGGTAATGGCACATCACTGGGTAATCTAACAAGGCAACATTAAGTAGGTTAAATAAACACTAACTAAACCAGTAGGTAGCAGGCACTGAGTTAGGTACCTACCTACCTAGGTACATAATTTCGATTGTAGCAGGCACTCATTGATTGTGCCAAAGATCCTAGGATCCTACGTTCCGTAGGGTATACGAGGTATACTATAATATATACGAGGTATACTATAATATATACGAGGTATACTATAATCTTTGGATTGCGCACACTCGAAACACGGCAGGTGATATTCAGTGGGTAGGTAGGCATCTAGCCTACCTCAGCGAGTGTTGTCCTCGGCCGCGGGGTCAGTGTCCCGGGGGGGGGTCGCGCGCAGGCCCCGGGGGGCGGGGAGCGGGGAGCGGTCGCGCGCAGGCCCCGGTGCGCGCGGCGCTCTCGGGGAGCTCCTACACCGCACGCGCACGACAGACAGACAGACAGCTTGCTGCACTGAGATGCGGCTCCGTCACGCGCCACCACGCACACACACAGACACAGACGCGCGCTATCTACAAGGAGCGCGCACGAACAGTGGGCCGAGCGGCATCACGGCTCACTGCCAACTAAATAATAAAACCCAACTTACCCAACCAAACTAAAATAGTATGTTATGAGTTGTAACCAGCACACACGCGCGTTGCGCGCACCATCGACCAGCGAGCAGCAGCCAGCTGCGTCGCGTCGTCGTGCTGAGGAGCGAGCACAGCGTGCGTGCGTGCGCGCCGCGCGGTGTGGCATCATCCGGTACTGTCAATGTCAAGGTGTCTCGTTCTCGTGTCGTTAGTGGCGCGAGATTTAAATATTTTTCAATTTGAATATTTTTTTGCGTTCTACAAGATTGCCTAATGAAGTAGTAGAATTACTGCAGCACACAGCGTCGGATCTACGACTTTCCCAAGAGTGGCTGGAACTTGAAATAGCGCCTTCTCTCTCCCGCAAGTAGTTTCCGATGTGTGTGTGCAGCTCGCTCACTCTGATCTGATAGTCATTTAGCTTTCCCTAACCCAGCAGCGCCCAAAACACGTCGTTTGTCGCCGAAAATTAGTTTTTTATTTATTGAGAAAAAAATCGTAAAATAGGTATATAATATATATTATAGAGGCAAAAAGAAGTCGGAAAATTCTTATTTATTTTTGTCATTTTGATTTTGTTAGGTAGGTACCTAATTGAAATTCAAACCCTAAAGGTCAAAGGTGTGGAGTCAAAGCATAGCCTCACTGACATATCACGAAATCTCAGGCACCCGTTATGAACGGATTTTTGGATACCTATTCCTTTTCTAAGGTAGTTAAAATGGGGTCAAAAGTCATTTTTATAATAACTTCAGAACCAATTACTGTTGGCCCGTCAAAATTGGTAAGTACAATAGAGAGATGACTTAAATAAACAGAAACGTGTTCCAGGGTTTTTTGAAATTCACACACTAAAGATATACCTACCTACTATATGTTTAGATTATAATAACGGAATGTTTCTAAAACGTTCCTGGCTAAAATGTCGATGGTTCCAACAGTCTTAATTTATAAAAGAGAAAACTGGGTGACTCTTCAAGAAATCTCTGAAACTACAAGAGCTACGAAATTGAAATTTTGCGTGGCGTTTTCTTTGAGGACGAAATCATCCGCTAAGAACGGATTTTTGGAAATTCACATTGAGGGATTTACCTATAGGTTATCATAGCAATTAAAATCGTAAAGGATTGGTAGATGTAGGTAGTTAAACTTTGGCGTTGATTGTTTACATGGAAAAAAATATCACTTAAAGTGGAGCGAATGAAATTGTGGGCGGGTCAGCTAGTACCTACATAAATATTGTGGGCGGGTGAGCTAGTACCTACATAAATATTGTGGGCGGGTGAGCTAGTACCTACATAAATATTGTGGGCGGGTGAGCTAGTAGGTACCTACATAAATATTGTGGGCGGGTGAGCTAGTACCTACATAAATACATATTTACATAGGTACCTAAATTTATTTATTTAGAAAACAGTCAT
Organism: Eupithecia vulgata; assembly: GCA_946478455.1. Taxonomy (NCBI): domain Eukaryota; kingdom Metazoa; phylum Arthropoda; class Insecta; order Lepidoptera; family Geometridae; genus Eupithecia; species Eupithecia vulgata. The sequence goes on from OX297865.1 coordinate 16,853,864, forward strand.
CTTCTTTATAAGAAAGCATACTTTCGATGGTTGTCTTTGCACCACTTTGAAGATCTTTACATCTTAACTCTTCAAGTTTTTGGCACTAAAGCCAATATCTTCAAAATCACTGTAACCATGATTGTATGAACTGGCTGAACCTCAGTGGCTCAGTGGCAGTGCCAGTGATAAGGTATTTGTGTGTTATCTATTTGATTTTTGTGTACCTTCCTTCTTCATAAAAGCAAACATGTAGCAGGCAGGAGCCAATCTCTATACCTGAGCCTTACAGTCAACGACATGTAGCAGGCAGGAGCCAATCTCTATACCTGAGCCTTACAGTCAACGACATGTAGCAGGCAGGAGCCAATCTCTATACCTGAGCCTTACAGTCAACGACATGTAGCAGGCAGGAGCCAATCTCTATACCTGAGCCTTACAGTCAACGACATGTAGCAGGCAGGAGCCAATCTCTATACCTGAGCCTTACAGTCAACGACATGTAGCAGGCAGGAGCCAATCTCTATACCTGAGCCTTACAGTCAACGACATGTAGCAGGCAGGAGCCAATCTCTATACCTGAGCCTTACAGTCAACGACATGTAGCAGGCAGGAGCCAATCTCTATACCTGAGCCTTACAGTCAACGACATGTAGCAGGCAGGAGCCAATCTCTATACCTGAGCCTTACAGTCAACGACATGTAGCAGGCAGGAGCCAATCTCTATACCTGAGCCTTACAGTCAACGACATGTAGCAGGCAGGAGGCAATCACATCAGCTAGTTAGTATTTCATCGAGTAGTAAGTAGCCTTCGCGCCACCTGCACCTGCACCTGCACCTGCACCTGCAGCGGCAGCGGCAGCATTCATAGTTGTTGGGTCCAAGTTCACTCATAGTGAAGTTGAACTTGTTTACTATATAATAATTATTACTAATACAATTATTACTAAATACTTGTTTATTATAATTATATAGACTTATATACTGTGAATTGTCCAGCATTATTTATTTATAGTAAAATACTGAAACATCTTCTTTTGGGCTTTGCAGGTGCGTTTGCAGATCGTAGACCGCAACTGTGTAGTCCGTGTGTACGAATATAATAGCACACTGCAACTGTGTAGTCCGTGTGTACGAATATAATAGCACACTGCAACTGTGTAGTCCGTGTGTACGAATATAATAGCACACTGCAACTGTGTAGTCCGTGTGTACGAATATAATAGCACACTGCAACTGTGTAGTCCGTGTGTACGAATATAATAGCACACTGCAACTGTGTAGTCCGTGTGTACGAATATAATAGCACACTGCAACTGTGTAGTCCGTGTGTACGAATATAATAGCACACTGCAACTGTGTAGTCCGTGTGTACGAATATAATAGCACACTGCAACTGTGTAGTCCGTGTGTACGAATATAATAGCACACTGCAACTGTGTAGTCCGTGTGTACGAATATAATAGCACACTGCAACTGTGTAGTCCGTGTGTACGAATATAATAGCACACTGCAACTGTGTAGTCCGTGTGTACGAATATAATAGCACACTGCAACTGTGTAGTCCGTGTGTACGAATATAATAGCACACTGCAACTGTGTAGTCCGTGTGTACGAATATAATAGCACACTGCAACTGTGTAGTCCGTGTGTACGAATATAATAGCACACTGCAACTGTGTAGTCCGTGTGTACGAATATAATAGCACACTGCAACTGTGTAGTCCGTGTGTACGAATATAATAGCACACTGCAACTGTGTAGTCCGTGTGTACGAATATAATAGCACACTGCAACTGTGTAGTCCGTGTGTACGAATATAATAGCACACTGCAACTGTGTAGTCCGTGTGTACGAATATAATAGCACACTGCAACTGTGTAGTCCGTGTGTACGAATATAATAGCACACTGCAACTGTGTAGTCCGTGTGTACGAATATAATAGCACACTGCAACTGTGTAGTCCGTGTGTACGAATATAATAGCACACTGCAACTGTGTAGTCCGTGTGTACGAATATAATAGCACACTGCAACTGTGTAGTCCGTGTGTACGAATATAATAGCACACTGCAACTGTGTAGTCCGTGTGTACGAATATAATAGCACACTGCAACTGTGTAGTCCGTGTGTACGAATATAATAGCACACTGCAATTAAGCACAACACATTAGATGTGAATATTAAAAAAGTAATAACTAACGGCTTATTTTACATAACATATGGTATCTAAAACGGCGAAAAAAACACATTTTAATTATAATCTTTAACTACTAGGTACAATTTTTTTTATAACGAAAATATTATTATTAATATAAGTAATTTTTATATTATTTTAACTTCATTGGGTAGAAGAGAATCATGTCGCCATTCTTTCATTCCTTCCGTCCAAATTAAGAAGAAAAAGAAATAGATAAAAAAATCCGGTCTTGGTCGTGTTGCGAAAATTCAAATAAATAATGATTAAGTACACTTTAATCAACTGGTTCCTTCGGGGACGAACGCTACTGAAAAACTTCCCGCTAGTCTCTTCGGGGACGAACGCTACTGAAAAACTTCCCGCTAGTCTCTTCGGGGACGAACGCTACTGAAAAACTTCCCGCTAGTCTCTTCGGGGACGAACGCTACTGAAAAACTTCCCGCTAGTCTCTTCGGGGACGAACGCTACTGAAAAACTTCCCGCTAGTCTCTTCGGGGACGAACGCTACTGAAAAACTTCCCGCTAGTCTCTTCGGGGACGAACGCTACTGAAAAACTTCCCGCTAGTCTCTTCGGGGACGAACGCTACTGAAAAACTTCCCGCTAGTCTCTTCGGGGACGAACGCTACTGAAAAACTTCCCGCTAGTCTCTTCGGGGACGAACGCTACTGAAAAACTTCCCGCTAGTCTCTTCGGGGACGAACGCTACTGAAAAACTTCCCGCTAGTCTCTTCGGGGACGAACGCTACTGAAAAACTTCCCGCTAGTCTCTTCGGGGACGAACGCTACTGAAAAACTTCCCGCTAGTCTCTTCGGGGACGAACGCTACTGAAAAACTTCCCGCTAGTCTCTTCGGGGACGAACGCTACTGAAAAACTTCCCGCTAGTCTCTTCGGGGACGAACGCTACTGAAAAACTTCCCGCTAGTCTCTTCGGGGACGAACGCTACTGAAAAACTTCCCGCTAGTCTCTTCGGGGACGAACGCTACTGAAAAACTTCCCGCTAGTCTCTTCGGGGACGAACGCTACTGAAAAACTTCCCGCTAGTCTCTTCGGGGACGAACGCTACTGAAAAACTTCCCGCTAGTCTCTTCGGGGACGAACGCTACTGAAAAACTTCCCGCTAGTCTCTTCGGGGACGAACGCTACTGAAAAACTTCCCGCTAGTCTCTTCGGGGACGAACGCTACTGAAAAACTTCCCGCTAGTCTCTTCGGGGACGAACGCTACTGAAAAACTTCCCGCTAGTCTCTTCGGGGACGAACGCTACTGAAAAACTTCCCGCTAGTCTCTTCGGGGACGAACGCTACTGAAAAACTTCCCGCTAGTCTCTTCGGGGACGAACGCTACTGAAAAACTTCCCGCTAGTCTCTTCGGGGACGAACGCTACTGAAAAACTTCCCGCTAGTCTCTTCGGGGACGAACGCTACTGAAAAACTTCCCGCTAGTCTCTTCGGGGACGAACGCTACTGAAAAACTTCCCGCTAGTCTCTTCGGGGACGAACGCTACTGAAAAACTTCCCGCTAGTCTCTTCGGGGACGAACGCTACTGAAAAACTTCCCGCTAGTCTCTTCGGGGACGAACGCTACTGAAAAACTTCCCGCTAGTCTCTTCGGGGACGAACGCTACTGAAAAACTTCCCGCTAGTCTCTTCGGGGACGAACGCTACTGAAAAACTTCCCGCTAGTCTCTTCGGGGACGAACGCTACTGAAAAACTTCCCGCTAGTCTCTTCGGGGACGAACGCTACTGAAAAACTTCCCGCTAGTCTCTTCGGGGACGAACGCTACTGAAAAACTTCCCGCTAGTCTCTTCGGGGACGAACGCTACTGAAAAACTTCCCGCTAGTCTCTTCGGGGACGAACGCTACTGAAAAACTTCCCGCTAGTCTCTTCGGGGACGAACGCTACTGAAAAACTTCCCGCTGGTCCCTATGGTGACGAATGGGATGTAAACTTCCCGTTGGTCCCCATTGGGGACAAAGCGTGGGGACCAGCGGGAATAACCCGATTAAACTACATGACCTGGAATAGACTGGAACAAATACTGCCATTAAGATATTTTATTGCGGAACATGAACATGCTTCTAACTCAAAGAAAAAAATCAAAAAGTAACAAAAGACACATTACCTAGAACACTTTAAGTAATTGTAAGACACACTGTTGTTAGCTTATTTTTATTGTAAGAATAGTAAAAAATAATGATAAAGTTTCGGGATATAGAGCCATAAGTGAGCCATAAGTGAGCCATAAGTGAGCCATAAGTGAGCCATAAGTGAGCCATAACCTGCGTATGACTTCTTTTTAGATAAAGTAGGTACTTAACTATATTTAATGATTCTATAAAACGGTAGTAGGTCTAATGTCTTTAAACAGTTTTCACTCTTCCTGTCGCAAGAATCGCAAGAATCGCAAGATAACTTACTGAAGGTCATGAAACAGTTCACGACGTTTTTCACGAGCACCAACACACGAACACATGACACAAACACTGATGCGACCCTTGTCCAGCGAGGTCCGAGTATACCGACCGTACGTGGGCTGGACCGCACCGTCCGTAAGTATACCGACCGTACGTGGACTGGACCGTACCGTCCGTAAGTATACCGACCGTACGTGGACTGGACCGTACCGTCCGTAAGTATACCGACCGTACGTGGACTGGACCGTACCGTCCGTAAGCAAGATCCGTCAAATGCGAGTGTACTCGCGCGCCGCCGAGGGTTTCGAATATTTTTGAAAAGTATCGAACCTACAGAAATTTCGAAAACTGTTTTGAAATGTAGAAAACAAAACACATTTCATTTGATACCCCATTTGACCCCTAGGTCTCGATTGAAATTTTAACAACACAATTTGTACTGAAAATATTCATTTTCATCTTTCATTTGTATAAATATTTTTTTCTATAAATCAGTAATGGCGGACGACATCTGCGCCATCTAGTGAGCTGTTTCCACACTACAGTTGTGGCTGTTTTTTAGGGTTTCGACGTCGGTTTCGAAACCCATATGGAAGAATCTTATGTAATGTAATGTAATGTAATGTAATGTAATGTAATGTAATGTAATGTAATGTAATGTAATGTAATGTAATGTAATGTAATGTAATGTAATGTAATGTAATGTAATGTAATGTAATGTAATGTAATGTAATGTAATGTAATGTAATGTAATGTAATGTAATGTAATGTAATGTAATGTAATGTAATGTAATGTAATGTAATGTAATGTAATGTAATGTAATGTAATGTAATGTAATGTAATGTAATGTAATGTAATGTAATGTAATGTAATGTAATGTAATGTAATGTAATGTAATGTAATGTAATGTAATGTAATGTAATGTAATGTAATGTAATGTAATGTAATGTAATGTAATGTAATGTAATGTAATGTAATGTAATGTAGGTATTTAACGATAATTATAATTTAGGTATTATTTCTCCAAATTTGCGAAAATGCGTTCAATAGATTTCCTTCAGGCTGTTTATAATAACATAACTAACCGACGACGGCATGCGGCAGTTCGTACTGGCTGAATATATAAATATACATAGGTATAGGTACATTTACACTTTACAACTTCAAAAATGTTTTGAACAAGGAGCTTTCATACAATTTGTGATACTTTATTTCCAAAATAGATTTTACCAGACTTATCATTATTTACTTATCATTCCGCCCGCGTATTTAATTACCTATATGTTTATTTAAATGAAAAACAAGCGGATCGGAGTTGGATCCAGCCGCCCGGCCGCCGCCCCGCCGCCGCTGCGCCCCAGCAGCGGCGGCGGCGGGCTCCGGGAGCCCGAGGGTATCACTACAATAACCTATCAGCTGAGATAAAGTATTAGTGAATACCGAAATTCGCGCTTATTTCGTATGTAATTAGTTATGACAGGAGCGGGGGACTGTGGGGCGGCGGCGGGGCGGACGCTATGGTAGTAGGTACTCACGGTGCTCCTGAACTTGAAGAACAGCGACATTAGGCGGGCTGCTGGGGCCCCTCGAGCCACACTGCCGCGCCCGCAGGCCCGCGGCGCTGCCCCGCGCCCCGCGCACCGCGCATGCGCGCCGCAAGGGCCGCTCTCACAGCGCCAGGTCAGACCAGCGACTCTACCGGCACGTACCGAGTCACGATGATGACAGCAAGGCGGGCGGGCGGTCGTGTCGGATGCAGCGAGCGAGGCTCGAGCCGGCGGCGACGTGTCGAGCACGCAGGCGCGCGAAGCGGATCGATGGGCGGGGGCACGGGCAGCGGGCGGCGGCGCGGCGCGTCAGTCATGTTCGGCACGTACGGCTGGAGAACGCGGCAGCTGGCCGGCTGGCTGGTGTGGGCAGGTGCGCTGGCCGCGTGGTGCGGCGCGCGCGAGCTGGACCCCGCCGCCTGCGCACGCCGGTTCGACGTGCAACGCGACAAGATCATCCGCACGGAGGAGTCGCGCGACATGGGCGCTCGCTACCTCTCCGAGCTGGACGTGGGCGCGCGCGGCGAGTGCCTACGCTTGTGCTGCGAGACGGACGCCTGCGACGTGTTCGTCTACGAGGAGAAGGTACAGTACCAGCCGATGCTGCCGCCGACTGACTGCCCGCTCCCATGTCACCAGGCCTCCACTCTGATCGCTCATCTCCCGCTCCCGAATGTGTTTGTACCTGTGGCTGTGCCCTGCCCACAGGTACCTGATGTTAAACAACAGAATCGACACCATTTTATCAAAGTAGGTACCTACTTGGTACCTGGTAGGTAGACATGTTAAACAGGTGTCTGGTGCGCTGGTCAAACCCGTGCATTTCTTCGATAAAACATAAAAATATATTTATTTGCAGCAAAAACACATTACAGTAGGTAGGTATATACCTAGGCACCTTATGGTAGATGCCAAGAGTGGAGTAGAGTTACCTAATGGTAGATGCCAGGAGTGGAGTAGAGTTACCTAATGATAGATGCCAGGAGTGGAGTAGAGTTACCTAATGGTAGATGCCAGGAGTGGAGTAGAGTTACCTAATGGTAGATGCCAGGAGTGGAGTAGAGTTACCTAATGGTAGATGCCAGGAGTGGAGTAGAGTTACCTAATGGTAGATGCCAGGAGTGGAGTAGAGTTACCTAATGATAGATGCCAGGAGTGGAGTAGAGTTACCTAATGGTAGATGCCAGGTAGAGTTACATTATGTTGTGATACAATGGCTTATTAAACTGATAGAAAAAAGTTATTGCTGAGGGTTTGGAGACAATGTTTTTTACTAATAGATCTCACACTAGACGGAGCCTGTATCGTGAGTGAGATCCAAACTGGTGATTCTTACAGTGGCCGTGTGGTGCCGGCCTATAGAATAGTAGGCCGTGTGGTGCCGGCCTATAAGTGCCGTGTGGTGCCGGCCTATAGAATAACAACCACCCCAACTTTTCCCGTGGGTGTCGTAGGAGCCGACTAAGGGACACAAACCGGGGGGTGGGCAGCAGCTTGTTTGGAAGGGGCAAACTATATAATGTATGTTAAACTTTGCCCCCCTAAACTTACCACGGCATAATGATCATTTTGAAATGTTATTGTGTAGGTACTTACAGGATGAGTTGATTTTTCATGGCCACTGAAGGGAAGTCTGAAATCGTAAGAGTTATCAAAATTTCATGTTCCTTACATGAAATTTTCAATTTCGAGAAGGAGGCCAAGAGGAGGATCCAGCTAGGTTGGGCAGCGTTTGGGAAACTACGTCGAGTCTTCTCGTCATCCATACCGCAATGCTTGAAAACGAAAGTTTTCAATCAGTGCGTCCTACCCGTCATGACCTACGGAGCTGAGACGTGGACACTCACGGTAGGGCTGGTCCACCAGTTTAAAGTCGCCCAGCGAGCTATGGAGAGAGCTATGCTCGGAGTTTCTCTGAAGGATAGGATTCGCAACGAATACATCCGACAGAGATCCAAGGTTATCGACATAGCTCAAAGGAATAGCAGGCTGAAGTGGCAGTGGGCTGGCCATATCTTGAGAAGAACCGCTGGGGTAAACGTGTTCTTGAGTGGAGACCGTGACTCGGCAAACGTAGTGTAGGACGCCCTCCGACCAGGTGGGATGACGATTTGCGAAAGACTGCTGGCAGATGCTGGATGCGGCAAGCTGAAGACAGGGCGCTATGGCGCTCAATAGGGGAGGCCTATGTCCCTGTGACTGGTATATACCAGTTCACTGCTGGACATAGGCCTCCCCTATTGAGCGCCATAGCGCCCTGTCTTCAGCTTGCCGCAGGCACGAATTTAAAACTTTAATAAAGCCATTTACCTAATTTTCATGAATATTTTGTTATATCCTGAAATAGTTAGTAGCACGTGTTCAATAGTTAGTAGCACGTGTTCAATAGTTAGTAGCACGTGTTCAATAGTTAGTAGCACGTGTTCAATAGTTAGTAGCACGTGTTCAATAGTTAGTAGCACGTGTTCAATAGTTAGTAGCACGTGTTCAATAGTTAGTAGCACGTGTTCAATAGTTAGTAGCACGTGTTCAATAGTTAGTAGCACGTGTTCAATAGTTAGTAGCACGTGTTCAATAGTTTTGTATTTTTGTTATTCTCTTTAAGTTTCAAGCAAATCGGAAATCCGGTTCTCTACCACCGCTGCACCGGTTCTCTGCCACCGCTGCACCGGTTCTCTGCCACCGCTGCACCGGTTCTCTGCCACCGCTGCACCGGTTCTCTGCCACCGCTGCACCGGTTCTCTGCCACCGCTGTACCGGTTCTCTGCCACCGCTGCACCGGTTCTCTGCCACCGCTGCACCGGTTCTCTGCCACCGCTGTACCGGTTCTCTGCCACCGCTGCACCGGTTCTCTGCCACCGCTGCACCGGTTCTCTGCCACCGCTGCACCGGTTCTCTGCCACCGCTGCACGGGTTCTCTGCCACCGCTGCACCGGTTCTCTGCCACCGCTGCACCGGTTCTCTGCCACCGCTGCACCGGTTCAGGGCTTACAAAAAAAAACCTCATCATACATTTTACCCTTTCTTTTGAAAATTCCTGACCCTAAATACACGAAAGTTACATTGGTGGTGTAAGATGTAAGGTCTTACACCTTAGAAATGATAAGATGTTGATATATCATAAATGTATTTTATTCCACAACTCTACGAGCTAATGATGATAATGATATGATTTGTTAAACCTATTTAGATATTTATGAAACCTATAGTAGAGATTATAAGATTATAATGTGTTGCTAGTTCTTAATATAAATATTATTTATATTTTTGATACAAGGGACTATTAGAACTGATTTTAACTTAGTCAAATATTTGATTGTTGTAATATGCATACTTTCTTAGCGAAATTTAGGTGGATCCGTTCGGACGAACAAAATAATAGGTGGATCAGTCTGGAAATTGTTAATAATAATCATGAAAGGTGGATCAGAACAAGGGGGATCTGACCGGAACAACTCGAGACACGCGCCCGGTATGACAGACAGACTGACATGTACTGATGAGAGCGCGCGCGTTGATTGTTGCAATAAGGTAAAAATGCTGACGCGAGAGAATAGTGCGGTTTCACCGTACATATTCCCGACAGCGAGATGAGATGATGCTGGTTAAATTGATACAAACTTAATGATGACCTAAAGGGTAATAATAAGAAATGATACGCTAATGATGCTTATTGCTAATGATACATGATGATAAAACAATAGGTACCTAATTAAGAAATTTCATTATGATAAAACAATATTTTTGTTAGTAAGACTAATAGCTAAGTAAAAGTAACGTAACCTAATTCAAGTCCTACATCTTGGTTTCACTGATATTAATCGCGCGAAACATAGGCGACGACGCCTTATCTGTACGATCACTTTGCTTTTTGATACCACTAAACTTGCTTATTTCACTATACTCTACATTTTGATCGACACTTGCACTACCACTAACACAAGCATCACTGATAATGCTGCTTAGACGCGGCGCGGCGGCCGGCAGTGAAAGAGGCTGCGCCTCTACCGCCCGGGCCGCCGCCGCCGCCGTCGCCGGAGCGCGCGCCGGCGCGAGCTGACCAGCGCGCCAGCGCGCTTGGCCGCAGCGGGCGCGCCTCCACGCGCAGACGGCTCCTACTGCTAGCCCCGTGCCCACGATCAAGTAGATCACGGTGTATCACGGTGTGATGTACGTCATGATAAGTGATATTCTCCGTAATGCTCTCCTCCTTCTTCATCTGGTCTATTTGTTCTTTGATTTTCGCCAAGTAGGCTTTCTCTTCTTTGTCGTAGGTATCTTTCTCTAAGTTGATTGCTAAATTTTCTGCTACTGGAATGATGCTGATAGTGTTATCTCCAACCATCCTAGGGATAGGAAGAACTTGATAGGCTTCAAAGGTTTCCCTGCTAACGAGAGGAATTTTCACTTCAAAGATAAGGTATGATTTTGTCATTCGTGCTTTGATACGCAGAAGATGATATATGCTCCACAAGTCTGTTTGTATGTTACTTATAGGTAGACACAGATCTTGTTGTAGTTGACCAGAAATTATATTCAGCTGCTGTTCAAGTTGTTCCGGGGTCAGTAGATGTATGTTGCTTAGTTTAGACAACATATTGTTTGCAATGATAGCAGATAAGATAAACTCGTTTTTGAGTTCCAGCTCTTTTACTTCAGACGTTAGTTGATTAGCTGAGCTTTCTAATCTCTGAAAGTGCGTGTCGATAAGAGTGTGCTGTTTGCTGATAGATAGTTCCATTCTTTTAATAAGATTGTACTCCGATTCGACCACAGATGTTTGATTTTTCCATAACATCACTAAATGTTTATGATTTGTTTGGATGATATCGATGTCCTTTTGATATTGTTGTGCGAATTCGTCGTCAAGTACGCCGAACAGCTGGTGAGCGATGTACCCGACGCCGTTGATAAGGCCTCGCTTCTGTCGATGGAGGTCGCGTGCTAAAAACTGCTGATTCAGTAACTTCTGATCGTAGTAGCGTAGTTCCGAAAAGCCATGTTGTAATTGTGTTAGGACAATCTTACAATGTGATGGTGCATTGCCCTTTGTGTTATCGCATGTGTTTACAAGGTTGTTAAAGAACTTATCCGTTGCTGCGAAACCTTCCCAATAGGGGTGCGGTGCATGTCGTAATAGACAATGATTTTCCAATCGTCTCTGATAACCTGGATATTTGACATCTTGTCGAAATATACCTAACCCTTTCGTGCTGTTCTGTGATGTGATATTATGCGACCCAAATGCTGTTGTAAGTAGATTCAAGACCACAAAAATTGATAGAAGGATTGACGTCACAGTTGATCGTGATTTAGGCGTCCTGATATTGGCGGGTTTTTCTGATTTCTTGTCTTCTTCCGGTCCATGAACGATTGGCGTTAATGCTGGTAGGTCGGCCATAATTTGATTCTGCTTGTACGGATGATTTCGTATGCATTTGACGCAGGTACGTAGAGTCATTTTTACAGTATGATTTCCTCCTAAAATCCAATACCTCTGTCGGAGGTGTGATGACGTCAGACGCGACCCCCCGTGAAATGTTTGCTGACGTGATCGATCAATAATGATGTTAATCGGGTGTTGTTAGGTATTGCCAGAGGGTGTTTTCTGTGGTTGCTGAATTCGGCGCTCCGAAGCTTCCCTCCAACCCTTAACAAACCTTCTTGATCTACAAAAGGCGAGAAATTCAGTAGGTAACTGACTCTTTTTTTATATAAGTTTGTTTGCTTGTAAGTCAGCCATTTCTTCCGAAAACTCTGCTTCTTGAATATTTTTGATTATTTTGTTATGAGCTATTTTCAACTCTGATAGTGATAAGCACGCTGAGGTGACATCACTGTGTCGATTCACTCGTAGGATCCACGCCACGACGCGCAACTGCTTGACTTGCGTGATAAGTCTTGGATGATTTCGCTAGTATGTTTATTTTGTGTTGATACGTTTGTAGTATAAGTTGGTTTTACAATTTAATTCTTAGCGTCAAACGTAGATTCGTTGATAAATGATAAGTACTGTTGAGCAATTTTCGGCTGTTTAACTTTTTGACTGTTTAAGCGCTGTGAAAGTTGCCGAAATTGCGCGACAGCAGCAGGTTTTGATTCTCTTCACTTCTCTGATAAATCTGATTTAAAGAGTAGGCGCTTTACAAAACGCCCATCTTCCTTCTTTTCTGTAGTTTGGTCGTAATACTTCAAACACTTCTGATTTTCTACTGATATGTTCTCTACCGTTATACGTTCGCATTCCCTGAACCTCTGAAAATCGTCGGTATCGTTGATAATAACGCTACAATGTAAGCTCTTGTGTACCTTTCCGCTTAGAATCCACCCAAATCGAGTCTCCTGCACGATTGGGCAATTTTCCATCTTGATAATACCACCCTGTATAATCTCCGCGTAAACTTTAGCTCCAAACAGTATGTCGATTGGGCTACTGATATGATAAGTGTCGTCCGCGAGAGGTATGTTATTCAGGTAGGTCCAGTTAGGCTTAGGAAATGATTGATTTGGCAAATTATTGATAAGAGATTTCGTGATATAAACTTCAGATCGAAGTTCGTAATCGTTGTGAATAGATTCACATTGTGATAAACAGATACCCTTGCAGTTGTTTATTTTGGACCCCACACCGGTTATTACCTCCCTGCAAGGACGACGCGGCAGCCCTACCTAGTAGTTGAGCCGCATTTTCGGAGATAATCGATGTTTGCGAGCCTTGATCAATAAGGTAACGCATCATAACAAAAGTTCCATCAGCTTTTTGTACATTGATTTTTGCAGTCTCTAATAAAACCTCTTTGTTATCATTATCTGATGACGTATGATTATTTGACGCTGCCACTGTTTGTGTCGTTGCGCTTTGAGGCGCTACGCTTTGAGCCTGAGTCGCGTTACTGTTCGCAGAAGTTGACACCTGCGGCGTTGTTTTTGATTGAATATTACAATAAACATTATGTAGAATTGTGTTATGCTTATCATTGCATTCGCGGCAACGCTTCTCTGAAAAGCATGCTTTCCCATGGTGTGGGTAAAGACAGTTCTCGCAAAGCTCGAGTTTCGTTATCGTATTGCGCTTTGACTCGGCCGATAATTCCAGAAATTCGTTGCATTGGAATAAAGCATGATTCTATTTGCATAAAGGACATTTCGTGGAATTGGTGCTTGTATGATATGCTCTGGGGTTTGATTTTTGTTCAATTTTATGATTTTTGTTGTATGATGATGCTGAATCCTTCCCCTGTTGCGGGGGTGATTTTGAGTTATCTACGTTGCGTTTTGATGACTCCAATGACGTAAACTTGGTCTCAAGATAGGTCAAAAATTCGTGGAGAATGGGTAGATCCCTCGGGTTCTTCACAGCTAAGACGTAATCCTTGTATGTATCAGGGTCTAGTTTCTGTGATAAGATGTGCACGAGAAGGGGGTCCCAGGTTGATACATCAACGCCAAGGTTCTTGATAGCATTCAAGCATTCGTTGGTGGTGTCGTGGATCTTCTTCAGCTGCGCAGCGGTCTGCTGCTGCATCACCGGCAGGTTCATGATGAGATTGATATGCGAAGTAAAAATCATCTTTTTATGATTATACCTGTTGTTCAAAAGATTCCAACACACCTGATAGTTTTCTGATGTGATATGCAGATGCTGGATGAGCTTTTTGGCTTCTCCTTTAACCCTACTTTTAAGGAACTGCATTTTCTGCGCGTTTGATAAGGCTGGGTTTTTATGGATGATCTCCGTAAAGAGATCTTTAAAACTCACCCACTGATGATAACTACCTCCAAAGGTAGGTAGGTCGATGACTGGTGTAGACTTGTCGCGATGCACCGTGGAGCTCATTTTGATATTGACTTGTCTTTTGATATTATGATACTTCTGCTCGTACTTACTGAAGGCCGCTTCATACTCCTCATTTATGCCACTCAACTCAAGGTCAAGGTCCCAATGAAGAGAATCAATCGCTGACCAACGTGTTTCGATTGCCTTTAAAGCATCCTCAAATTCCCATTTATCCGATATGATTTCGATATTAATATTGCCTATGGTTCAAGAAAATGCCTTAAAATTTACTGTTTGTTTACGCAACATTTCGTCCGTCCTACTGCTAGTCCCCCGGTCTTGATAAGGTGTAGATGAAGGTACGTACCCTGGCTGCGGAGTAGTGTTGTCCGGAGCCGATGGCACGGACTTCCCTGCTATACCTAAAGGAGTTGGTGGACGCAGAAGAGGATTCTCTGCCGAAACCTCTGGCAGATACTTGCTGATATGTGCTCGTGCTTCATCGTAGAAAGCCTGAGATCTATGATATGCGTTTGAGGAAAAATACTCATGAGATTTATCCGTTGATCCGCTGAGATTGATGTGATTATTCTGAAAGTCCTGCCAATAGGATTCGAGTGTACTCAGACGTTTCTTAACATTCTGAACCGTTTTCCTATCTGGACTATCTTTCTTACAATTGGAGAGAAGCGTGTCCATCGCCCCCATCAGTTGATACTGGGTCTGGATGACGTCTTCCATCGCCCCCATCAGTTGATACTGGGTCTGGATGACGTCTTCCATCGCCCCCATCAGTTGATACTGGGTCTGGATGACGTCTTCCATCGTCGCCATGATGATGATTGATAGTGATAAGCTTTGATAACTCACCGAAGGCTGGCTGGTTACCTTACGCGGTGGTCCAAGTCCCAGGGGTGCAATCCAATAATTAGGTAAAACACACTAATAACACAGATATACACGCGACTGGCCCCGCCTTCGGCTGCTCGAAGGACCATAAAGATGTAAGGTCTTACACCCTTAGAAATGATAAGATGTTGATATATGATAAATGTATTTTATTCCACAACTCTACGAGCTAATGATGATAATGATATGAGACACGCGCCCGGTATGACAGACAGACTGACATGTACTGATGAGAGCGCGCGCGTTGATTGTTGCAATAAGGTAAAAATGCTGACGCGAGAGAATAGTGCGGTTTCACCGTACAGGTGGAAATGTGAAAATTGGGGGAAAATTGTTGTGAAAATCTGGAAATGGTGTTGAAGGAACCTGTAAAGTTGATAGAAGGTAACATGGATCAGTTCCAATACAAAAATATACTGAAAGAAACAATGTCACCTGGTACTGAAGGTTATTTGGACATTCCAGCACTTCCAGCATGACAATGATCCAAAGCACACTGCACGCACCGTAAAGAAATTTCTTACAGCGCAATCAGTTTCTGTCTTAGACTGGCCAGCTAACAGCCCAGATCTAAACCCAACAGAGAATCTCTGGTTCCAAGTAAAGAAAAAAATATATAATATAATATAATACCCAACTAGAGAGAAACCGCAAAAGAAGTTCATTAACTTCAAACATAAGATCTTTATTCCGGAGTATATTGACAGCTGTAAACACCATCATCTGTTTGTAAACACCATCATCTGTTTGTAAACACCATCATCTGTTTGTAAACACCATCATCTGTTGCCTTGCCTCTGAAGAGCAGGAGAGAAGCCGCGGATTTAACACTGTTACACAATATATTATATTAAGTAGTATATTAGTAAATATTTGTTATAATAGTTTATACATGTATTTTATCTATAACATATGGGATGTAGGTGCTATGCTATGTAACTCTTCAGACCAATATTTTCTCCTGATATTTATTAGTTACCAAAAGATAAGGCAAACCACTCTAAAATTGAGTTTACTCATTTAATTTAATTTAATTTCGTTTGTTTTCACTGAACTCTGTGTATTAACTTTATCAGATAATGCGAATTTTAGTTTAAGCATATTTTATGTTCTATAAGTGAAAACTCTTAAGCTTAAGTTATGCTATCCACTACTGTTACTACTTATTTAAGTTTTATAGAAGCTGTTTGTTTTCCACCTAAATAAATAAATAAATAAAAAGGTTTCAAATACACACACAGTGTGGAAATTAAATACACACACAGTGTGGAAATTAAACAAACACACGGTGTGGAAATTAAACAGAGCTGTTGATTTGAGTGACCTACGACATTTTTTTAGAAGAATGGAACTTTATTTTTCTAGCGAAATGTCAAAAATTAATAGAGTCAATGCCTCGCCGGTGTAAAGCAGTAATTAATAGAGTAATTAAAAGCCGTGGATATGCTATTAACTATTAATTAAATTTAGTTAAATAAATGTATAAATTGCTTTTTAAATTTTCTGCGCTAAGTATTATTGTGATTCTTACCTAAGTGTATTAGTGTACAAAACAAAACAATTCCCCAACAGTTTAATGTAAGTGTATTAGTGTACAAAACAAAACAATTCCCCAACAGTTTAATGTAAGTGTATTAGTGTACAAAACAAAACAATTCCCCAACAGTTTAATGTAAGTGTATTAGTGTACAAAACAAAACAATTCCCAAACAGTTTAATGTAAGTGTATTAGTGTACAAAACAAAACAATTCCCAAACAGTATAATGTAAGTGTATTAGTGTACAAAACAAAACAATTCCCCAACAGTTTAATGTAAGTGTATTAGTGTACAAAACAAAACAATTCCCAAACAGTATAATGTAAGTGTATTAGTGTACAAAACAAAACAATTCCCCAACAGTTTAATGTTAGTGTATTAGTGTACAAAACAAAACAATTCCCAAACAGTTTAATGTAAGTGTATTAGTGTACAAAACAAAACAATTCCCCAACAGTTTAATGTAAGTGTATTAGTGTACAAAACAAAACAATTCCCAAACAGTTTAATGTAAGTGTATTAGTGTACAAAACAAAACAATTCCCAAACAGTATAATGTAAGTGTATTAGTGTACAAAACAAAACAATTCCCCAACAGTTTAATGTTAGTGTATTAGTGTACAAAACAAAACAATTCCCAAACAGTTTAATGTAAGTGTATTAGTGTACAAAACAAAACAATTCCCCAACAGTTTAATGTTAGTGTATTAGTGTACAAAACAAAACAATTCCCAAACAGTATAATGTAAGTGTATTAGTGTACAAAACAAAACAATTCCCCAACAGTTTAATGTTAGTGTATTAGTGTACAAAACAAAACAATTCCCAAACAGTTTAATGTAAGTGTATTAGTGTACAAAACAAAACAATTCCCAAACAGTTTAATAAATCGTTCTTAATTATTTGTCCAGCTTCAGTACAGTACAGTACAGTACAGTACAGTACAGTACAGTACAGTACAGTACAGTACAGTACAGTACAGTACAGTACAGTACAGTACAGTACAGTACAGTGAAAAAAAATAGCGATTTTGTTCTTTATTCCTAAGCCACGTTGCTGAGCCACGTTGCTGAGCCACGTTCCTGAGCCACGTTGCTGAGCCACGTTCCTGAGCCACGTTCCTGAGCCACGTTCCTGAGCCACGTTGATGAGCCACGTTCCTGAGCCACGTTGATGAGCCACGTTCCTGAGCCACGTTGCTGAGCCACGTTGCTCTATTGATGTGGCTAACATAACTAGTTGCGCTTCTCAGAATGTGTCATCGTGTCACACACAGAGATGTGGAATCTCTGTGTGTGAACATGTACAACTTCAAATTGTATCTTATGACCACAACCTGTAGGTACCTATATATATATATATAAGTATGTGAGATGATGGTGTTGCATTGCAGGGTCCGGGCAGCTGCTACCTGTTCGCATGTGGGCCGCCCGAGGACTTCCGATGCAAGTTCACTGCGCACGGGAACTTCACCAGCGGAGTGCTGGCGCTGAGCCGGCGGCTGGCCGAGCTACAGGACGCCGAGCGCGCGCCTTCGCCGCCGGCTAGCGCGCCGGTCAGCACGCCGCCGCCGCCCGCCAGCACCGCCGCCACCACCACCACCAGTACCACCGGCGCGCCGGACCTACTGCTCACACGTGCGTGCACAGCACTCCGCTCCATGACCTGGTTCCCCCTCCCCCCTCTACCTCTCTCCGTGTGCGTTGCAGACGCGGGCCGCTGCAGCCGCTACCAGTTCGAGTGTGTGGTGGGCGGCGAGTGCATCGCAGTGTACAACGCGTGCGATGGCGTGCCGCAGTGCGCCGACGGTAGCGACGAGGCGGCCGAGCTGGGCTGCCCCCCGCCGCCCCTCCCTGCCGCCGTCGCGCCGCGTGTCCCGCCCCCGCCCCCGCCCCCGCCCCCGCCCCCGCCGGACCGCTGGCCGCACCGCCTGCTGCAAGCGCAGCCGCAGCACCGATACACCGGTGCGCTTTACTTAACTTCATATTTTTGTGGTTAATTCTGTTACGTAGTTGGTAAGTAATGAGCCGGTCCCCGGTCACAGAGCCCGATACGAGTTCCCACATCTTCAGCCACAAGGGCGGGCTCCTGCAGGACGCGGAGGCGCCGCCCCCGCCCTACCCGCCCTTCGAGTCTCCCTGGCCGCGGCGTGTCGCCTGGCCGCAGCACCAGAGTGAGTGTCGCACATCACATGGCTACAAGCTGAGTCGGAGCGAGCGAACTCTTACCTACTGAAGGTGTGTTCGCAGGCGAGGAGAGCATGGGCGGCTGGGGCGGCGCGAGGCAGGGAGCGCCCCCCGCACCGGCTCCCTACGCGCGCCTCGAGTGGGGGGAGCGCGCCGCCTGGCCCGTGCCGCCGCCGGCGCCGCCGCCGCGGCAAGACCCGGTGAGCGAGGGGACACCACACAACACCACCGTACTACCAGAGGACCGCTGCAGAACTGAGCTTATGTGTGATGCTTGCAGGAGTCGCTGTACGGCGCACCGGCGGCGGTTGCGCCATTAGCCGAGGGCGCGCCGCCGCCGCCGCCGCCGCGGCCGGCGCAGCCCGCGCCGTCCGCCGCGCCACACACACCCGCGGCCACGCCTCCACACACTTCCCTGGTAGAGTACTCCACCTGTGCTGGGTCTGGCTCCATCGACCTATTCATCCCACGCAAGTGCAATAGCGAAAACATTTACCCCTCGACTAATTTATAGGTATGGATGTTCAGCCTAGGTGTTCCTACACCCATACCTGTTTGTAGAATATCCTTTGAATTCCGGAGGTTGATAGATGAAGAATGATAGCGAAGCGGAAGAAATGAAGAATGTTATTTACGGAAGAACGATTGATTTAATGACAGATTACATGAATTACAAGCAGAAAGAAAACTAAATTACGTAAACAAATAACAAAAGCAATGTGAGCGCGTGAAGTAAGCAAGGTGGTCAGTCGCGGAATGAATGAGCGGCTGCGCGTGAGTGACCGAGCCAGACCGGTCTAAAGTGTATGTTCAGTTCACTAGGGTATGGCCCAAGTTCCAAGATTGAAGCGAAATGAAAATTATTAAGTTTTTGAGATATATATAAATATATATAAGAACACACATTTCGATCGGCGATCAAGTGGCGCGTAGGTATGCCACATATTCCCCCCGGCCAGACCGTGACTACGGTCGATAAAAATCTGGAAACCGGACTCTTCTGCCGCTGCGGGTCCTCTTCTCTTCGACAGCGGGCTCTGCAGCGGGAACGGGTTCAGCAGGGGTGATCACAGCAGTAGGTGTAGTTTCGTCAGCGTTTTTTAAGGTAGGATACGCTGGTTCTCGGGCGTCTCTCATCGTGTACGCTGGTTTCAGTCGGTCGACACTGACGTTAGTCTTCTTGCCTTTTACGTCGATGGTGAAGAACTTCGGCTGCCTCTCGATGACAAGATAGGGACCAGTGTAAGGAGGTTCAAGGGAACGGCGCACGTGATCTTGACGTAGAAACACGTGAGAAGAAGATTGAAGATCACGCGGAAAGTAAAATGGCGAAGTAGTATGCCATGAAGTGGGACGAGGAGCGAGCTTTTGGACATGAGCTCGAAGGCGGGTTGAGTATTGAGCGATGTCGTCAGAACTGAAAGTATCTGACGGAGAAAGAAACTGTCCAGGTAAACGTAGGGCTTCACCGTAGACAAGCTCGGCTGCTGAAGTCTGAAGATCATCCTTCCAGGCGCTGCGTATACCAAGTAGCACGAGCGGGAGGGCTTCTGTCCACTGCGAGGTAGTATGGCACATGATTGCTGCCTTGAGTTGCCTGTGTAGACGTTCGACGATGCCATTCGCTGCAGGATGGTAAGCAGTGGTACGGAAGTGGCGCGCACCAACCAACGCGGCGAGAGATTTGAAGAGCTGGCTCTCGAACTGGCGACCACGGTCTGTAGTCACGCGTGCAGGACAACCAAATCTGGAGATCCAAGTTGATACCAGGGCGGCTGCGCATGTCTCGGCAGTGATATCTTTGAGTGGAACCGCCTCAGGCCATCGAGTAAATCGGTCGATGACGGTAAGGCAGTACCTGTAATCAGAAGACAGAGGAAGAGGGCCCACGAGGTCCAAGTGGATATGGGAAAACCTCGCGGACGGGGTAAGGAAAGAGGAAAGAGGAGATTTTGTGTGACGGGTGATTTTTGATTGTTGGCATTGCAAGCATTGCCTAGACCACTCTCTACAATCACTACGAATCCCTGGCCACACAAATCTTTGCGTAACCAGTCGCACTGTAGCTGCGTTACCGGGATGATGGAGTTCGTGCATCATAGCAAAAACCTGTTTTCGTAGCTGTGGAGTGATGTATGGTCGTGGTTGTCCACTAGAAATGTCACAGAAGATAGGTTCGACGCAATGTGCAGATTTCACTTTATGAAGTTTTAAGCTGGAGCCATTCTTGATCAAGTCCTGCAGTTCTGGATCTGATTCCTGATATCGTGCAAGAGCTTGATAGTCGATACCTGTTATTCCGTCAACACGAGACAGAGCGTCAGCAACAACATTCTCCTTGCCAGGTATGTATCTGATGTCAGTGGAGAATTGGGCTATAAAGTCTAAGTGTCGAAACTGACGCGGAGAACATTTATCTTTACAGCGTGAGAAGGCGAAGACCAAAGGCTTGTGATCGGTGAAGATTGCGAAAGTCCTCGCTTCGATCATATGCCGAAAGTATTTGATGGCTTCGTACACGGCGAGTAGTTCTCGATCGTAAGGACTATACTTGACCTGGGAGCTGGAAAGTTTGTGAGAGAAAAATCCAAGGGGTTCCCAGTCAGAGTTGTTCTTCTTACGTTGCTGCAGAACAGCGCCAATGGAGGAGTCAGATGCGTCTGTAACGACAGCGAGATCTGCTGAAACGTCAGGATGAGCTAATAGGGTAGCCTGGGAAAGTGAGGTTTTGCAGTCTTCGAAAGCACGCATCAGGTCTGCAGTCATCTCCACTGGATCTGCACCTTTCACCTTAGGGCCAGCTAGTAAAGCATTTAACGGCGCATGAAGCTTAGCAGCGTTGGGAATAAAACGGCGATAGAAGTTAAGCATTCCCAGAAAGCGTCGGAGGTCCTTGATGGTCTTGGGAGCAGGAAAATTCTGGATAGCTTCTACCTTGACATCCAGCGGTCGAGTTCCTTTGGCTGAAACGTGGTATCCCAAGAATGTTACTTCCGACTCGCCCAGTACACACTTTGAAGTGTTGATCAGCACTCCATACTGCTTCAGGCGCTCAAAAAGCTGACGTAAGTGCGTTTTGTGCTCAGAAAGGCTCTTTGAAAAGATAAGGATGTCATCGATGTAGCCGTAGCAGAAATCCAAACCTAGGAGAACTTCGTCTATGAATCTCTGGAACGTTTGTGCGGCATTGCGAAGACCGAACGCCATACAATTAAATTCAAAGAGACCAAATGGAGTCGTCAGGGCCGTCTTCTGGACGTCATCAGGGTTCACCTTGATCTGGTTATACGCTTTCACGAGGTCCACTGTTGAGAAAATGGTACATCCTGAAAGTTGTTGGGCGAAGTCTTGGATGTGACGTATAGGATACCTATCAGGTATGGTTCTAGCGTTGAGAGAACGGTAGTCACCGCAAGGTCGCCATCCATCGTCTTTCTTCCTCACTAGGTGTAAGGCAGAAGACCATGGACTCTCAGAACGTCGAGCTACTCCACTGGCTACCATATTCTCGAACTCTTTCTTAGCAGCTTGAAGTCGGATAGGATCGAGACGTCGTGGCTTGCAAGCGACGGGAGGACCAGGTGTAGTCCTGATATGGTGTAGAGTGTTGTGCTTAGGAGATGTCGGTATACCTGCAGGTCTGGTAATCTCAGGAAACTCTCGTAACAGCATGTGAAATTCCGATTCACCTGTCACAGCCTTGATCGATGCTGTGTCGTCAGGTAATCTGGAGGAAATGGCACTTACTGAGAGTGAAGTGATGCCATCGATGAGACGCTTGTTCTTACAGTCAACCAGCAAACCATAGAATCTCAAGAAGTCGATTCCTATGATAGGTCTACAGATGTCAGCGATTGTGAAACTCCAGGTGAAAGCACGGCGAAGGCCTAAATCCAGCTGCATCTGCTTGAGACCGTAGGTATGGATAACAGAGTTGTTTGCAGCAGATAAGGTGAATTTTGATTTAGTACAAGGCGTTTTGATAGCCGATCGCGGAAAAACACACAGGTCGGAACCAGTGTCCAAGAGGAACTGCATTTTTGATGCGCGATCGGTGACAAAAATACGGCCTGTTGAAGATGAAGAAGGGCAGTCGTTGGCCGCTACTTGCGACCGCCCTGACCGTTTTCCGCCGACTTGAAAGTGCAGGGCTCCTTGCACTTCTTGGCCTGTGCTCCGTAGTTGAAGTGGTAAAAACAGTGAGGACAGTCTGCAGGAGGTTGCTGGAAGCGTGGGCGAGAGCGAGAGCGTGAGCGTGAGTTATAGTGGTCACGCCTATTCTGCTGCTGCGATCGCGATCGTCCACCGCTAGAAACTTGCTGAGCTAGCATCGCAACCTGCTTTGTTAGTTCGCAAACTTGCCTGGCCAGATCATCCTGAGATGATGGAGGTTCCATTTTAGAAGTACTAGCCACTTGTGGACTGGTAGGAGCTATCTCGTGCACCTTGTCTGCTAAATCTGCCAATTTCTCTAGAGGTAAGTCTACCTGAGTTGCGATTACCGTCTGGATGTTAGCGGGCAATCGGCTCGACCAAATGGTGGTCAGGAAGTCCTGGGGAACTGCTGGACCAGCGAGACCTTGCAAGTGGCGAAGGAACTGAGAAGGATTCCTGTCACCGAGCTCCTCATGTATTAACAGCTGCTTGACACGTTTCTCCTTTGATGCTGAAAGGCGTTTAATTAGCTCTTGTTTTAATTTTGTGTACTTGTCTGTTGTGGGCGGATTCGTGATGATGTCCTTGACCTCGGCAGCATAGCGGTTGTCGAGCTGGGAAACGAGGTAGCAGAATTTCGTCTCGTCCGTCGTTATTTTAGATAGGATAAACTGGCTCTCTACCTGCGCAAACCATACTGCCGGCTCTTCAGGCCAAAATGGCGGAACTCTCACGCCAACTCGGAGAACTTCAGCACCTGCGCCACCAGCGGGCTGAGCACGAGCATCATCAAACTCGTCTGAAGACATCTTCACTTATTAGGGAAAAAAATAAATCGCTCACCGCTCTTCGCTTGTACCACACACCAAAATCCGCTTGTTTGGCGAGAATTCTCGAATGTTCCGGAAGGTTATCCAAGATTGTCCAACACAATTGAAAGACTCACCGATGTATTTTGGCACGTCTGGAGTCACCAATATAATTAGGGCATGGACACCGGTATTCGGTATTACCGAAAAACCGGTAATACCGGACGATTTAAGGCATTTCCGAATACCGGTATTGAAATTGTAAATACCGGTAATTCGGTATTTTGAAAAAATAAGTTATGATGAATAAATATGCGTGAAGAAAACCCTTATGGAGGCTCTAAATTACACAAATACCTACCAAACAACTTCTATATAAAACATATACATTTTATGATTGTAAAATTGATAGCCAGTCTACGTTTTTATTATAATGGTTTCAAAAATTGATAAACCAACGCGCATCCTCTTTCCACTCCAGGACAAGCAGACGCATATCGCATTACCACGGTATATTCATCAAGTACCCCTAGTACTTGATGAATATACCGTCCATTCGCACTAAACGGTTTTCCACCGCCTTCATCATTCGTACCGCTGGGATTTGGAACACGCTCCCTGCTGCTGTTTTTCCCGTCAATAACAACTTAGGTGTCTTAAAGAAAAAGAGTTTAAAGTAAATGGGTATCTTCTAAACCTTTGTGATACATCGTCGGCCACATCTTCACTTTTCATCAAGTGAGTTTGGGGTCAAACTAAGGTCTATAAAATAAAGTAAATTAACAAATAAATGCGCGTAGTGTAAAACCGTGATTCATCTTATATTGTATAAAATCTTTACTTCTAATCAATGTCAATGTGTGCGTGGAAATTGCAGCGAGCGCATTATGAGTAGTACTGTTCCTGTAATTTCAACAATCAAATAATACAAACAAAAAGATGGAATTAGTATTTACAATTGAAAAAAGGCTAAGCAGCGTAGGATCTATCGAGATCTGCATATAAGCAGCTCTTGAGATCGTCAACCCAAATCTGCCGCCGCACTAACCCTCACGGATGTCCGGGAAGATTGAAAGGCGCAAGTATCTTGAAGTAGCGTCCCACACAATGGGTTTCTCAACTCAACTCCCATGGGACTACTGAGATACTGTCGTCGTCGGACCTCTTACCTACCATCGTCATGCAAAATATACCAAAAATACCATTCGGTTCGAAAGTAAATTTTACTTTAGCGATGACAAAGGCCCGATGATGTGGCATGGCATGGCAAGATATCTGACTGGCGACCCTATGACACACGACAATCCGTAATGAGCTATTCGACAGCAGTATTGCACTGGCGTCGATGAGACGCTTAACACCTTGCACACAACTGAAGATATGGAAAGTTACGGGGTCCATAAAAGTGCAGTGTTATATTATGTAGGAAGTGCTTGCAATTAATATTCGGAAAATCCCATTTAGAAACGGCCGGGAGACAGGCACGATCTGCACAGCTGGAGCACGTTTGTATCAAACAATTCCGTGTCAACTCACACAAAAGCCCGTCCTATTGTCATGAAGACAAAAGATATTTTGGAGGAGCAGCATTGGGGCAAGCACTATGCCAAACCGTTCTAATTAGCCTAAAAACTTAATATTGAATGAAATTCCAGGTCCAAATAAAACGGCTCTAAGAAAAAATCAACTAGTGATTTAGACAGAAGTTAGGGCTACATTTTTGCGAATATCTAAGCTCCCAAATTATACAGTATATTGACAGGCATGGATATAGGTAGCAGGCATTGCCATCCTAATAGATATTTAAACTCGATTTGATTGTTTAAGTAAAAGAAAGGCTATAATGTAGAAAGGACCATTTTAAATTATCAATAAACGTTAGGCTGATTTCAAATAACATTTCTTGGTACATTTATTCAGTGTAATACAATATTAAATGGAGTGGAAAAGATTTTTTTCTGCTCTTTTAGTATTTATAGTGAAATACCGAAAAAATACCGAAAAACCGGGATCCCGGTTTTAAAAATTTTCATACCGGTAAATTACCGGTATTGTCATTTAGCCCAATACCGCCATGCCCTAAATATAATGTTATCACGTCGGGGTCACCAATTTATAGGTATGGATGTTCAGCCTAGGTGTTCCTACACCCATACCTGTTTGTAGAATATCCTTTGAATTCCGGAGGTTGATAGATGAAGAATGATAGCGAAGCGGAAGAAATGAAGAATGTTATTTACGGAAGAACGATTGATTTAATGACAGATTACATGAATTACAAGCAGAAAGAAAACTAAATTACGTAAACAAATAACAAAAGCAATGTGAGCGCGTGAAGTAAGCAAGGTGGTCAGTCGCGGAATGAATGAGCGGCTGCGCGTGAGTGACCGAGCCAGACCGGTCTAAAGTGTATGTTCAGTTCACTAGGGTATGGCCCAAGTTCCAAGATTGAAGCGAAATGAAAATTATTAAGTTTTTGAGATATATATAAATATATATAAGAACACACATT
Source organism: Eupithecia vulgata (assembly GCA_946478455.1). Classification (NCBI taxonomy): domain Eukaryota; kingdom Metazoa; phylum Arthropoda; class Insecta; order Lepidoptera; family Geometridae; genus Eupithecia; species Eupithecia vulgata. Next base: position 16,879,898 of record OX297865.1, read on the forward strand.
TCGATCGGCGATCAAGTGGCGCGTAGGTATGCCACAAATTCATCACTTAGTCCCATCACGTAGGGAAATGTGACTTCCGGTCTCGTACCCAACTATTTGTGGTTTATTCATAGAAAATATTAGTAGGTACATTGTTACACTAGGGTTGGACGTACGTAACGCGAGGACGCCAATAGTTCGAGGGACTAAATAAGTTACGTCATAATCATTATCAAATCAGAAAATCATTGTGCACTATTCGTCTGGGTTGATTTCTTTGCTGAAGAGTAGAAGTTTGTACGGAACCCTTGATGCGCGAGTCTAACTCGCACTTATCGTTTTATTTTAGCCTGTCACTCTGTTAAAATATACTTTTACTTATTAATATTAGATATTGCGTTTTCATGTATATTTATATCTTTTACTTCCAAGAATATACTTATAGTATACTGTTACGCCGTTGGATTAGACCACAAACTTCAGACGGCAATTTCAGTGCTTTAGAAGCGTTTTCAGCAGGCTGAAAAGCCATTTCGGACCGTTTCAGGAGTAGCTCTATCACATACTGGAAAATCAAAAATTCACCCATGTTGCCGTCGTTTTCAGGCGCCTGAAACATGTTTTCAGTCCGTTTCAGGCCACCCTCTATCCGATGACGCAATAACATGAAAACCCGTTTTCAGGCGTTTTCAGGACCCCTTATGGGCCTTTGAAGAACTTTTCAGTATATGGCGAAATTTGCAATAGGAGTGAAAGAGAGCACTATTAGAAAGAGATAGCCATACTCAGAACATTCGAGACGTCGTCATTGACAAGGACAGCACCATTAGAAAGAGATAGCTATACTCAGAACATTCGAGACGTCATCAGTGACAAAGATAGCACCATCAGAAAGAGATAGCTATACTCGGAACATTCGGGAAAGTTCGTGATGGGTCCTTTAGAGACAGTAATAGACGAGAACGTTCGAGAAAGTTCTTCGGAGTATAAAAGGCAGCTGACGGCCGGCACGGAGTTAGTACAGTTTTAACCGTGATACAGTTCAGATCGAAGTGCGACATAGTGAGTTCAGTTTAACCGCGATACAGTGAGTTGTGTAGTGAGTGTGATACAGTGCGTTCAAAGTGATACTCGGAGCGAAGGATTGTATAAGTGCTTAGTGTGACTAGTGGATTTTTCAAGTACAGTTTGTGTTAGTGCTGTGTTAAATTTGTAGTAAAGTGTTGGTTTTAATTAGTGGATTAATTAGTGCATTTTTCTATAAAACCCGAACCCCACGCTCGTAACATTTGGTGTCAGAAGTGGGATAGAAAAAAATGCCATTAACGCCACGAGAAACCGAGCCGAAGGGAGTGACGACGCGAAGCCAGGCATCTGGAGACTCGACGCCTGGTACATCGGATTCACCGGCTCCAACAGCTCATGGAGTGGACCTCAACACCATCTTACTTCTCCTGAAGGAACAGGCGAAAAAACAGGATGAACAGGCGAAAAAACAGGATGAACAGGCCAGAAAACTGGAGGAACAGCTTCGGGAACAGAAAGAACACCAGGTGGAACAGGCGAGAAAACTGGAGGAACAGAAGGAACACCAGGAGGAACAGCAGGAGGTACAGCTCAAAATGCTCCGTGAGGTACACGAGTCCACGACTGAATGGAAAAAAGAAATGTTTGAGGTTCAGGAAAAACTGGCCAACATGGATATAAAACTGGAAAGTCGAATCCATGAGGTTAACGACAAGGTGGAAACTGTCAAGGCAGATGTTGACACCTATAAAAACCGCCTTCAAAAATTAGAAGTTAAAGTGGCTAGTGGTACTACAAGTACCTGTGTACCTGAAACATTGGTGGCGGCAGGCGGTAGATTCAAGGTACCACCTTTCGATGGCAGCTCATCGTGGACCGCCTATAAGCTACAGTTCGAGTCTGTTTCTAAGGCTAATGGCTGGAGTAAGGAGCAAGCCAGGACAGCACTAACGTTGGCGCTGCGTGACGAGGCCCTTACCATACTCGAAGCTCTGGGAAACGACCTGACGTACGACCGCCTTCTGGAAGCCTTAGAAGCCCGATACGGTGACAGCCACTTGGAGCACGTATACCGAGCTCAGTTAAAGGACAGGACACAAGGACGTAACGAGTCCTTACAACAGTGGGCCCTGGAAATCGAAAAGTTGGTCAGAAAGGCCTATCAACGTACGTCAGCATCCTTCGTGGACAGTATGTTGGTGCAGGCCTTCATCGATGGAATCCGGGATCTGGAAGTAAGGGCAGCCGTGCGTTTGGGACATCATGGAAGCCTGAAAGATGCAGTAGCTCACGCCCTCGAGGTAGAAGCTGTACGGCAGGATTCATCTAGGCCTTTCAAGGTACGAGAAGTGTCGACTCCTAAGCCGGAAGCTCCCCGCCGCGAATTCGGGCCACGTTGTTACCGATGTGGAGAACGTGGACACATGCAGATGAGCTGTCCGGAAAGGAATAGGAGGGACCCATCAGCTCCAACAGCGAGGGTTATAGGCTCCGTGGAGTTGGAGCCACAACAGGGAAACGAATAAAAGCCAGGACTACGGGACGAGTGCTGGCTGGTGGTCGAAATGTCCCAATTATGATCTCACAGGCGAACGACGGGAACAGTCTGGTCGTCAAAGGAGAAATCTGTGGAATACCATGTCTCCTTACCATAGACACCGGAGCTTCTCGGACTGTGATCAGCTCTCGGCTTCTAAAACACCTTACCAGAGATCATCTAGTCCGACCTAGGCATCTCCAGCTGCAGACAGCTACCGGCCAGTGCATTTCCGTCCAAGGAGAGCGAGAGTTGGCTTTGCAAATTGGTGAAAAAATATATCGGCATAAAGTGATCGTTGCTAACATCATGGACGACTGCATTATTGGATTGGATTTTATGAGGAGATATGACTGTAAAATCGACTTGAAGGTTGGAGTTCTAAAGTTTGGTGTTGATGAGATTCCTATGCAAGGTGGTGTAAATGGAAACGTTTACTGTGCTAGGAGAACCATTCTTCAACCAAGGTCGCAGGTTTTGGTTCCAGTGAAATTGCCAAACCACGTGAAGTCTCACCGCTGCGTAGTAGTGGAGAAGTTGGATGCTGATAAACCATGGATAACAGCCCGTACGATGGTAACCACATCATCTACAGCATTCGTAAGGATCCTTAATCCAAGCGATACAGAATGCTTCCTCAGTAAAGGAACGCTGGTCGGATCATGCGAGGAAATCTCCTGGATAAGAAACTGTCGGGAATCGGACGAAACCGTGAAACCTTTACGTGCTGCACCTTCAGTGGATATTGAAATGCTACTGAACGACTCCAGGAGCGATCTTACAAAGGAGGAATTCCTAAAGGCTCGTAGCTTACTGCAGCGATATTGCAACGTGTTTTCTGCGCACGACAATGATATTGGAAGAACTGGAGTGGTTCAGCATGAGATCAACACTGGAGATAACCTGCCTGTCCGACAGCGCCCTCGGAGAGTTCCAGTAGCTCGGGAAAAGGAAGTAGAGGCCATGATTGAGGAAATGCGAAAGGGCAGTGTTATTGAACCTTCAACAAGCCCGTGGTGTTCCCCCGTGGTTTTGGTTAAGAAGAAGGACGGGACCATGAGATTCTGCATTGACTACCGTCGACTTAATGATGTGACCAAGAAGGACAGCTATCCACTTCCAAGAATCGACGACACCTTAGACACATTAAATGGAATGAAATGGTTTTCAACGTTGGATCTGAAAAGTGGCTATTGGCAAGTCGAGATCACGGAGAAGGATAAGGAGAAAACGGCCTTCTCCACTGGCAAGGGACTCTGGCAGTTCAACGTAATGCCGTTTGGATTGTGTAATGCACCAGCAACATTTGAGAGATTAATGGAACAAATACTTGCTGGACTTTTAGGGGAAACTTGCTTGGTCTATTTGGATGACATCATTATCGTTGGTAGAGACTTCGACGACCACTTGAATAAATTGGAGCAAGTGCTGGCCAAGCTAAGAGGGGCAAATCTGAAACTCAGCCCGAAGAAATGCTCGCTTTTCAAACGTAAAGTCAATTACTTAGGACACGTGATTTCAAAGGATGGCATTCAGACAGATCCTGCGAAGATTAACGCTGTGAAGGATTGGCCAACGCCAAGAGACAAAACTGCAGTACGTGCCTTTTTAGGGCTTTGCTCATATTACAGACGATTTGTGAAGAACTTCTCGGATATAGCAAAGCCTTTGCACCAACTAACGGAAGAAAAGCGACTATTTAACTGGAACGAACAGTGTGAGTCAAGTTTCAATGATCTCAAAGGAAGACTCTGTGAAACGCCAATATTGGGGTATCCAGACCCGGAAATAGATTTTATTGTGGACACAGATGCTAGTAACACTGGTATTGGAGGTGTTTTGTCACAAAAGAAAGGAGATAATGAAGTTGTGATTGCATACTTCAGTAAGTCGTTGTCGAAACCAGAGAGAAATTACTGCGTTACTCGGAGAGAATTATTAGCGGTTGTCAAGACGTTGCAGCATTTCAGTAAATACCTGTTGGGAAGAAAGTTTCGTATCAGAACTGACCATGCTGCATTGAAATGGTTGCTAGAATTTAAAAACCCCGAGGGACAAGTGGCACGGTGGATTGAACAACTGCAGGAATATGACTTCATCATCGAACACCGTAGTGGGAAATCGCATGGAAACGCTGACGCTCTATCACGAAGACCTTGTGCGGATGACTGTAAGCATTGCTTAAAACAAGAAGACAAAGAATGTGTGCGAACGTTAAGAACGGATACCGTTAGCGATGAGTGGAGCGATGAAGTCATGCTGAAAGCGCAACAAGAGGATCCTGACCTGAAACCCATTTTCGATTGGATTAGTGCGGGTGTGCCAAAACCAAGATGGTGTGATGTAGCTCCGATGAGTGCGTTAACAAAAAGCTACTGGGCACAATGGGATAGCTTGGTTATGCATAACGGAGTGCTGTGCAGGAAATGGGAATCACCAAATGGGAAGGATGCTCACCTGCAAGTCATTATCCCAAAGAAAAAGGTAAAAGATGTTTTGAGAAGCTTCCACGACGGAACATCTGGAGGACACCTTGGAGTAAAAAGAACGTTAATGATAATTCGACAACGCTTTTACTGGATTCACTGCCGAGAAGATGTTGAGAACTGGTGCAAAAGATGCACTAACTGTGCATCTGTCAAGGGACCGCATACTCGTAGCAGAGGAACACTCAAGTTGTACAACGTTGGAGCACCTTGGGAAAGAATTGCATTAGACGTCGCGGGACCGTTTCCAACATCTGATTCCGGAAACAAGTACATTCTTGTCGTAATGGATTACTTCACAAAATGGCCTGAAGTTTTTGCCATTCCCAATCAAGAAGCGGTTACTATAGCAGAAAAGTTAGTGAACGAAGTGTGTTGTCGCTTTGGAGTGCCTCTCGAAATTCACAGCGATCAAGGAAGGAACTTCGAATCTGCGGTCTTTCAGGAGACTTGTCGCATTATGGGACTTCATAAGACGAGAACTACGGCGTATCATCCACAGTCGGACGGAATGGTCGAGAGATTCAACCAGACGCTGGAGAGACATTTAGCCAAGGTCGTAGAAAGCCACCAAAAAGATTGGGATCGTCATATCCCTCTCTTCCTGATGTCTTACAGGTCGGCAACTCACGAAAGTACGGCAGTTACTCCAGCATATGCGAATTTTGGAAGGGAACTTCGTTTACCTGCGGATCTCCTGACTGGACGTCCTCCTGACACACCAAGGTCAGTCACGGAATATGCGAGCGACTTGAGGGATCGGATTGATGATGTTCACATGCTGGTACGTGAACACGGGCTCCAAACTAGCATAAAGATGAAAACCCGATATGACCGGAAGTCTTATCAAGTCGGTTTTGAAGAAGGTTCATTAGTGTGGCTACATAACCCTATGCGACGAGTAGGAAAGTCTCCGAAACTGTCTCCAAGTTGGGAAGGACCTTATAAGGTAGTCACTAAAATAAACGACGTCACGTATCGAATTCAGCGGAATCCTCGTAGTCCCAGCAAGATTGTTCATGTAGACCGGCTGGCCAGATACCACGGAAATAATGATGCTCGGGACGAGCATGTCTAAGGAGGGGGTAGTGTTACGCCGTTGGATTAGACCACAAACTTCAGACGGCAATTTCAGTGCTTTAGAAGCGTTTTCAGCAGGCTGAAAAGCCATTTCGGACCGTTTCAGGAGTAGCTCTATCACATACTGGAAAATCAAAAATTCACCCATGTTGCCGTCGTTTTCAGGCGCCTGAAACATGTTTTCAGTCCGTTTCAGGCCACCCTCTATCCGATGACGCAATAACATGAAAACCCGTTTTCAGGCGTTTTCAGGACCCCTTATGGGCCTTTGAAGAACTTTTCAGTATATGGCGAAATTTGCAATAGGAGTGAAAGAGAGCACTATTAGAAAGAGATAGCCATACTCAGAACATTCGAGACGTCGTCATTGACAAGGACAGCACCATTAGAAAGAGATAGCTATACTCAGAACATTCGAGACGTCATCAGTGACAAAGATAGCACCATCAGAAAGAGATAGCTATACTCGGAACATTCGGGAAAGTTCGTGATGGGTCCTTTAGAGACAGTAATAGACGAGAACGTTCGAGAAAGTTCTTCGGAGTATAAAAGGCAGCTGACGGCCGGCACGGAGTTAGTACAGTTTTAACCGTGATACAGTTCAGATCGAAGTGCGACATAGTGAGTTCAGTTTAACCGCGATACAGTGAGTTGTGTAGTGAGTGTGATACAGTGCGTTCAAAGTGATACTCGGAGCGAAGGATTGTATAAGTGCTTAGTGTGACTAGTGGATTTTTCAAGTACAGTTTGTGTTAAATTTGTAGTAAAGTGTTGGTTTTAATTAGTGGATTAATTAGTGCATTTTTCTATAAAACCCGAACCCCACGCTCGTAACAATACTAACAGCTAGGTTAATACATTCTTATTTTATTGTAATGTTCTGGTCTGGCACTCTGGGCACTCTGGGCACTCTGGGCACTCTGGGCACTCTGGGCACTCTGGGCACTCTGGGCACTCTATGGATCCTAAGTTGTCAGAAATAAACAATTTTTATTTTTAAAACACACGGGTGTTAATTATTATTATTATTAACTCATTTATTTCAGATCAATCACAATCCATAATTACATGTTAATAAACATTCACACACACAAATTAATAAAATGTCACATTAAATTACACAATGAAACTAAATAGATTTAAATTGAACTAAAAATAAGTTTAAATAATAAAATTGAAAAATATATATATTATATTACATTTATTGAATACGTACTAGTTAACAGTAAACTAATGATTAATTATAATGAGATAGATCCCATCAATATCTTCATCCATTTATTTTGGATTGGACAATCCAGACGCGAAACAATCATTTTGGATTGGACAATCCAGACGCGAAACAATCATTTTGGATTGGACAATCCAGACGCGAAACAATCATTTTGGATTGGACAATCCAGACGCGAAACAATCATTTTGGATTGGACAATCCAGACGCGAAACAATCATTTTGGATTGGACAATCCAGACGCGAAACAATCATTTTGGATTGGACAATCCAGACGCGAAACAATCATTTTGGATTGGACAATCCAGACGCGAAACAATCATTTTGGATTGGACAATCCAGACGCGAAACAATCATTTTGGATTGGACAATCCAGACGCGAAACAATCATTTTGGATTGGACAATCCAGACGCGAAACAATCATTTTGGATTGGACAATCCAGACGCGAAACAATCATTTCCAGGATGCCGCTGCTACTGGCTCGCGCACGCTGGAGTAGGGAAGGATGCCGCTGCTACTGGCTCGCGCACGCTGGAGTAGGGAAGGATGCCGTTGCTACTGGCTCGCGCACGCTGGAGTAGGGAAGGATGCCGCTGCTACTGGCTCGCGCACGCTGGAGTAGGGAAGGATGCCGCTGCTACTGGCTCGCGCACGCTGGAGTAGGGAAGGATGCCGTTGCTACTGGCTCGCGCACGCTGGAGTAGGGAAGGATGCCGCTGCTACTGGCTCGCGCACGCTGGAGTAGGGAAGGATGCCGCTGCTACTGGCTCGCGCACGCTGGAGTAGGGAAGGATGCCGCTGCTACTGGCTCGCGCACGCTGGAGTAGGGAAGGATGCCGCTGCTACTGGCTCGCGCACGCTGGAGTAGGGAAGGATGCCGCTGCTACTGGCTCGCGCACGCTGGAGTAGGGAAGGATGCCGTTGCTACTGGCTCGCGCACGCTGGAGTAGGGAAGGATGCCGCTGCTACTGGCTCGCGCACGCTGGAGTAGGGAAGGATGCCGCTGCTACTGGCTCGCGCACGCTGGAGTAGGGAAGGATGCCGCTGCTACTGGCTCGCGCACGCTGGAGTAGGGAAGGATGCCGTTGCTATTGGCTCGCGCACGCTGGAGTAGGGAAGGATGCCGCTGCTACTGGCTCGCGCACGCTGGAGTAGGGAAGGATGCCGCTGCTACTGGCTCGCGCACGCTGGAGTAGGGAAGGATGCCGTTGCTACTGGCTCGCGCACGCTGGAGTAGGGAAGCGACTTTTTTACGAATGATCGCATGAAAGCCGTCCGTGCTCCGTGCGCGCCTCCGCGAACATGCCAGATGCGCTACAAAACCGAGGCAGCCGCATCAGCATCCTGAAAATGTTGTTGTACTGGACACGTAGAGCGCTGGCTGCCCTTCGGGTGCAGTTGAGCCAGAGGCTACTCGAGTAGAAGGACTGGCAGTAAGCCTTAAAAAGAGTGATTTTCACTTGTCTCGAGCAGCGTGCGAACCTACGCGCTATCATGTTTCCCCGTACAGCCAGCGCTCTACGCACCCTTTCAACATCTGCATCATCGCTTAGAGTCTCATTTACAATATATCAACTACCTTCAGAGCCGCACTATTGAGTACTATAGGCGGAACACGGGTAGGCCCTGTGGGTAGGCCTTACATTTACAATATATCAACTACCTTCAGAGCCGCACCATATGATATGAGCTCGACTCCACTGGGCGATATGAGCTCGACTCCACTGGGCGATATGAGCTCGACTCCACTGGGCGATATGAGCTCGACTCCACTGGGCGATATGAGCTCGACTCCACTGGGCGATATGAGCTCGACTCCACTGGGCGATATGAGCTCGACTCCACTGGGCGATATGAGCTCGACTCCACTGGGCGATATGAGCTCGACTCCACTGGGACTCCACTGGGCGTAAATCCGAGTTCGCGATCGTGAATCACATGCTCACAAAACCTATAGGTAGTACTTCCCGTTCACCTAGAACCATCAAATTTGGCAAGAAACAGGGTCTTATATAGCACAAGTAAAGGGAAAAATAAAAAAAACGTAAATTTGTAGTTTGTCCACAGAAAAAATAGTTTTCGAATCTCACCATGGACCAAAAATCTGTAGTAGGGTACTTTCCGTTGACCTAGAACCATGAAATTTGGCAAGAAGCAATGTCTTATACATTGGCGGATACAGGGGGGGCACGGGGGCCATGCCCCCCCCCCCCCTCCCCCAAAGACCCAAACGTTCCATACTTTCGACTGAATTTTTCGATTTTGATTAAGGTCCAGGTTTATCATACTCACCTTGACTAGTTTGTGACCACCCAAAACAAAAATTTCGGCGGCTCGCTACGCTCGCCGTTGCTATCAATCCATTGGTTTGTTGTTTATCGCCGAAAAAAGTCGTGAAAATGTTGCTGCTCCGTTCGCCGTCTTCTTAGAATACCTACATGTATTTTTGCTAACCTCACCAAACTAACCTACTGCGGCTCGCTCCGTTTGCCGATATCTATATTCATATTTGTTAATTTCTTTAATTAGTTAGTTTTCAACAAACATCCAAAAAATTCGAAAAAGTTAAAAAATGTCGCGGCTCGCTCCGCTCGCCGTTTCTTATATTTCCTGTTAGTAGTTGACGGTTGTGATTGTCAACCATTTTCTCCATATTGTTCTGTAGCTATTTATGTTTCCGTTTTTTGGTGTGGGGTGCTTGGTAGTAAATCGCCCCGCCAGCCCACGCTACGCCGCTACTGGTAGGTATAATAGGGATAAATTTACAAAAATACTGAAGCACTTCTCTATTATTTACTAACCGAAAAGCTAAATACTTAAAATACCTAGGTACTAGATATCAATTTTATGGGTTTAACTTGAAATTGAATCAAAAGGTTAAGCCGAAAATTACCGAATTCATTGAATTATACATTCATCATTAAACTAAATAAATCATAATTTCATACCTTTAGATTAGAGAATGAATTTCTATTCGGCGACGCGACGTACACGTACCTACCGCGCCACTTGACTCGATAATACGACATGTTCATTCCGTTTGAGTCGAGTCTGCTATGCGCAACGTATGCATGCATACAATTTAATCAAAAAAGTTAAATAAGTCTTTATTTTTTGTTTACTTGTGGTTTTTAACCCTATATCTGAACTTTGTCAAAATGCCCCCTCTCCCCCCAAATTGAAATCCTGGATCCGCCCCTGGTCTTATAGCACAAGTAAAGGGAAAAATCTGAAATCCGTAAATTGGTGGTTTATTCCATAGACATAGAATTTTTTCACTACATGGTTTATTCATAGAAAATAGAACATTGTTACCCTAGGGCTAGGGTTGGAGGTAACTTATATAGTTCCAAGACGGGGTTTGGCGCCCGAGCGTAGCGAAGGTCTTCGTCTGGCTGAAGAGTACAAGTTTGTTTGTACGGAACGGAACCCTTGATGCGCGAGTCTAACTCGCACTTGACGTTTTATTTTTATACAAGGGGAAGAAATGTGTAGGGGAGCAAATGTGTAGGCTCTGTCGAGACCTGCATATTTGCGCCTCTTGAGATCTTCGGCTAAATCTGCCGCCGCACCAGCCCTCACGGAAGTCCTAGGAAGATGGGAAGGCGCGAGTGTGTCGACACATGTAGCGTCCCACACAATAGGCCTCCCCAACTCCCATGGGACTAGAGTCATGCCGTCAGGCCTCTTACCATCGTCACGCAACAGACCATTCGGTTCGAGAATAGCTGGTACGTTAGCGGTGGTAAAGGCCCGCCGGATGATGTCGTTCAGGCTGGCATGACGAGATATCCGACCGGCAGCCCTAGTACACGATAATCCGTGATGACCGAGCTGTTCGACAGCAGTACCGCACTGGCATTGATGAGGCGCGCAACACCTTGCACCCAACCGAAGACAAGTTGCGACACGGAAAGTTACGGGATCCAATAAAGTGCCAGTGTTATATGAAGGAAGTGCTTGCAACCAATGTCCTGACTCCCATTTAGAAACGGCTAGAAGACGGGCACGATCTGCAGAGCTGGAGCACGTTTGTAACAAACAATTCCGTGTCAACTCACACAGAGGCCCGTCCCATTGCCGTTGGGACAAAAGAGATTTTGGGGGAGCAGCATCGGGGCAAGCACTATGCCAAGCAGATCGAGCTTCGTCTAAAAATGAAATTTTTAATGAGATTCCAGGTATAACCAAATGAGAGGGCTTTAAAATTTTTTTAACTAAGGAACTAGTGCTGTCGACAGAAGACAAGAACGCTGGTAGGGCTACACTTGAAATTTTGCGTATACCTAAGCCTCCCAATTTTACAGGCAGGGAGGCCTGCGACCATGCCTTGTCATCCAAATATATATTCAAAACCGATGATAAAGTATTCTTTATTATGTTGTCTAAGCCTTCCAAGAGCTCGCTGTGTTTCCTTCCACAGTTGACAACATCTCAAAGAATATGTAAATTTAGGTACAAACAGGCAAAACCGAATAATTGTAAAAGCCATATGGCTATTAATTTTGAGAAGTCTGTCTGAAGTTCTGTTAAAGTTTTGAATTTTTTCATCTACAAATGGCTGAAAAGACTCATCAAGAATTGGTGACCCAAGGAGTCGAAGTGAACATTTATCTACAATTGAAATGTTGGGGGCCAAACTATTAAATTTACCAATGATATTGTTTTTATCTACACAAGAGTCCGAAATAAACAGCTCGCATTTTGAAAAATTTAGTGCCAAACCAATTTTTTGAAATTCGTCAGTGATGGTTTTTAAATCATCAAAAACTGTGTTCACCTCTCCACCCAGAGTTCCGTCATCCAAATACCAAACATTTAGCTTGGATTGGAGACGTTGAATAATAGGTTGGATGGCAAGGCTAAAAATGGCCGGACCAAGAGGGTCGCCCTGCTGACAGCCAACAGCGGATGAAATGACATTGTGGCTATAAATTAATTTTGAGGGTGAACCATAACACTGCCAGAGAAAAGGGTAAATTTCTGGAATTTTGTCTTTAATTTCTTTTAGCAAGGCGCCCCTGTCTACGGAATTGAAGGCATTTTTGACGTCTACCTTCAGAACTACCTCCCCATAATTTTGGTTCAAAAATGTACGAAGGGAATGTACTGCGGCCTCACATCCGCCTCGCGAACCAAAGCCTAACTGAATTGGTCGGAAATAGTGCCTAGGTGGTCGGCTTCTTTTCGACAGCAGACTTTAGCCGCAAGGCGGCGGTAAGTGGTGCCCACGGCTATGGGTCTTATGCCGCCATCCTTCTTTTTTAGTGCGCAAAGATTTGCACCGTACAGGAGTTCTGTGATCTCGCTGTGGACTCGGCCTGACAACATCAGGTTGATTAGAGAGGTCAAGGCCTCCAGAAGGACTTCACCTGCATGGCCAGACCCGCCAGAAAGTAGATCTTTTAGTTAGATGCTGTGGAGACACAGCATCGAGGCCCCCGGCAGAGCCACTCTGAAAAGACATGACCGCTTTAAGCACGTCCTGGCTGGTCGTGCCCATAGCGCCATCACTCTCTTGCGGTGGATCGGGGAGTTGGAGATCGACCCCTGCGGGTGGATGCTTACTCTCAAGAGATATGAGCGTATCATCGTTATTTGGCGCCATCGTGTCACTAGAGAAGAGTATGCGAGAGGCACCTTTGATATCACCATCACTGAGTTTACTCTCTACAAGTCTGTAGACAGTAGTCTCCACAGCTATATAACTTATTCACAACTTGTATACTCCACAGCTATATAACTTATTCACAACTTGTATACTCCACAGCTATATAACTTATTCACAACTTGTATACTCCACAGCTATATAACTTATTCACAACTTGTATACTCCACAGCTATATAACTTATTCACAACTTGTATACTCCACAGCTAGGTATATAACTTATTCACAACTTGTATACTCCACAGCTATATAACTTATTCACAACTTGTATACTCCACAGCTATATAACTTATTCACAACTTGTATACTCCACAGCTATATAACTTATTCACAACTTTCTGACCCTATTGCCCAGTATTCTTTAAAACCTCTTTATCAGATTCTAGATTTTGGAATAGATAAAAACTGTCCTGATGCCCGTGGAACTTTCAATGCTGAAGTTACTTCTAAATACCCTGGGTGGCACCCTCTATATATATATATCGATGCCTCTAAACTATCTCCGGATAGGGAGGTTGGTGCTGCAGCTGCAGTGTGGATCCCCTATAGTTATATTAATGTGCTGCAGCTGCAGTGTGGATCCCCTATAGTTATATTAATGTGCTGCAGCTGCAGTGTGGATCCCCTATAGTTATATTAATGTGCTGCAGCTGCAGTGTGGATCCCCTATAGTTATATTAATGTGCTGCAGCTGCAGTGTGGATCCCCTATAGTTATATTAATGTGCTGCAGCTGCAGTGTGGATCCCCTATAGTTATATTAATGTGCTGCAGCTGCAGTGTGGATCCCCTATAGTTATATTAATGTGCTGCAGCTGCAGTGTGGATCCCCTATAGTTATATTAATGTGCTGCAGCTGCAGTGTGGATCCCCTATAGTTATATTAATGTGCTGCAGCTGCAGTGTGGATCCCCTATAGTTATATTAATGTGCTGCAGCTGCAGTGTGGATCCCCTATAGTTATATTAATGTGCTGCAGCTGCAGTGTGGATCCCCTATAGTTATATTAATGTGCTGCAGCTGCAGTGTGGATCCCCTATAGTTATATTAATGTGCTGCAGCTGCAGTGTGGATCCCCTATAGTTATATTAATGTGCTGCAGCTGCAGTGTGGATCCCCTATAGTTATATTAATGTGCTGCAGCTGCAGTGTGGATCCCCTATAGTTATATTAATGTGCTGCAGCTGCAGTGTGGATCCCCTATAGTTATATTAATGTGCTGCAGCTGCAGTGTGGATCCCCTATAGTTATATTAATGTGCTGCAGCTGCAGTGTGGATCCCCTATAGTTATATTAATGTGCTGCAGCTGCAGTGTGGATCCCCTATAGTTATATTAATGTGCTGCAGCTGCAGTGTGGATCCCCTATAGTTATATTAATGTGCTGCAGCTGCAGTGTGGATCCCCTATAGTTATATTAATCTTAGCTTTAAGTGTCCTTCCACATGATCAGTTTTCACTGGGGAAGCTGTGGCTCTCCTCGAAGCCATACTTTTTGTAAAATCCCACAATCTAAATAACTCAATAATTTTCACTGATTCCAGAACTTGCCTCCAGTCCATCCTATCTAACCCCTTTCAACATGTTTCTCGCTTCCCCATAATTATGAAAATTAAAAATTCCCTCTGATTGTCACCAAGACGGCATCAATATCGTTCTTGCCTGGATCCCTGGTCATTCAGGAAGTCCAGGTAACGAGGCAGCTGATAGCTATGCAAAATCTGCTACTCAATTTGGTTCTCTTGAACATTACAAAACATTTTCGCATGATCTATGTCTCCTCCCCAAAAAGCTACTCTTTAAATCCTGGACAGATAACTGGAACTCATCCAAGCAAATCAAAGGCAAGCATTATGCTGATATCCAGCAGAGATACCCTCAGTACCCTGGTTCTCTAAATTCCACAAGGCAAAAAACAAATCACTTCTACTTTATGTAGGTTAAGATGAGACTGGGTGCCTGCTGTTCTCCAGTATTCTTGGCCAAACTTAGGATTAGGGACCATTCTATGTGTGAGTGTGGCTTAGAAGAAGGAACCATTGACCACATATTTTTCAATTGCTCTAAATTAAATTTTTCCCTCTGTGATGTACTCCCCCCTGATATCCCGCGTCCTACTATGATGTACTCCCCCCTGATATCCCGCGTCCTACTTCCCATCCCATAATTATATTTTTTCCTCATATAAACTTTTTTATGTGTAAATTTATAAATGCTAAATAATTTTTGCAACAATTTGTACAGCTCCTGCTTTATTAACCTTTTATGTTGTGCTTGCGTCCTTAACTTTGTGTTGTCTTGCAAATAAAATCAATGGTACTACTATTCAAAAAGATTTCCTGGTTGATTATTCTTGTATATTGAATATTTATTTGTTGTTTCTCCTACTAAAGTTTATGACTCTTTTGACATGGACACTGGCAGAATTGTGGCAACAAAGCACAGCGAGCCATAAAAAATAAGAAGAAGAACTATAGGTACCTACATACAGGTAACGAACGACTGAATGATGGGTCATGTGTCCGTGTGCAGGCTAGCTCATCGGCGGCGGCGGCGGCGGCGCGCGTGGCGGCGGCGGCGGCGGCGGCGGCGGCGACGGCGGCGGAGGAGGAGGGTCTGAGCGCGCGGCCGCCCGCCGCGCTGCTGCTGCTGGTGCTGGGTGAGTGCAGTGCGGTGCGTGCGGTGCATGCAGACGGAGGACGAGGGAGCTGACCGGCGCATGCGCTGTTGCAGGGCTGCTGATGACGGCGGCGCTGGCGGGCGTGGCGGGCTGCGGTCCGGGCGTGGCGCGCCGCAGGCTCAGACGCGGCAAGCCACTGCAGCACGACGCAGACTACCTCGTCAACGGCATGTACCTGTAGCGCCGCCGCCGCCGCAGCCCGAGAAGCCGCTCGCTGGAGAGTCGGCCATCGACCTCACCGCTCACTCAATCTTACACAGTAGCTACCGCATACAGTGCAGCACAGTAGGTAGCTACCGCATACAGTGCAGCACAGTAGGTAGCTACCGCATACAGTGCAGCACAGTAGGTAGCTACCGCATACAGTGCAGCACACTTTTTTTTTTTTTTTGGGTGTTGGCAACCCTATCAACAGCTGTTCGCTTTTGTGCTCCCTATCATTTATTCATAAAATAATTGTTTTTACGTAGTTTTCTAGTGCCTTTTCCGATTTCATCGTATATAAATAACATAAAGCAAGTGTACAAATAGTTATAAACGTAAAAAGTTGTGTAACAAATGTGTTTTGGCCTTCGGAAAATCGGCTCTAACGGTTATTATTTTTGACAACAAATTTGGCTGGTTTGTGTGTTCTGAAGAATCCGGAGCTTATGTGAGTGGAATTCATATACGAAGGATTACTTTTTTCAAGTAAGCTAACATCTTTTACTGTCACGTAAGTACTTCGGGCATTTTTTAGAACACATAACCTAGACATTGTATTTTCTGTATTTTGTGTCTTGAGCTCGCGGCAATAACATTTCATAGTTCCATATTCGAAATGAACACTAGAAGCGCCTTGTTACGTCAGGCAGAGGCCAACAAACTAAACCAGGCTTTACTAGAACTCAAGACAGCCAGGAGACAGATTTCACAATTAGAATTAGAACGAGATGATAATGAAAAAATTCTCTTAGAAGCGCTAGACAATAACAAAAAATTAAAAAATGAGATGTCTACGCTATTCTGCCTAAATACTTCAATTATCGAGGAACGGGATAGGCTTCAGATGACAATAGATAGGTTCGATGAACAATGTGGCATTGAGTTTGAATCCGCTCTGCACAGAACTTCAACTCTGGAGAAGGAATTGTGTGATGCCCACCACCACATCACCCGGCTAGAAGAAGCGGCCCAGAACTCTGCCACCGCGAAAACTCAAACTTTATTCGATGAGCTAGTAACGGCTAACCAACCATCAGGCCATGTTTCTGTTGCAGGCTGCAGCATGCACACTATGCATACTATTGATTTAACAAAAGATGACTCTGTGTGTAATGTGGCAGCTAGCAGCAAAAACAAGAAACACAAATTAAGCAAAAAAAAGTTGAAAAAATATGTAAAAATCAACAAATTCATAAACAAAACAAAAACTTTATTAAAAAATCAAAAACATGTAGTCGCTAAGCTAAAATGTAAAAGAAAAGTTTTAGATAAACTAGAGCTCTGCACAGCACAGCTCAATTATAATCAGACCCAGTATGAGGCTGATATGCAGGAGCTGAGGTGCAAACTTGGCCAGGCGGAGCACTCCCTGGGACAATACATCAGCCTATATGAACAAACCACTGAACAGACAAGGGAACTCAATCTGGCCATGGATGCACTTCTCACAAGCCAGGTGAGTCTGGAGGGCAGGGTTCTGGAGGGCTGCTGCTGCTGTGATCATGGCCCAGTCTGTGACCACTCAGGTTCGGACAGTACTGTGTCAGCCGTATCCCCTCTGGATCTCAGCACTTCATGCTCAGGCAAAAAAACCATAATGTTCTGCGATGAAATTGGAAAAAACATGGGCCAGTTTTTAAACATGAATATGGAGCACTCTGTTAATAATTGTTTACCTAACTGCAATCTCCATGATATTATGCACAAAATTGATAATATAAAATTTCACAATAAATCAAATTTAATAATATTACTTGGAAATAGGGGTAATGTGAACAAATCAGACTTAATTAAATATATGAATAAATTAAATTCACTTAAATTAAATCAAATTGTAATGTTCACATTCCCCTACAGCGACAGCTTGCCAAATATAGAAAATAACATAAGATATAAGCTAAACATGACATTGCATACTATTTCATGCAATAACAATGTTCATGTAATTGACACTAACAATATTGTTAGTAAAAAATATTATTTGACTAGAAAAGGTAGTTACTACCTTTCAAATTATTACAAAAAACAAATAGCTGTTTCGCTATCCTATTATTTTGATATTACAGCCAAAAATTTGGCTATACAAGATGCTTCTTTTGAGCATTGTAACAAACTTACTACCAAGACCTTGGAAGTTCTTCCAAGCCATTTAAATTACATATAAAGACAATAGAGGAAGTCTCTAGCCCTAAACCGTCAAATAATATTGATTACACAAAAATTCAAAGAAACCAATCCTGTAAAATAAATGCAAAGTTTACTAACTTGGTGCATCAAAATATTCAAGGCTTAAAAAGTAAATTATTAGAGTTGGAATTGTACATGAACGCTTTTAATATTAACATCATTTGCTTAACTGAACACTGGTTGAAAAGCTATGAGCTCATGTTCAATTTCAATAACCACCAAGTTGGTAGCTGTTTTTGCAGATCACATGCTATTCGTGGAGGCTCATTAATTTTACTAAATAAATTCATGAAATTCAAAGACCGTCAGGACATAACATGCTTATCCGTAGAAAGCCACATTGAAGTAGCATGTGTAGAGTTGGAGCAAACAATTGTAGTAAGCGTATACAGCCCACCATCAGCTTCTTTTGAAATATTTGAAAATGTTATGGAAGATATTTTATTTAAATTATCAAAATCAAATAAAACTCTCATGGTATGTGGAGATTTCAATATTGACCTTTTAGAAGCTTACTCCCTTAGTACTAGATTGACAAACTTATTTAACTCTTATAATTTAAGGCCATTATTTATGGAACCGACTAGAATCACTGAAACCTCAGCAAAATGTATAGATAATGTATTTGTTTGCCAAAATGAAAAAATTGTAAGTAAAACTATAATAAGCAATTTAAAATCAGATCACTTAGGTCAATTAATCAAATTAGAAATTCAAGTGAAAAATAATAATTGTAAAAGGAAAATAAATTACATACCTGTGACCATAAGTCGATTTGAACGGTTAAAATTGGATTGGGAATCTAAACCCTCACCTAATTACTCGCAAAACAACCCAAATGAGTCTTATTGCAGGTTTTTTACCAAATTCACCAATGCTTTTAATTCAATATTCACCCCCAAATCGATCATGGTCTCAGAAAAACTTAACTTTAGTGAGTGGGCAACAGTGGGTATACATAAGAGTAGACAAAAATTGTATGAACTGTATAGTGAAAAACAATATAATTTTAGCCAAGAGTTCAAAGAAAAAGTTAAAAATTACTCAAAAATGTTTAGGAAAGTTTGTCGAATAGCAAAGTCAAATTATATTAGCTCAAAAATTAAAACTAGTGAAAATGTAATAAAATCAACTTGGAAAATAATAAATAGTGAAACTGGAAAGGTCAGTACCTATGTTAATGATTACAATTTAAAGGTTAATGATTGCTCAATCAAAAATGATGTTAAAGTAGCCCAAGCATTTGAAAACTTTTTTACTGACATTCCAATCTCTACTACAAAGTGTCTAAACTCTTCTCAAATAATCGCTGAGTCATTACTCATTGAAAATGTACAAAAATGCAAAAATAAATTTAATTTCAACTATGTAGATGGAAAAGATATTAAAAAAGCCTTTAACCTTTTAAATATAAAGAAAACTGCAGACCTCTGGGGCATTTCCGTTAGAATTATTAAACCATTGATAGATACCATTGCACCGGATCTGGCTTTAATATTCAACGAATCTATCGATTGTGGCGTATTTCCTGATCTAATGAAATGTAGTAAAGTGGTCCCACTGTTTAAATCGGGTAGTAGATCTGACCCCACTAACTTTAGACCAATATCAGTACTGCCTACATTCAGCAAAGTTTTTGAAAAACTTATTTTACATCAAATGCTCAGGCATTTCAATGGCAATGACCTGCTACACTGTAAACAATTCGGATTTACTCGCGGCAGGTCAACTACTGATGCTGGTGTAGAGTTAGTATCGCATATTTTTGATGCTTGGGAGAAGTCGCAAGATGCTATAGGCGTTTTTTGCGACTTGTCAAAAGCATTCGATTGCGTACACCATGAAACATTAATCAGGAAACTACATCACTATGGAATAATGGACTCCTCTTTGGATCTTCTTACGTCTTACTTGAGTGATAGGATACAGAGAGTTGAGATTAATGGGAAACGGTCTGCGGGGTCTGTAGTTACAATGGGTGTACCGCAGGGTTCTATCCTCGGTCCTTTCTTATTTTTAGTTTATATTAACGACCTGCCTCATCTTGTAAAGAATAATCACGAGATTGTACTGTTTGCTGATGATACTTCTTTAATTTTTAAAATGAAACGACAGAGTACAAATTTTGACGATGTGAATAATGCAATCTCAAAAGTAGTCCATTGGTTTAGTGTCAATAATCTTTTGCTTAACGAAACCAAAACAAAATGTATTAGATTTATTCTACCTAATGTTAAACAAGTTAAGGCTGATGTAAACGTAAAGGGAGAAACGTTAGAAATTGTTAAAAGTACCGTATTCTTAGGAATCACTTTAGATAATAAACTTCAATGGGGCCCACACATAGATAAGTTATCGAGGAGACTTAGTTCTGCAGCGTATGCAGTCAAAAAAATCCGTTTTCTTACAGACGTGGATACATCTAGACTTGTTTATTTCAGCTACTTCCACAGTATTATGTCATATGGTATACTGCTGTGGGGGAACGCTGCAGATATTAACACCGTATTTGTGCTGCAGAAGAGGGCTGTTCGTGCTATCTATAATATGGGTCCCAGAGAATCCCTACGTGATAAATTTAAAGAAATAAACATAATGACAGTCCCCTGTCAATATATTTATGAAAACTTGTTGTACACTCATAAAAATATCAAAAGCTTCCCTAAAAATAGCGATATACATAATATTAATACTAGAAATAAACATAAACTCGCTGTGCCCACAACCAGGCTTCACAAGATAAATGTATCTTTCAAAGGGCAATGTATACGCTTCTACAACAAAACTCCTAGTGAGTTGCAAAATCTATCAATTAATAAATTCAAACAAATTGTCAAAACTTTTCTGTGCAAAAAGGCTTACTACAAAATATCAGATTATTTAGAAGATAAAAAAGCTTGGGACGGGTTTTGCTCCAACTCGAAAAATAACAACTAACAGGCTAAAGGTTTCTTCGTCGCTTCTTTACTTTAGTCTACACACCGAAGCGACAGAAATCAAAAACATCACTTTATTTCCGTGTCAGTGTTTTATTTTAAGAATTTGACTTTTTCTAAGTATACATTTTTGTATTTATGGAAATAAAGAATTTTTGATTTTTGATTTTTTTTTTTACAGTAGGTAGCTACCGCATACAGTGCAGCACAGTAGCTACCGCATACAGTGTAGCACAGTAGCTACCGCATACAGTGCAGCACAGTAGCTACCGCATACAGTGCAGCACAGTAGGTAGCTACCGCATACAGTGCAGCACAGTAGGTAGCTACCGCATACAGTGCAGCACAGTAGGTAGCTACCGCATACAGTGCAGCACAGTAGGTAGCTACCGCATACAGTGCAGCACAGTAGCTACCGCATACAGTGCAGCACAGTAGCTACCGCATACAGTGCAGCACAGTAGCTACCGCATACAGTGCAGCACAGTAGGTAGCTACCGCATACAGTGCAGCACAGTAGCTACCGCATACAGTGCAGCACAGTAGCTACCGCATACAGTGCAGCACAGTAGCTACCGCATACAGTGCAGCACAGTAGCTACCGCATACAGTGCAGCACAGTAGGTAGCTACCGCATACAGTGCAGCACAGTAGGTAGCTACCGCATACAGTGCAGCACAGTAGCTACCGCATACAGTGCAGCACAGTAGCTACCGCATACAGTGCAGCACAGTAGCTACCGCATACAGTGCAGCACAGTAGGTAGCTACCGCATACAGTGCAGCACAGTAGGTAGCTACCGCATACAGTGCAGCACAGTAGGTAGCTACCGCATACAGTGCAGCACAGTAGCTACCGCATACAGTGCAGCACAGTAGCTACCGCATACAGTGCAGCACAGTAGCTACCGCATACAGTGCAGCACAGTAGGTAGCTACCGCATACAGTGCAGCACAGTAGGTAGCTACCGCATACAGTGCAGCACAGTAGGTAGCTACCGCATACAGTGCAGCACAGTAGCTACCGCATATAGTGCAAATAACATACACCAGCACAACACACCAAATCAAATATTGTAAAAGATAAGTAAATAGAACATCGAAAACTATTTTAGATTCTGGCTTCTGTCAAAACTGGTTGAGTAAAGATAAGAATATTTTTTTGTTTAATAGGTACCAGCTAAGTAGGTCCCTAGGTTACCTACCTACCTACTTAGCTTTCAATTAGGTACCAGCTAAGTAGGTCCCTAGGTTACCTACCTACCTACTTAGCTTTCAATTGTTTTCTCGTTCATACTTATACCTACTTGCAGAATAAAAGGTAAAATTAAAAATGTGTTTTTTCTTTTTTGAGTTCCGCTGTCCTTATTAAACTGGTAAACCGTCAATGGGGCCAACGGGCATAAATTTTTAATTATTTTTATTAAGTTCCGTTGTTCCCATTGAATGGGGACAAAGTCAATGGGGACAGAGTCAATGGGGACAACGGGAATACATCGAACGACTGAACGTCGTCGATTGCCTTTTTCTCGTTCTAATTTTGGAAATAAACAGGGTCGATTTCGGAGTTACCTTAGACTCTAAACTATTCACGAAGTCACCTCGAATATGCTTCACAGGTCTGGAATCCCCAGTACAATAAATATGTTGCTTTGCTTGAAAAACCCCAGCGGAAATTTCTGAAATTCATTAATTACAAGCACAGAATTGTTATACCCGACTACATGGATAGCTGCAGACATCATCACTTGTTACCCCTTAAGCTGAGAAGAGAAGCTGCTGACCTGTCTCTACTGCTGAACATAATCTTAAATATTGTTGACTCACCCCCGCTTTTATCCGGACTAGGACTAACTGTACCGTCTAGTCGAACTTCGCGTCGAAACTACCTAAAACTTCACGTCCCGTCCTGTGCCACTAATTATCGGAAAAATTCTTACCTACCTCGGACTACGCATGTTTTTAATACAACTTACTCTAAGAATGTTGACTTATTCAACATCAGGCAAAATACTTTTAAAAACTTAATTGCTACTAACTTCCTTAAATGAGGGTTTATTAATACATGCTGTATTATTATTTTATTTTATATTATCCTTGTTATGTACTGATTATGTTATGTATTATATATCCTAGCTCTCCTTCTGTAGCACCTTCCACACCCACACCATTGACAAGGTACCGGTCGGTTCGTGCTCGCATGTAACGCACCTTCCACACCCACACCATTGACAAGGTACCGGTCGGTTCGTGCTCGCATGTAACGCACCTTCCACACCCACACCATTGACAAGGTACCGGTCGGTTCGTGCTCGCATGTAACGCACCTTCCACACCCACACCATTGACAAGGTACCGGTCGGTTCGTGCTCGCATGTAACGCACCTTCCACACCCACACCATTGACAAGGTACCGGTCGGTTCGTGCTCGCATGTAACGCACCTTCCACACCCACACCATTGACAAGGTACCGGTCGGTTCGTGCTCGCATGTAACGCACCTTCCACACCCACACCATTGACAAGGTACCGGTCGGTTCGTGCTCGCATGTAACCCACCTTCCACACCCACACCATTGACAAGGTACCGGTCGGTTCGTGCTCGCATGTAACGCACCTTCCACACCCACACCATTGACAAGGTACCGGTCGGTTCGTGCTCGCATGTAACGCACCTTCCACACCATTGACAAGGTACCGGTCGGTTCGTGCTCGCATGTAACGCACCTTCCACACCATTGACAAGGTACCGGTCGGTTCGTGCTCGCATGTAACGCACCTTCCACACCATTGACAAGGTACCGGTCGGTTCGTGCTCGCATGTAACGCACCTTCCACACCATTGACAAGGTACCGGTCGGTTCGTGCTCGCATGTAACGCACCTTCCACACCCACACCATTGACAAGGTACCGGTCGGTTCGTGCTCGCATGTAACGCACCTTCCACACCCACACCATTGACAAGGTACCGGTCGGTTCGTGCTCGCATGTAACGCACCTTCCACACCATTGACAAGGTACCGGTCGGTTCGTGCTCGCATGTAACGCACCTTCCACACCATTGACAAGGTACCGGTCGGTTCGTGCTCGCATGTAACGCACCTTCCACACCCACACCATTGACAAGGTACCGGTCGGTTCGTGCTCGCATGTAACGCACCTTCCACACCCACACCATTGACAAGGTACCGGTCGGTTCGTGCTCGCATGTAACGCACCTTCCACACCCACACCATTGACAAGGTACTGGTCGGTTCGTGCTCGCATGTAACGCACCTTCCACACCATTGACAAGGTACCGGTCGGTTCGTGCTCGCATGTAACGCACCTTCCACACCATTGACAAGGTACCGGTCGGTTCGTGCTCGCATGTAACGCACCTTCCACACCCACACCATTGACAAGGTACCGGTCGGTTCGTGCTCGCATGTAACGCACCTTCCACACCCACACCATTGACAAGGTACCGGTCGGTTCGTGCTCGCATGTAACGCACCTTCCACACCCACACCATTGACAAGGTACTGGTCGGTTCGTGCTCGCATGTAACGCACCTTCCACACCATTGACAAGGTACCGGTCGGTTCGTGCTCGCATGTAACGCACCTTCCACACCATTGACAAGGTACCGGTCGGTTCGTGCTCGCATGTAACGCACCTTCCACACCATTGACAAGGTACCGGTCGGTTCGTGCTCGCATGTAACGCACCTTCCACACCATTGACAAGGTACCTGTACGGTGAAACCGCACTATTCTCTCGCGTCAGCATTTTTACCTTATTGTAACAATCAACGCGCGCGCTCTCATCAGTACATGTTAGCCTTTCATACCGGGCGCGTGTCTCATATCATTATCATTATCATCATTAGCTCGTAGAGTTGTGGAATAAAATCCATTTATCATATATCAACATCTTATCATTTCTAAGGGTGTAAGACCTTACATCTTTATGGTCCTTCGAGCAGCCGAAGGCGGGGCCAGTCGCGTGTATATCTGTGTTATTAGTGTGTTTTACCTAAATATTGGATTGCACCCCTGGGACTTGGACCGCCGCGTAAGGTAACCAGCCAGCCTTCGGTGAGTTATCAAAGCTTATCACTATCAATCATCATCATGGCGACGATGGAAGACGTCATCCAGACCCAGTATCAACTGATGGGGGCGATGGACACGCTTCTCTCCAATTTTAAAAAAGATAGTCCAGATAGGAAAACGGTTCAGAATGTTAAGAAACGTCTGAGTACACTCGAATCCTATTGGCAGGACTTTCAGAATAATCACATCAATCTCAGCGGATCAACGGATAAATCTCATGAGTATTTTTCCTCAAACGCATATCATAGATCTCAGGCTTTCTACGATGAAGCACGAGCACATATCAGCAAGTATCTGCCAGAGGTTTCGGCAGAGAATCCTCTTCTGCGTCCACCAACTCCTTTAGGTATAGCAGAGAAGTCCGTGCCATCGGCTCCGGACAACACTACTCCGCAGCCAGGGTACGTACCTTCACCTAAACCTTATCAAGACCGGGGGACTAGCAGTAAGACGGACGAAATGCTGCGTAAACAAACAGTTAATTTTAAGGCATTTTCTCGAACCATAGGCAATATTAATATCGAAATCATGTCGGATAAATGGGAATTTGAGGATGCTTTAAAGGCAATCGAAACACGTTGGTCAGCGATTGATTCTCTTCATTGGGACCTTGACCTTGAGTTGAGTGGCATAAATGAGGAGTATGAAGCGGCCTTCAGTAAGTACGAGCAGAAGTATCATAATATCAAAAGACAAGTCAATATCAAAATGAGCTCCACGGTGCATCGCGACAAGTCTACACCAGTCATCGACCTACCTACCTTTGGAGGTAGTTATCATCAGTGGGTGAGTTTTAAAGATATCTTTACGGAAATTATCCATAAAAACCCATCCTTATCAAACGCGCAGAAAATGCAGTTCCTTAAAAGTAAGGTTAAAGGAGAAGCCGAAAAGCTCATCCAGCATCTGCATATCACATCAGAAAATTATCAGGTGTGTTGGGATCTTTTGAACAACAGGTATAATCATAAAAAGATGATTTTTACTTCGCATATCAATCTTATCATGAACCTGCCGGTGATGCAGCAGCAGACCACCGCGCAGCTGAAGAAGATCCACGACACCACCAACGAATGCTTGAATGCTATCAAGAACCTTGGCGTTGATGTATCAACCTGGGACCCCCTTCTCGTGTCCCCTTCTTCATACCGGGCGCGTGTCTCATATCATTATCATTATCATCATTAGCTCGTAGAGTTGTGGAATAAAATCCATTTATCATATATCAACATCTTATCATTTCTAAGGGTGTAAGACCTTACAGTACCGGTCGGTTCAATTCAATTCAATTTATTGATACCATTGGCTCACAAGGAGCACTTAGTCAAGTCAAGCCTTTTTATATTAATTACACAAGATAAAATAAATAGATTATTTAAAAAAATACAATAATTATGGGTAAGTAGCTGCAATAGCATTGTCAGAGATGTAAAGTGTAAATATAAGTTAAAATGTTAATGTCAGATGTTAAATGTCAATCATCAAATGCGAAAATATTTTTATCATCAAAGGCTTCATCCAGTCTATAATAACTCTTAATTATTAATCGATTTTTAATAAATGATTTGAAATTTAGATCCGACATTATTTTTACTCTATTTGGTAACATGTTGTACAGTTTTATCGAGTTACAAACAAAGCTTTTGGAGATTTTAGTTAATCTTGTTTTCGGTACTACTAAGTCATTTTTATGTCTTGTATCGTAATCATGTCCCTCTCTAACATATGTAGAATTGTGTAAATTGTTTTTAGCATAAATCAAATTTTGGTATGTATATTCGCCAACCATTGTCAAGACGCCTATCTCCCTAAATTTATCTCTACAAGAATCCAAGAACCTTAAGCCTAGTACATATCGTATTGCGCGCTTCTGCAACACAAAAACTCTGTTTGCATCGGCTGCTCTTCCCCAAAATAGTATGCCGTAGGTCATAACCGAGTGGAAATAGGCGAAATAGACCATACGTGCTGCTCTTTCTCCGCCTATCTCTCTAATTTTCCTTATGGCGTAGGTTGCCGAGCATAGCCTTTTTGTAAGTGTGTCAATGTGAACACTCCAAGTTAGCTTAGAGTCAAGCCAAACACCTAAGAACTTGACTTTATTACTATGTGACAAGCTCAAGATCTCCAGTGTTTCTTTCATTAGACGTCCAGATAGGTCATTTGAACGATTACTTAGTGAGAACTGAGTTATATTTGTTTTGTCTACGTTAAGAAGCATGTTATTAACAGAAAACCATAATTTTAATTTATCTATTGATTCTATTACATTTTTACAAGCGATTTCGTTAGAAGAGTCCTTGATAACCAAACTGGTATCATCAGCAAACAAAATAACGTCTACATTGTCGAGTACTACCGATATATCATTTATATATGTCAAAAATAGTAGCGGACCCAAGATAGAACCTTGGGGGACCCCTAACTTTACTTTGCACTCTGTAGAGCGGTTGCCATTTAACTCGGTTATTTGAATTCTGTTGTTAAGATAGGATTTGAAAATTTTTAACTCGACTCCAAAGACTCCGTAGTGTT
This sequence comes from Eupithecia vulgata, assembly GCA_946478455.1. Classification (NCBI taxonomy): domain Eukaryota; kingdom Metazoa; phylum Arthropoda; class Insecta; order Lepidoptera; family Geometridae; genus Eupithecia; species Eupithecia vulgata. The sequence continues at coordinate 16,907,545 of OX297865.1, forward strand.
CTAATTTGCCGATTAGTATTTCATGGGATACGCAGTCAAATGCCTTGGATAGAAACCAGAAACGACAGAAAACGTTTGGCGTTTTCTGTGACCTTTCCAGGCCAGCATATACGTCCTCCACTAATCTTATGATGGCATCATTTGTTGATTTATTTTTCTGGAAGCCATATTGCCGCGTAAATAATAATTTTCTGCTGTTTAGAAAAGCAGATAACTCTTCTGCTAAGTACTTCTCAAAAATCTTGCTAAGACTCGGCAGTACAGAGACCGGCCTATAATTGTTACAATTTGATGTGTTTCCTTTTTTGTGTATTGGCACTACTTTGGCAATCTTCATTTCATCGGGAAAGACTCCCGTTCGGATGCAATCATTAATTATCATCATCATAGGTACGGCTATTTCTGATTCTATATTCTTGATAAGTTTTGGCGTAATGTACCAGTAGTCATTAGAATTTTTAGGTTTAAGTGATCTTATTATTTTAATTATACGTTGAATAGTGATTGGCAATAAGCAAAAATAATCATCGTTTTTATGCATGAACTTATTTAAATATACCAGTGATTCATTCAGGGAACATGTCAAAGATTGCGTCAGGTTGATTGGTACGTTTACAAAATATTTATTAAAGTGATTACAGATATCATTAATGTCAGTTATCATAGTATTATCATTTTCATTGTTTATTTTATCATAGGTCATAATATCACAGTTAGATTTACCACATTCATTTTGAATGATTTGCCAGGTACATTTTATTTTATTTTGCGATGCCTTTATTTTGTTCTCATAGTAGATTTGTTTGGCGTTCCAGCAGACTCTCTTAAAAATTTTACTATAGTTAGTAACGTATTCCTTTTTTATGTTACTGGTGTTATCTCTCAATAGACCATAGAGTTCAAAAAGCCTAGTCCTAGAAATAAGAATACCTTTGGTGGCCCAAGCATTAAAGTTCACCAGGCCTCCTGTATTGCTATGACTGGCTGGAATATGATCGTCAAGTTTGTTTCTAACGCATCTAAAATATGTTTCATAGTTTTTGTAATTTTCAGGTTGTTGAATAATTTGTCGCAAACTTTGTTTAAGCGATAGTAACTTAGGCATTGTCACTTTTCTTAGTTAACGTTTAGGAGGATCCCGTAAATCAATGTTAGTTATGATCTTCATAATTTGACAATAATGGTCAGATTTTACACCCTGCAGAACATTTACATTGACGACTTGCTTAGAATCGGTGAACATGTTATCAATACAAGACCTAACAATAACTTCATTTGTAGAGACAACTCGTGTGTACTCAAACACTTGCTGCTTTAATAAGAAAGAATCCAAAACATCAGACAACTGGTTTGGTTGATCTCTGGTCAAAGAGAAATGGACGTTAAAGTCACCACATAGGATTACTGTTTTGCTATTAGATCTAGTTACTTTTTCTAAACATTGCTCTAGTTTAGATATAAATACGTCTATATTTGCTGATGGCGATCTATACACTACAATTATAAATGTTTCTTTGAATTCAATACAATTAACCTCAAATTCCTTCTCAATGCACATATTATTAACATCATCTCTCTTTTTAAATGTTATGTCATTTTTTACTAAAATAATACAACCGCCGTGAGTAGTTTTGGTTCTACAAAAATACGCAGCTTTCTTATAACCATCTACAGTAAATGAGTCTATGTTTCTATCATATAACATGGATTCCGTTATGCACATAATGTCAATATTTTGTTTAGTGAGGAATAGACTGAGAGACATCTGTTTCTTATAAATGCCTTGCACATTTTGGTGACAGATATTTATGTGTCGATGTTTATCCTTCTTATTCGCGGAAAATTTATTTCCTTGTCTTCTTCAGCTTCGGACTTGTCCTTGGTGTTGGTTCTGTCTTCACCAGCAGGCTTATCCTTCGTCTCATTTCTATGATCTAATATGACCATGTCAGCATCTATTTCGTTATTTTTATTTACTCTCATCTCAGAATCGTTTAGAATCGTTAGGTTACTTTTATTTACTCCGCTCTCACAAGCGATTGCTATATAGCGTGCTGAGTAGTTATGAACTCTCATTTTCTTGCTTACACCTCTTTCATTTAGTTCGACGATGTTAAGGTTGTTGTACATTGATGCCATTGAATACAATTTTCCATTAATATTCATGATTTTATTGTTTATGTGCTTGCTTCTTCCGTATACGATCGTAGTTAATATGAGTTGTTGCTGATGTTTCTTTAAGTTAGTGGTTATTCGACCAATTGTATCAAGGTATTCTTTAATGTTACCCTGTATTGTTCTATAATTGCCTATGATTATAACAATTTTGTCAACGGTCGGCTGAACTCTTGTATATTTTTTCTTCATCTATTATGTGATTGAATCGCCACCCTGGTAAGCATGTGTTATTAATTTTGTATGTGGGAATATATCTTCCGACTTTATAGGCCATGTCCTTTCCATAATCATCGGAGTAGATGGAAACTTCTTTGGTGACGCTAGTTCCTACGTTTTCCTTTTGTGTTTGAGTCACAGTTCCTGGCGTGTTTATCATAGGGGTACTTGATTCAACGCTTGTGATGCTTTCAATTTTATTTTCAACCAATCTTTGAAGTTTTAGTAGTTGGTTCTCCAGTAAAGATACTTTGTTGAGAGTCACTTTTTGATCCATCAATTCTTGTTCATTTTTATATATTATCTCAAGCAATTTCGTGTTTTCCTCTGCCAGTAATAAGATCATTTTTTCTCGTTGTTGTAGTTCTGTTTCCATGATTTTCTTGCATTTAGTTAGTTGTAGTGTTCTTTGCATAATTTTGTAGTGTTTCTTTTGCAATCTCATTTTCCTATTCTTTTCCATCTTTTTAGTTTTAAATCCTTTTGGGAGTATCAAAGACTCATGTTGATTCAATAGTAGCTCACTGTGATTGCGTTGGAGCTCCTGGTATTCTTTATTTCTAATCTTGAGCGTTTTTTCAAGTTCTCTGTATTCCTTGACATTTGTATACTTTTCCTGCTCTTCCAGTATCAGAGATTTTTCGTTTGATAGATCTTGTATTTGTTTCACGAGATCTATGCGATTTAATTCTTCCTCGTAATTTTTTTTCTTAAGTAGCTTTATTTGTTTGCAAATTTTTTCAAATTCCTGGGCATTACTTTCCTGTTCCTCGATAAGCGTTTGATTAAGCTTTTCTTTATCTTCAAGCTTTTTCTCTAAGTTGCCAATAATAGTAAGGTAATTCTTTTGAGATCTCTGATTAATTTCGTAGTCGTTCTCAATCTCGGTATTAGTCATTTCTTTAGCTCTTTTTCTGGTCAGTATATAATTCATTTTGTAATTGGTTATCGTTTCGATTTAGTTTAAAGAGCCAATTCGATTATTTTATATATTAATTATTATTTATCGAACGAAAATTATTTTTTAGTTGGCAATCTTCAATGGGTTTTGAACGCGCCTATGTTAGAGGAGCTGTCATTGTCCGATGTGTCAACTTCAAACCCATTCCGTCAAGACGTCAGTCAATTATTGTTTGTTTACTTTACGATTTCGGCATATTTGGTGGTAGATAAAAATATTTCTTGAGAAAGATACAGTTAATTTGTTATTTAGAACCAAAAATTTCGAATATTGCGTTAGTGTGAGTGTTTCTCAAAAAGGTCCGTTACTTGTATCTTATTTCCAAGTGGATATTTATAGTAAATCTAGGACTTGCCGGTATGTTGGATGTGTTCCTATGATTCCAGGTTGGTAATTGTTCCAGTACTTCGTTTTTTTTGTAGGTTTACGTAAGATTTACCACTAATTTACATTATTTTCGCTAGGAGCAGCGATATAGGATGTTTACATTACGAACACACACACACACGTTCGTGCTCGCATCATCGCATGTAACGCACCTTCCACACCATTGACAAGGTACCGGTCGGTTCGTGCTCGCATGTAACGCACCTTCCACACCCACACCATTGACAAGGTACCGGTCGGTTCGTGCTCGCATGTAACGCACCTTCCACACCATTGACAAGGTACCGGTCGGTTCGTGCTCGCATGTAACGCACCTTCCACACCATTGACAAGGTACCGGTCGGTTCGTGCTCGCATGTAACGCACCTTCCACACCATTGACAAGGTACCGGTCGGTTCGTGCTCGCATGTAACGCACCTTCCACACCCACACCATTGACAAGGTACCGGTCGGTTCGTGCTCGCATGTAACGCACCTTCCACACCATTGACAAGGTACCGGTCGGTTCGTGCTCGCATGTAACGCACCTTCCACACCATTGTCGATGTTCCACACTGACCTAGGCAGAAAGAAGGTAGATTTATTTATTTATTTATTTATTTATTTATTTAATCAATTAGGTTAGCCTACAGCGAGTACACCAAAACTTACAAGGTATTTAAAATAGGTGGGTTAATTAGTGATGGTAGGTGTACCAACCTCTTACAGGCCGACACAGTATGCGTAAGGGTTATACTATAACCACTCTAATACAAAGCAAGGGAAATAGTAGTAGATAACATAACGTTGAATTAACCTTAATAACTAACTTACAAAGCAAACAAAAACATTATGCAAAAACAGAAACAAGAAAGTACATACAATAACAAAGCAAAATAATTAATTAGACATACAAACAGACAGCTGAGCGGATTCTTATTGCATTTTCCAATAATATAGAGAAAAAATAAATTATGATTCAGGTGTACCAAGCAAGTGACGGCGGAAGCTAGCAAGACTGTCGTAGTGGATATCCAGCAGATCACATTTATTTACGATCTTACAGAGGCGAGGGATAGGAGAGTTAGCGCCTAGCACTGTTTTTCTAGGGGGTGGGACGAGAGGTGTTATTCTGTTGCGGGGATAACGAGAGGGCGCCCTGAAACGAATTTTCTGCAATAACAATGGGCAGTCAATCTGATTTCTTAGTAGTTTGTACACAAATTTAAGGTCAAGTAAGTCTTTACGGGTCGTGAGTGAGGTCATTTTAAAATAAGTTAGCCTGGTTTGATATGAGACTTCTTCTAGCAAGCGGTGTCCTACGCGACAGGTGCCACATGAATCGCTTTTGTACCCTTTCGATTCTTAGATTATGTGTGGCATAGTGCGGGCGCCAGACAGTACTGCAGTACTCAAGCGTGCTGCGGACTAGTGCGTTGTAGAGCAAGATCTTCGTCTTTTTGTTACGAAAAACTTTACAGTTTCTGATAATGAATCCTAGCATTTTAGAAGCTTTCTTTACAACGTGGTCAATGTGGGGTACAAACGTAAGTTTCTTATCAAAAACAACTCCGAGATCCCTGACTACATCCAATTCCTGGATGGGCTCCTGTGAAATAACATACGTTGACTGAGTGATAATGTGTTTACGCGTGAATTTCATATGGAAACATTTTTTAGTATTGAGTAGCATACCATTTATATCACACCATTCTACCAGTCTATTGAGATCGTCCTGAAGGAGAGTGTTATCTGAAATAGAATTTGTGATTCTGGCGAACTTGAGGTCGTCAGCGTAAAGAAAAACATTAGAATTATGAAAACAATTAGTGATATCATTTACAAAAATATTAAACAAGACAGGACCCAAGTGCGAGCCTTGGGGCACCCCAGACATTATTTTATATAGCTGAGAGTCATGTCCATCCATGACAACAAAGAACCTCCTGTCCCTAAGATAGGAATCGAGCCAGTTTAAAAAAGAGCCTGCGAAGCCGAAACATGATAATTTAGACACTAAGATATTATGAGAGACTCGGTCGAAGGCCTTGCTGAAATCAGTAAATATAACATCAACCTGACTATGTTCATCAACTGCTTCAGTTAACATTTCAGTGAACGAGACCAAGTTAGTACATGTAGAACGATTTGCAACAAAGCCGTGCTGATGTGGAGTAATATGTTGCTTAAATTTTGACTGAATGATAGGACATATAATAGATTCAAAGACTTTAGAAAATGTAGAAAGGATAGATATGGGCCGATAATTGCTAGCTAAATTATTGTCTCCATCTTTGTGAATGGGGACCACTTTTGCAGTTTTCCAATATGAAGGGAACACGCCAGACTTTAATGATTTATTGAAGATTAATCATAATCATAAATCATTTATTTGCAGGAATGTTGGTACAATAGGTCTTAATAAAATGTTTAATAGCTCCAATACATTCTGCCGTCAAGGCGTGCAAAGTTAGTACAAATTTTTATAATACTTAAAAAAAATAGGAATTTAATACAAATAATAAAACCAATAAATGAAAAAATAAAAACAATAATAGTCAAAAATTTGTTACTCGTGTCATTAAAAAGTTTTGTAATTAAAATATTCCTTTATGTCATAAAAACATCTTTCCATCAACCACTTTTTTAGTTTAATGTTAAATGAATAAGATGACATTGTTTTAAATTCACTAGGTAACTTATTATAAATGCGAACTGCCTGATGATACACATTCTTATTAACTAGTTCTACTCTGCATTTCGGAGCATAGAGCTTGTCTTTATGTCTCGTGCGTCTCTCCATCCCATCAGCGTGAGTCTTAAAGTAATGAGGATATTGATTCACAAACAAGCAAATTTCTCTTATATACATGCAAGGCAATGGAAGTATATTATAATTCTTAAATAGGGGCTTGCAGCTATCGGTACTCCAAGCGCCACAGATAGCCCGTACGCACTTTTTTTGAATAATAAATACTTTTTGTACATCTGTTGAATTTCCCCACAGGATCAGTCCGTACGCCAGGGTTGACGAAACATAACCGTGGTATGCTTTAAGCGCGGCATCGATAGAGACACGTAATCTTAGAGTTTTTATCGCGAAAACGAATCTATCTAGTTTGTCACATACATATTTGACGTGTGCTTTCCAGTTGCAATGCTGATCGAGATAAATACCTAAAAACTTTGCTGTATCTATTTCAGCAATCTCATTATTGTTGTAGTTAATAGCAACATTTATCTTTTCCCTTCTGTATGTTCCAAATTGTATGATGTTCGTTTTAGTCAAATTGATTTTCAAATTATTTTTATCAAGCCATTTAATTGTATTAGATAATGTCATATTAATTTCACTTTCAAATGTCCTATTATTTTCTCCCCTTATGATAATTGTGGTATCGTCAGCGAATAAAATTGTATTATGTCTAGTTATATCGTCGTATCCAACGAATAAGGTTACAGTCGCCAGTGTGACCTTTTATTTTTATTGCATTTTAAGAATCTTCATTATCATTTACACCTTACCATTTCGAAAAAGTAAATAAATAATGAATATAAAAAAAGTTATTAAGATTTGAAAATTTGGTTACAATTGCACTGATGCATTTAGCCCGACGAATAAGGTCACTAAAAGCTTTGGCGCTTTCTTTCATGTGCGAAACGCAACCGACATGAATATTTCCCGGCGAATAAGGTTACATGCTCCACAGTAACCATGTACCGCGGGCGAAAAGGCGCGCGGACGGCGCGCGGCGGGTTGTCTTACGTAGTAAACTGAGAAATTAAAATAAGACAGGTACATTAATTAGTGTATATGAAAGATACCCCTGCATGGAAAAAAGCAGAAAGTAAAAGGTGTAGGTATTTGTAGGAGTTTTTCCTGTCAGAATAGTGAATATTGGTACAAATTATTTATTTATTTATGTGTTTAAGTAGTATATTATATATTCTTTTCTTTTATGTGTTTATCTAGTTTATGTGTAAATATATTGAGTTAGGTAATTTGTAATATTTTAAATAAATATTACAAATTATCTGTTTTTCAATATTCTGTTATATTCATGTTTATTTTATCTTTTGTACACCCCCTGCCTTTCTTATATTCATATAGTTCTTTCCATCCAAAGGTTGCCTGGAAGAGATCGCTTCTAAGCGATAAGGCCGCCCATTGTACTTGTCTCATGTAATATGTCTTTTTTTGTAATGTTCTTTTTCTGGTGTACAATAAAGTGTTTTGTATTGTATTGTATTTGCCTATTTAAAGTTCAAAAATGGCTATTAACACTAAAGTCATTAATTGTTGTTCCGTGAAACCGTGTCAAAATATTATAAAACAAATAAAATAACTCAAATCATGGTCATAGTCCCGTTCTAAATGACTAAGATAATTCAGTGCAGTTACCGATAATCTTTTATGAGCCCTTAAACATTCGCATTACATTCGCGTTCATTGTCGCGAATGCGAATGCGAGTATTGAAAATCTTGCAAATGTTCACGAAAGCGAGTATTCGTTATAATATCTCTAGTATGGTTAAATAACTCTATTAGATTATTAAAATCGATTGATATTAAAGCTGTTTAAAACCTGATTTTATTAAGTAATTATTTTCAGATCCATAATTAAATAATAAATAAATAAATAATGTAATATTAAATGTAAGAATCTTTAACTTTAATCAAGCTAAATCTAAATTAAAAATTGGTAAATCTTTAGTTCTCATGCCGACCGGTCCCGGGTCAATGTGGCCATTGATCATGACCTTGGTTTTATCCAAGTTCATGCCAAGACCGATGCGTCGTGAGGCTGAAGCTAGGCCGTCCAGCATCCGGTTAAGCTCCTCCAGCGACTCCATCATCAAGACTATGTCATCAGCGAATCGCAGGTGTGAGATGTAATCGCCGTTTATGTTGATGCCCTTACCTTTCTAGTCCAGCGTCTTAAACACATCTTCCAACGCAGAGCAGTTGGATGGGTTTAGACTGCTGGCCCTGTACTTGGACACTCATAGTGGCGGCATCATAAAGACATCTCAACATCTCGATATATAGATAGTCTACTTGGCAACGCTGTAAGGATTCCAGAACAGCCCAGGTTTCGACAGAGTCAAAGGCCTTTTCATAGTCCACAAAGGCTAGACAGAGATTAGCAATAAACTAATAAAAATAATGTAAACCTATGTACATAAGTCACTATTTAAATAATTGCTGGACAGCCGCTGTCTGGCTAAATTTACGCTCGTACAGAATAGATCTAGGTCCATCAGGGTACCTGAAAAACATTGTAGTAGTTTGAGCACGAATGTCTATTCTACTCAGTAGCTCAGGACAGTCTATTTTGTTTGAAGTTATTTTTAGAAGGAAAGACAGATCAGTTATTTCATGCCATTTTGAATGAGTAAGAAAATGAAACTTTTTACAGAGTTTATCATAACTGAAGGGCGGATCTATTTTGATTGTGGCTGAAATTGTAAGACTGTTCCTAGAAGGTTTAAATTTTAAGAAGATGACCGATGTTCTTTAAATATCAACGTTGTAAGAATAAAAAAAGGAACCGAAAGATTTAACTATACTCATATATTAGAGATTTTTATACTTTATAGATAAGGTACCTGCACTCAAAGCTCTGAAAGCTTTTTTTTACACTTACAATAAAATAAAATTCATACTTCAAATTAGGTATTAATTTATGATTATGAATCAGAAAATATGAAGTGTTGAATGAAAAGAGTGCTGTTTTAATACCTTCTAAATAAATACGTTTAAAGTTTTATTAATTACTAGCCGACCCGCCTGCGATTTCTTTCACGTTTTATTTTAAGTCATCTTTCTACGCTACGCATTTTGATGGGCCAACAGATACGGTTCTGCAGTTATTAAAAAATAACCTTTGACCACATTTTAACTACCTTAGAATACTAATTTCCAAAAATCTGTTCTTAGCGGGTGTTTACGTCTTAAAAGAAACCTCCATGCAAAACTTCATCTTCGTAGCTCTTGTAGTTTCAGAGATTTCTTGATATATCACCCAGTTTTCTCTTCTCCTTTATATTATATAGATTTTCATTTCCGTCCCCTACCTTTATTCATACCAATATTTTTTTTAATTATGGTCATATCATTATGAAACAGACTATAAAATACTAAAATATTATGTAGGTATTCTCTAATCTTAAATAGGCTTCAGGCTCATCGACGAGTCCTCTCATCTGGATACGGTTGACTTAATTGAGCGGATAGATAACTAAGAACAATAATATTGTAGGACTACACAGCATTAACAAGCCCCAAGCTGAGCAGATCTTGTGTTATGTTATGGGTGATACACATAATACAATATACTAAATATGTATAGATTTTTTAATATACGTAACAAACAACCAGCACCCTTGACAAACATCTGCAGATTGTAACTTACTTTGTTTATTTTTAAAAAAGGCGTAATCTTACTTAAATACACAATAGGTTAGAAAAACGACAATAAAGCTAATAAATTGCATTCACAGGTATATGACAGTGTGGAAAATAAATACTCGCATTCGCGACAATGCACGCGAATGTAATGCGAATGTAAAAGGGCAAATTAAACATTATTATTTTTTAGTAGCTGCACTGAATTATCTTAGTCAGAGGTAAAACGGGTTATATTTACCATGATTTGAGTTATGAGTTATCTTATACATATTTCGACACATAGTCATATTAAGTAACTTTATACGACTTTAATTACCAAAGTTATCGACATAGCTCAAAGGATTAGCAAGATGAAGTGGCAGTGGGCTGGGCATATTTCAAGAAGAACCGGCAACCGCGTCAAGAAGAACCGACAACCGGAGTAAACGTGTTCTAGAGTGGAGACCGCGACTCGGCAAACGTAGTGTAGGACGCCCTCCGACCAGGTGGGATGAAGATTTGCGAAAGACTGCTGGCAGATGCTGCATGCGGCAAGATGAAGCCAGGGCGCTATGGCGCCCTTTAGGGGAGGCCTATGTCCAGCAGTGGACTGGTATAGGCTGATGATGATACGACTTTAGCGTTAAAAACCTGTATAACAGTACAAATTTTATGCAGAATTACCTTGTTTTCTATGAAAGGAATTATAACGTATTAGTACTAATTATTTTTGTGGAAAAAAAACTCGAATAACCCATAATAATTCCAGAAACCCTAAAATTCTACTTTTCAAAGTATATCAATCCAACAATCCAAAGTTTTATATGAACTTGGTTTTGGCTTTAGAATGATTTTGAGTCATTTAGCTATAAAACATGAAAAAGTCAGCGGTAGTAGTTTTAAAATGTACCGAGGCGGGAATCGAACCCGAAAATTATTTTTATTAAACGAAATTCTTGAAGAAAAGTAAATGTAACCTTTATGTTTTTGTAATTGTCCGGATTATTTAGTTGAATAAGGTTACAAAGACCATTGTAACCCTTTAGTTTGACGACGTGAAGCGAAATCTCCGTGGAATAAGGTCACAAAGGCGTTTAGAATAGCGTAGCTTTGAAGAATGCACGCGGAATAAGGTGATAAGCGACAAAAACTAGGGAAAACGGTATTTTTTATTTTTAAAACCCACATGATAATTTAGCTGAAAATATTAGAAAACGATTTAGCAAAAAAAAAACACACTCGCATAATAGAAACTTTTCGAATTAATAAGAAAAAACCGTCTCCTGTAAAGTTGGTGTTTTGCAACTGTGACCTTATTCGCTGGATACGACGATATTAGGAATGTCATTAATGTACATGAGAAATAAGAACGGTCCTAAAATACTACCCTGTGGTACTCCAAATCTATTGTATTTGAAACTAGACCGTACAGTAGTTTTGTTTCCTTTGTAAACTTTCGCTACTTCAACACATTGCTGACGATCAGGTAAAGAGGCTCAACCAGGTTTGAGACACATGATCTTATGAAAAACGCAGGAATACCGTCCGGACCTGCACCCTTATGCTGGTCTAGAGCTTTCAGTTTCCTGCAAATTGTTTCGTGATCTATGCTAACCGTAGCTAGTGTCTCACCAACCATGTCCGAGTGTGTTCCGGCATTACCGTCGTCTAAGTCAGCGCTGCTATAAACGGAAGAAAAGTATTCGCCAAATAAGTTACACATTTCATCTCCATCCGAGGTGACCGTGGACCCATACATAATTTTTCTGGGATAGTTACTAGTGCTTTTTCTTTTAGATTTAATAAATGACCAAAAGGTTTTAATATTAGTCCCTATCATATCCTCGACACTTGATATGTAGGAGTTGTAACAGTCAGTAAGTAATCTGTCGGACAATTTATTTAAGGTTTGTAATCTTAGATAGGATAGGAATAGGTACCTACGCAGGTATATGTACCTAGGTAGGTACCTAAGTAATGTGTGCAGGTACCTATTGCGTGTGTAGATTAAAACTAACAAGTACACAAATGTGTCTACAAAAATGTGTTTTTTGGTAAGTATCACGAAAACAGGTACTAACCTTACCTACTTAGCGACTATGACAAACTTTCACAGAAAAAAAAATTAAGTGGGTAACTAGGTACCTATTTACATAATAAGGTTTGCATTACCCAGTACGCTTCCGACAGGTATTAATATGGATTAGTTGAGCTATCTGTAGATTGTTTGCAATAGTCTGCAGTTAGCTCAATTGTTTCAAGTGTAAATACTAGTTTTAGTTTTATTAATGAATGGTACCTTCTTACTTTATTCAAATAAATTAACCTAGTACCTACCTTCTTTTAGATTCTGCAGTTGGGTAAAAACAATTTCGAGAAGGAGGCCAAGAGGAGGATCCAGCTAGGTTGGGCAGCGTTTGGAAACTACGTCGAGTCTTCTCGTCATCCATACCGCAATGCTTGAAAACGAAAGTTTTCAATCAGTGCGTCCTACCCGTCATGACCTACGGAGCTGAGATGTGGACACTCACGGTAGGGCTGGTCCACCAGTTTAAAGTCGCCCAGCGAGCTATGGAGAGAGCTATGCTCAGAGTTTCTCTGAAGGATAGGATTCGCAACGAATACATCCGACAGAGAACCAAGGTTATCGACATAGCTCAAAGGATTAGCAAGCTGAAATGGCAGTGGGCTGGCCATATTTCAAGAAGAACCGACAACCGCTGGGGTAAACGTGTTCTTGAGTGGAGACCGCGACTCTGAAAACGTAGTGTAGGACGCCCTCCGACCAGGTGGGATGACGATTTGCGAAAGACTGCTGGCAGATGCTGGATGCAGCAAGCTGAAGACAGGGCGCTATGGCGCTCAATAGGGGAGGCCTATGTCCAGCAGTGGACTGGTATAGGCTGATGATGATGATGATGACAGATTACCTTTGATTTTATACGACCTATTCTATATGTACACACACGATTGGTTTTGTTTGTGTGTCAGTACGGGCACGGGCACGGGCATGCTGCGTGCCGCGTGCCGCGTGCACTCGCGCCTGCAGCATTGTCCACACATTAGAGGACATCCTGTATAAAGATAGGTATTAAGACGCGAGCACAGCCGCAGGCAGTGGCGTGGCTAAGACGCGAGCACAGCCGCAGGCAGTGGCGTGGCTAAGACGCGAGCACAGCCGCAGGCAGTGGCGTGGCTAAGACGCGAGCACAGCCGCAGGCAGTGGCGTGGCTAAGACGCGAGCACAGCCGCAGGCAGTGGCGTGGCTAAGACGCGAGCACAGCCGCAGGCAGTGGCGTGGCTAAGACGCGAGCACAGCCGCAGGCAGTGGCGTGGCTGTAATTAGTTTCTTTAAGTTCGTCCTGCAGCTTCGACCGCCCTGCAGTAGCTAGTGGCCACCATCTTCCATGAAAACGAATAAATTATTTCTTTGTAGTTTTAATACTTACATATCTAGATAATTGATATTAAACTTTAAACAATTCAAGAGGCACAGCCACAGCGCAACCACCTGTGCACTAGACATAGACAGGTGGTTGCTGCCCTGCACTGTGAACACTCGCTCACTAAGGCACTGATATTATTGATTAGGCTTACATAACAATAAGAGGACTCGTTTTTTTCTTTTAAATAATGAAATATGATGTCGACCACCTGGCGGACCTGACATCATCCCCGTAGGTATGTGATGCGTCAATGAAACGAGGTGCGGTCCGGGCGGTCACGCGTGCAGATGCGCCAGCTGGCAGTTCTCCACGAACAGGTCCTTGACGAGGAGGTCCGCGGCCGCCAGGCGCGCCACCAGCCGAGGGCAGCGCGCGCAGGGAGGCGACGGCGGCGGCGGCGGCGCACGGCGGCGCTGCAGCGCGCTCAGGCGGCGCTCGGCGCGCGCCAGCGCCTCTGCGGTGCGCTGCAGGCGGTGCTGCGCGTCGCGCGCGCTAGCCGCCGCCTCGGCCTGCAGCGCCGCCACCTGCTCCTCCAGTGCGGCAGCCTCGGGGATGGCATGCAGCGGCGGCGCGGGCGGCTGCAGACGGCGCTCGAAGTCCGCGACGCGCGCCAGCAGCGCCTGCAGCCTGGCGTCGCCGGCACGCAGCTCGGCCTCGTGCGCGGCGCGCTCTGCACGCTGCTTGCCGCCCCAGTACTCCTCGCAAGCCTCGTACTCGCCGCGCATCGCCTCCAGCGCCCCCTCCAGCTCCCTGCAACGACCGCACCGCCTCACTACCTCGAACCACGACACCTTTACGTTCACTTACTACTTTCAGATGAGATCGTTCACCTTGTCGACTCTACTGTTTCCTAGAGTTACATATTGATTCATCTCTTCAATGGAGACCGCAAATTGACGCTCTCGCAGGTAGACTTAGCTGCTCGAACAATTAGATATATTACCTACCGATGAAGATACAGCTAGGTTAGTTTATTTCAGTAACTTCCATAGTATATGTCTTATGGTATTCTGCTTTGGGGACGGGCAGCCGATATTAATACTATCTTTGTTCTCCAAAAAAGGGCTGTACGAGCAATTTATAAATTAAAGCCACGGCGTGGCATCCGGAATAATTTAAAGATATAAATATTTTGACAGTTATATCGCAATATAACTCCCCCCGCCTCGGAACAAATTTGTGTACGATCTGCAATTGGTTCCGTTGGTCTGGGTGTTTTCTATGTATAATAAAAAATATATATCTATGTAATGTATAATATTACGTATATCAGTTATCTAGTACCCATAACACAAGCTCTGCTTACCTTGGGGCTAGATAATGCTGTGTGAATTGTCCAGCATTATTTATTTATTTATTTATTTATTTATTTATTTATTTATTTATTTATTTATTTATTTATTTATTTATTTAATATATGTATATATATTATTATATGTATCTGTATGGCTCCTAAACCGATATAGGTGCGGGCGCTGGCGCTGGGAATCACTCATTGATATAGGTGCGGGCGCTGGCGCTGGGAATCACTCATTGGACCTCAATATTAATATATAATTATAACGCTAGGAAAACACAGCTCCATATTCCAATGCGAATGTGCAGCAATAACCCAGGCAGCTATAGCTGTGTAGTGCAGAAGAGAGGAATTAATGGCCAAAACATACGCCTGCCATACTCAGGGCTCTGGAAGGAAACAGCTGCAACTCCAGGCTCGTATACGAATGTCACTCAGCATTAGAAGGGATATCCACCAAGAACAGCATATAACCTTTCAATGGATTAAAGGACATAGCGGATCTCTAGGTAATGATGCCGCTGATGAACTGGCACGGAGGAGATCGGAAACAATCACAGAAGGTCCATCGCCTTTCCTACCCCTGCCATTCTCTCTACTCCAGACATGGATTAGGCTCAGAACTAGAGAATCGCAAATCGAACGATGGACGCGCCTGCTAGATTGCAAACAAGCTAGATCGGCGCTTCCATCAACATCACCGAGGCTATCAAAACGACTACTGAACCTAAACAGATCGGACCTGCGTATTCTGGTGGAAAACTAACAGGACACTGCGCACTAAACAAACATCTATTCACCATCGGAGCGACGGACAGCCCTCTTTGTAGAGGGTGCCTCAGCGACGACGAATCGGCTGCCCACGTAATCCTGGAATGCGAGGGAGTAGCAGCACAACGAACAGAAATCCTCAACTTGCCGAGGTCACTCCGCGAAGCCTGCGAAGTCCCCAGGAAGATTCTGCGCTTCTGGACGGAGCTAGGCTGGCTATGCTAGCACAAATAACGCATGATGGACCAACAGGAGTCCAAATGCGGACAAGGGAGTATTCTTACCATACCATACCATACATACCTGTTTATATCATTAAATTGTCTAAGTGCTTATTTTGTAAGCTTAAAGAAATAAACGTTATGGCATAGAATTGAATTTGTAAAAACCTATTTTTTGCTCGGCCCAGCGTGACAGAGGTTGTTGTGCTGACTAAGTATAAGTGTTAGTACAAACGGGTGCACCTGGCGCAACGCAATGAATAATGTCAGGGGTGAAGCTCAGGCGACGAGCTAGGATCTGTGTTGGTAGCGGACTGACTGGACGCCGGAAATGGCTTGGTGGAACAGAGTGAGGGGCTCCGGGCTATGAGTTAATGTGTTAACCACGATCAGAGCTACTTCAACGAGCGGGGAATGTCACTCCCTGTAGAGCAGACGAGCTAGGAGGAGAGGGGACACTGGCGATTCTCACCGCACGAGCTCCTGCAGCCGCGCACGCTCCTCGTCCGCCTCCTCCTCACCCGTCGTACACTCTCTCACCTGGAACAGACAAAGCTAATACAACAAGTTTTCAACAAAATAATTGCAAAAACAAGACAAGTTCAGATCGTGGCTTCAACGGAAAATGAGCTGAGATCTCACAGAGGTGCAGGTCACAGAGAGGTGCCATTAAAGTCCCGACATAACTACGTTGAAGTGGGCCTTAGTGGTGTTATTGAAGGCTTCGGATAGGTCTTCATACATATCCTCCACTTCATCATTCGAGTGTGCCGAGGTCGGTGTGTAGACCTGAATAACCTTCTAATAAGTTATATCATTTGGATAGCCCAAGGATCAGGTACGCTACCCTGGTCTACACACTGGACATTTCTTGGAAGTTGTTAGGGTGTCTAGTAAAGTTGTAAACTTTCCCACTTGTGCAGAAGTAGATGTCGCGACTAAAGGTGAACCACGCTAGATCGCGCTGACGAGAACGCACGGGTTCTGGTAACTAGGTTAGAGTGATAATTTTGTTTTACCCACGAGAAGAGTCGGGGCGGTTAGTATTGTAGGCCGGGCCGGCACCACACAGCAACTACTAATAGATTGCACCAGAATGGATAACTCACCGACGACGGACGCGATGCCAACGCGGCGCCCAGCTCCGCCGACAGGACAGCGTCGGGCGCGGGGGCGGGTGGGGCGGGCGGCGTGCTGCGCGCTGCCGCCAGCGCCGCCGCCAGCGCCGCCGCCAGTTCGTCCGCGCGGTCCTGCAGCTGGCGGTGCGTTTGCGTCAGCTCCGCCAGCCGCGCCTCCGCCTCCACCGCTCGCACCGCCAGCGTTTCAGCGTGCGCACCGCGCTCCTGCGCTGCCTGCAGCTGCTCCTGCAGGGGGGCGCGCTCAGCCCGCGCCGCGCCCAGCGCCGCCTCCGCACGCCTCAAGCGCTCCTCCAGCGCGGCGGCGCGACCCTCCGCCGCCTCCAGCTCGCTCCCCAGCCGCGAGGCGCCCGCGGCCGAACGCGACGCCTCCGCCTCCAGCCTCGCGCGCTCCGCCGCCCAGCGCTCCGCCTCCGCCTCCGCCTCGGACCGCGCATGCCGCACCTCTTCCGCGCGCCGCGCCTCCGCCCGCCGCAGTCCCTCCTTTAGCTCCACCTCGAGTCGCGCCTGGCTGTCGTCCACCTCGCGCGCCAACAGCGCCGCGCGCGAGTTCGCCTCGGCGACGTCCCCGCGGAGCTTGTCGCGCTCGGCGGCCGCATCCTCGGCTCGCGCGCGCGCCGCTGCCCCGCGGCCGCGAGCCAGCACCAACGCCGCCACCAGCACGCGGTGCGGGGGCGACGGCGCCTGCACGCGCAGCTCTGCGTCCAGCGCGCGTTCGAGCGCGGCGGGGGGCAGCGTGCCATCTGTCGCAAAGCCGAGCTCGGCTAGCAGTCGGCGAGGGCGCCCGACACCGGCACGCTCCCAGTCGTCGAGCAGGCTCGCAGCCGGCAGCTGCTCGCCGCGGTCGCGTTCGGCGTCGGCGGCCAGCGCGAGGCTGCAGTCGAGGCGCTCGAAGAACTCGCCGACGGAGGTGTCGGCGCCGGGCACGTCCTCGAAGATGCGCTCGACGAGGCGGCGATCGATGGAGTTCATGCGCAAGTCGCGGCAGAGAGCGAGCGCCTCCTCGCCGCCGATGCGCGCGTCGTGCGCCAGTGGGAGTAGATGCGGCGCCTCTGAGGCGGAGCGGCGCGGGCGCGGAGGAGCGCGCGCCGCCTGCAAGCGCGACGCGGAGGCCGCGCGGGGCGAGCTAACGCCGCCGTCGGGCTGCGCGGGCCGCGAGCGCCGGCGCTCGGCATGAGGCGGCGGCTCAGGCGGACAGACAGCGGCGGGCCCCTCCTCGTCGCCCAGTACAGCCAGCAGCCCGCTGCGGAAGCGCGAAAAGGTGACGCGCTCGGCGCTGCCCTCGAACAGAGACTGCACGAGCCCGACGCCGCGCTCCTCCAGCTGTAATGCGTCACAAAGCTCGTGAACGGCGTCCTCGTCGAGGGCCTCCTCGTTGTTTAGGTCGAAGGATTTAAACATCGAATACAGTTGCTCCTCGTATTGATCCAAGGACGGACGGTCCATGGTTGGGCTTCGATACGAGGAGGACGATTTGCGAAACAAACAATATTAATTTATCTCAACTAATCTCTCTCAAGCAAGAAAACAAAACAAAAATAAACAAACATATACTTTTTTTATTGTCTAACTGACCGACGACGGAACGGGCTAAAGTTATTAGGCAATAGGTAATTAAGTACGCAATAGGAACATAAGGTACTTGGGAAAGGGGATCTCTTTATTCATTAGGAAATACTCGGAGGAAGAATGGGAAATACGTAGTGAAAAAATTCTATGTCTATGGGGAAATATTACCACTTTCTATTATGCCTCTTTGAAACTTCAACTTCTTTTGGTGATGGCTTCTACAATGGTATATTAATAAAGGTGTGCTGGCACTGAAGGTAGTTGCCTTAGTCAGGGTAAAAAAATTGCATCTTGCATCCCCCTTTTTACCGACCCGGAAAGACATCACTATCTGTTGTCAGTTTTCCAAAGATTGGCAATGTCTTCTTTTGGACAAACAAAACCACGAACAGAGGGTGGATTTACCTAACTACGACCCCCACCAAAGTTTCAAAGTTTTATGAGAATAAAACCACTCACCACCGCTACCTACCTAAAGTAAAATACACGCCTCGCAAGGGCGTAGCCAGGATTCTATTAAAGGGGGGGGGGGCAGGCGAAGAAGAACCAAGGATATAACCAGGGCTGTAGCCATAAATTCATTTGGGGGAGGGGGGGGGGGGTAGAACACCCAACCAAAAATTACTCCAAGTTATCAGCGAGCGAAGCAAGCCGCGAAAACATAGTGTTTTGTTCTACTTTTTGTGTATTTTTTGTTATGATAATCTTAGATGGGTGGGTCAGGTTCGGAATCATGGAAAAACAAGCGTTTGTCATTGGCAAGTGGAGCGAGCCACAAAATTACTTTTTTTTGTGAGTTCAAGTGGGAGTCGAGCACTGGACCATACCTACAAGATATTTTTGGCAAGAGGAACTAGCCGCGAAAATTTTGTGGATTCGTTAAAAAAAATTACAGTGTTTTGTATACTGACCTCAAACGAGCGTTGAGTACCACAGATCACAGCCAGAAGGCTAAAATGACGTCAGCGAGTGGAGCGAGCCGCTTTTTTTGCAAATTTGTAGAAGTGAAATTATACAGTGTGGTTTGAGTCCCGGACGAAATCAGAAGCTATCTTTATATTGCGCCTATTAGGCAAGCTGAACAAGCCGTGAAATAGTGTTTTTTTTAAATATATTTGGCACTGTTCACTAAAATGCCCACAAACGAGATACAAGCATACAAATGTTATCGACGAGCGGATCAAATTGCGAACTGTTGCAAATTTAGTGTTAACTTTTATTTAAATAGGTCATAGGTCTTTAATATTTTTGGTTATCAAAAGTCCTACGTCCTAAGCCAGTTAAAATAGGATTGGCACGAAACAGTTGCAAACCGTTATAACGGCGAAGAAAAAGAGCCCTTTGTAGGTATCGGCAATTTAAATTATGTACCTATATGAATACGTCCTCAGCCAGTTAAAATAGGATTGGCACGAAACAGTAGCAAAACGTTATAACGGCGAAGAAAACGAGCCCTTTGTAGGTATCGGCAATTTAAATTAAGTACCTATATGAACAAGCACAGTATTTTCACTGAAATCCATTCCAATTAATTATTGTGTTGCAATTGTTATAAAGCCATCGTGAACAAAATATATAGCGAGCGATGCAAGCCGGTATTTTTTTACGATATGCTTAATAAATTTAATGCTTAAGGAGAAGTAGGTTCGCTTTTTCGAGACAAGGACGAGCGAACACCGCGCGGTGAAGGCGAGAAAGGGAGGCAAGAATCGGCCCGCGCGCAATTTCACTGCTTTTTTTATAAATAAAAAGCAGTGAAATTGTGTATTATGTTAAATAACTAGCAAATGAAACTGGTTTTCGGTTTAGTTAAAATAAAAATTTAGAGGAAACTTTGCGATTTTTTTATATCGAGTCTGTGCCCAGATCATCGTCTGGCACACTAGGGGGCAATGACCTTGGTTAAAATGTATTCGAATTGTCACTGCAACGATCATTAAGTTATATTCTATTTAATAATTGACATACCTCTGGATAGATACGATATGACCGAGTAGCATCTCTTGGACTGGTCTCCTGGCGAACGGCTTCCATCCAGTAGGGCAGCGACGAGGTTGGTCAGCACAAGTTTAAGTTAAAAACGTCTTTTCACAAGGTTTGGTTAATTTTTGATGAACACACACGAAAATTGATAGATCTACCGGTAATTTCAATAAGGAAAGTTCGTTTATTTCTGAGAGAGAAGCGTCGTGGCTTTGCGGCGCGGTCAGTCAACTGCCATCTTGTTTTCTTCGGAGGATCTTGATGTAAGTGGCTCCCTCTTGGTTTCGGAGAGCCTTCTCGTATGGCCCTAATCGTATGGCCCTAGGCCGCCCATGAGTGGTCAACTCAAACAGAATAAAGAAAATGATCAATGCTTTATGAATAAATTCGAATACGTGTGTTTTTTGTGCCAGAATTTTAATTTAGATAAGAAATAAGGAAACGATGACGATACAGAGTCAAATTGAGTCAATCGTGTTTCGTCTCCCATAACTTACTAACTAAAATCCTAAACTTTAGATGCTCATCAAAAAAATATTAAGAGATTGTGTTTTTTTTGCCCTAAAATTGATTTTCCGTACAGACAAAACCTGGGTTTTGGGACCTACTTCACCTTAATTCATTTAACCGTTTACATAAGTAGATTTTTACTATGCATAAATAAATAGATTATTAGATTTTGTTCATTAATATAGAAAATTTAATCAGTTGCATCTTCTAGGGGGGGGGGGGGGCAGCGGCCCTCCCTGCCCGTACCTGGCTACGCCCATTCGTCTATATACTTTTTAACACGAGAAAAAAGTTCATTCATTTCATTCTGTTCAGTTCGTTCTGCGTTAGCATCCCTAGTACACTAGTACATCGGTATAATTCTCAGAGCATTATCTAGGTAAGGTATTATAATTCATCTAAGAGTACATCTGTGGTTCTGTCATTCAATTTGTTAAGTTTGGTAAACAAACACAAAGAGAATATAGCTATACTTCTTTCTTTTCTTAGTTTATGATATAACCATAAACTAAGAAGTATACTACGATAAAACGTTCCCCGTTAAAATGTACTCTCTTTCGTAGTCTAGTTATTGTATTATGCGTTAGCTTAGAGGAAGAGGTATAATTCATCTATGTGCGTTAGCATCCCTAGTACATCTGTGTATTGTATACTCAACTCATTGATGTACTCTATGATATAAGGGGTACAAGGGAGACTCCAAGATCTTGTCTCCCAAGCCAACCTAACCTGCACGTGGTGTACCCTGCTAGATAACGAACTAGGCTCTGGTGAAAATATCAACATTCTTCATAACTTGCTAACTCATATTTTACTATTATTTTCCATTACTTGACACTGGCAGAAAAGAGTCCAACCAGACTTATATTGCCATTAACTAAGAATCATCATCATCTATGATATAACGCTACGCTTTTGGTAAACAAGCAATCAATTTGCAATTCTTTCTTTTCTTTCAGTTCCAATTTAAGACCAGACAACCTACCAAAAAAAGCTCTAAACTGAACCCATGGGATTCCTCTTTTAACGGCAAAGTTTGGTGCTATGCAAAGGAATTGAATTAGGGTCTGATCTGAGACCCATTATCACTAGGTATAGCAAATATTGGAAGGTAATAAATAGCAGGGTCTGCACAGAAATCAGAAAACTTTTATCTTCTTCTGAGCGTGTAACTAAGAAGGCATAATTAATTATTTCTTTACTGTTCCATAGATCACTAGTAGCTATGGAAGGAAATAAGATAATTTATACAGAGCTTCTGAAAAACGAAGAATATTCTACTGATATAAAACAACACAGCGTTGGAAGAGTAGCGCTATGGACCATTGGGCTGGTCGTCGTGGTGTTGGTGACGTGGTGCTTGGTCGCAGTGGGCCTCCGGACGGGGCGCATAGGGCCGCTCGCGCTGGGCCCCCTGGGGAGGAGCGCAGGGCCTCTTGTGCTAGTGTGCTACTACGACAGCGGGGGCGCGGGCCCCTTACCGGCGCGCGTGCCGCCCTCTCTTTGCACGCATCTCAACGTCGCCTTCGCAAAGGTTCTCAACAAGACCGTTCACCTCGAAACCCACCAGTATACTGTGCTCCGAGAAATTGTTGCACTTAAGCGACAGAACCCAGCATTGAAAGTATTACTCTCCATTGGGGGTGCCGGTGAAAGGAATGGTTTTCCGGAAATGGTTGTGGACCATGCATCCAGAAAATTATTTATTAAGTCTGTCAAATTGCTACTCAAAAGTTTAAGCCTCGATGGAATCGATTTAGATTGGGAGTTTCCGGTTCTGCACTCCAGAAAATTCAACCTAATGACTAGAGAAAGACAGCACTTCTCGCAGCTGCTTCGTGAAATAAGAATGGAATATCTGAGGGAGAAAAAAGATTACATTTTAAGCGTAGCCATAGCTGCTCCCCAGACGATAGTGGATGTGGCATACGATGTGGACCAAATAAACACATACGTAGACTATGCAAACATCATGACTTACGATTTTCACTATTATTCCAAGTTTACTCCCTTCACTGGATTAAACTCTCCATTGTATGCGAGATCCTCGGAGGAGCTCTTCCTGGCCACTCTCAACATCAACTATACTGTACAGATGTACCTGTCGAAAGGTCTGGACAGAGACAAGATTGTGGTTGGAATACCCACGTACGGACACTCGTTCAAACTGGTGAACCCCGAGAACACGGCAGTAGGCAGCCCCGCCTCCGGGTTTGGCGCCATAGGCGGAGGCGGCTTCGCGGATTACCCGGCCGTGTGCGCCGCGGCGCGCGGGGCCGGCGCTCGCGAGCACTGGGACATGCAGGCGCATGCGCCCTTCCTGTCGCGCGGCGCCGACTGGGTCTCGCACGAAACCGCTCGCAGCGTGGCCGACAAGGCGGCCTTCGTGCTCGCGCGCCGACTCCGCGGGGCCATGGTCTACTCGCTGAACGCCGACGACTACCGCGGCGATTGCGGCGCGCACGCCTTCCCGCTGACGCGCGCAGCGTCGCAAGCGCTGCGCCCCGCGCGTTCTCCCGATACGAGCCCCTACAGACTATAGACAGTGAACCTACCTGTTTCTTTTTGGTGACGTAGGTGATTTTATACATAGCGCAAGATTTCATAGTCTGTGTGCCCGACGCGGGTGCTCGCTCGACTGCGCCCACTAGCCGCTGCGCCCGCGGCGCTCCGCCACGTGTGGGCCGCACGGCGAGGACGCTGTCCACGGTCCGAGTCGCGCGCGGCCGCGAGGAACCCCGCCCGCACTCATTACACCACTTTAATTAAAATTAACAGTTAAATTATGTACATACATAGAATGCAGGTACCCCATGCATCTTACCAACTCGACCGCGATTTCCACTGGGTGTGGGCTTCGCCCGAGTGAGTGCACCGCACCGCACCGCCGAGGAGCGATACCCGCATGGGCACCCACCAACACCAACTTTTTCTGTGCGAGTGAATGTCTAACACGCGATGCTCACATTTTAACGAAGAGTTTCTAGTTATTTATAAAAACTTGACTCGGTAGGTAGGTACCTAAATAATTAATAAAAATAAATCTGGCTGGCCTACCTTTAATTGATTGAATATGATAAGTACTTTTATTATCAGTAGGTACGCAAGCATACCTACCTACTACCTTTAAAGGTGGTTGTTTTTTTGTTTTTCCTGTTGTAGCAAATAAAACCATAGAAGATTTGATAAAAACTTTTATTTTGAGTACCTATCAGGCTTACATCATTGGTGTCGATTCTGTTGGTCCAACGAATATTTTAGTTGTTCGTGGGTATCGTCATTCTACTCTGTTTTATCTATTATTATGGTATTTATTTCTACCTAGGTACTTTTTTAATAAAACTACTCAAAATGTCGCTATCATATCGATCGATTAAGTATATGCAAGTATTAGAAGGTAGGAGGAAGGTACACTTTGTTTGTGTCTTCTAGTTAGCCAAGAGTGTGTCGGGTCTGTAGACGAAGGATTTCGCCGCGCCGCCGTATAATAAATAGAAAATGTTATATAACATAATGTGCTAAAGCGCCTGACGCTTTCTTCGCTTTTCTGAGATATTCACAGATGAAAATCGCTATTGCTCGCATTGCTCTAATGAATTTCTTTATGTTTACTGCTTTCATGTTGCCTAGCAACGTACCGATTCGATGATTTTGAGTAAGTACTACCTACCTGCCTATTATAATATGTAGTAGGTAGGGTCAAGTATTAAGAGTGCGCCTAATCCTATCCTTTGATATTATAAATACAATAAAACAAATTCATATCATTGTGATAAGAATTTGTTTTATTAATTTAATTTTTCACATTCATGTCAATAATTGTGTTCCTTTTATATTATTTGCTGGTTTATTTTGTTTTGTTTTTTAGAATAATATTTTTGTTAGTGTTGACTAAAGTGGTCGATTGTGTACCTACCTTGAGTTTGAATGTTAGTTCTAATAAATGATTACCTACCTTGATCTCCTACATTACACCTACGCATAGGCAAATAAACTGTTTCTATGTTATGAAATAAATAATATCTTTATTCAGAAAGAAAATAACAATCAAATAACAAATTTAAATTAAAACTAGTATTTACAATAGAAACAATTAAGCTATCTGCAAACTGTTGCAAACAATCTACAGCTAGGTAGCTCAACTGATCCATATCAATACCAGTTGGAAGCGTGCCTAAGACACTGGCTGCATTGCCCCGCTGTATAGCAATGCTGATGCGCTGTGCCAGATACTCACCAGCTCTCGGGTCACGCGTCGCTTCGACCAGACGCTCAGATAATTTTTTGTAAACCCGGAGAGCCTCGGTACCCCACGAACCTAGGGTCTCGACTCCAAGGGGAGCAAATGTGTAGGCTCTGTCGAGACCTGCATATTTGCGCCTCTTGAGATCTTCGGCTAAATCTACCGCCGCACCAGCCCTCACGGAAGTCCTAAGAAGATGGGAAGGCGCGAGTGTGTCGACACATGTAGCGTCCCACACAATAGGCCTCCCCAACTCCCATGGGACTAGAGTCATGCCGTCAGGCCTCTTACCATCGTCACGCAACAGACCATTCGGTTCGAGAATAGCTGGTACGTTAGCGGTGGTAAAGGCCCGCCGGATGATGTCGTTTAGGCTGGCATGACGAGATATCCGACCGGCAGCCCTAGTACACGATAATCCGTGATGACCGAGCTGTTCGAAAGCAGTACCGCACTGGCATTGATGAGGCGCGCAACACCTTGCACCCAACCGAAGACAAGTTGCGACACGGAAAGTTACGGGATTCAATAAAGTGCCAGTGTTATATGAAGGAAGTGCTTGCAACCAATGTCCTGACTCCCATTTAGAAACGGCTAGAAGACGGGCACGATCTGCAGAGCTGGAGCACGTTTGTAACAAACAATTCCGTGTCAACTCACACAGAGGCCCGTCCCATTGCCGTTGGGACAAAAGAGATTTTGGGGGAGCAGCATCGGGGCAAGCACTACCTATGCCAAGCAGATCGAGCTTCGTCTAAAAATGAAATTTTGAATGAAATTCCAGGTATAACCAAATGAGAGGGCTTTAAAATTTTTTCAACTAAGGAACTAGTGCTGTAGACAGAAGACAAGAACGCTGGTAGGGCTACACTTGTTTTGCGTATACCTAAGCCTCCCAATTTTACAGGCAGGGAGGCCTGCGACCATGCCTTGTCATCCAAATATATATTCAATGTTATGAAATTGTTTTACTTATATCTATTATTCCTATTAAATTATCCACTGTGTAATACCCTTATCCACTGTGTATTTATGGCCTAACCACTGTATCGACCCCATGGTCTACAGTGGCTCATTTCTAACTTTTTTATAGATCAGTTCTTTCTTTTTTCCTATTTCATAAGTCAAGAAATTAATAATACACGATCAAACTAGTTGAACTAGACTATACCTATTCTTAATTTCAATGTCTTAGCTCTATCCAGAGCCGAGTTATGACTTTCGGAAAAAAAGTGATCCACTGTTGAACACTTGACTATTGTGAAGTATATGCCGACAAGAAAAGAAAAAACAAATGTTACTATTTCAGTGTTTATTAAAATTAAAATATCACAGGTACTGAAATTAATTTCTAGGAAAATTACATCAGTGATGACTGGCTATGAAGACTTTAATCAGCATATAAGACTGTATAGGACGTGAAAATCTTTCCCGTGGGCCAAGAATAGTCATTTTCTGGCACCGACATTGTTTGAAATTTTGTCAAAAAATCTTAACAATCAACAGTAACAACAAAAACTTAAATAAAACAGTACCTACATAAAAGTTTTATTTAAGAGCCTATACAACCTCAAGTTTTTGTGAAAAGGATAGACATAGGATTTTGCGTTCATAGGAGCGGGACAGGGGATGCCAAAACAACGCAACGCAAGCCCGAAAATCAAGTTTTAGCTTATTATCTATTAATTACGACTTTATTTGAAAAAACCGAAACATATGAAATGTTCTTTATACTTAGTTCTATTACCATGCTTATTCTCAAGGTCTTAACTTCCGTATTTATTGAGAAATTTAGGTTTTATTAAGAATTTAGAGGTACCTAGGTAACTTTGCGATTTTTTCTATCGAGAAAATTTTATGATAACTATCGTGTTTTCGAAACATGATCGATACGATAGAGTAAGTCCTGAACTTTACCATATATAAATTTCAAAGTTAAACATTTAGTAGCTTCGAAGATATTTCGATCTGACGGAGTTGATTTGAGGTAGAATAGGCCCTTAACAATAAATAAAAAAAAACAACGGGCCAATCTCTGAACGAAAAGCGCGCGCTTAATATTTTTTTTTGCAGATGTGGTGAAACCTCATTTTGCACAGATACCAAGGAGGTAACGAACCTGAGTTTGAGCTAAAACCTCTTTCTTGTCATGGTTGAACGCAAAGATCCTAGGATCCTACGTTCCGTAGGGTAGGTATACTATAATCTTTGGTTGAACGCATGGTACAATAATATACTCCGCCGGGTATGACATTCCGAGATACGCATGTGTGTAGGTTTAAGTAGTTATTGTAATCTCTTTGGTGTGGGTGCCACCAGCAAAAGATACGGTGGTTCTCAAACTTTTTAGTTTCGGGGAAAATTAGTTCTAGGTTTCTTGCATGATTTGAAATAATTTAAACTTTAGTGTAATTTTAAAGCCACGTAGGGTTTCGAGGTTCAAAACCCTGCGTGGCACTGTGCCACTTATGTGCATGCTTGATGCTTAGCTTACCAGGCACAGGTTTTACTGGTTCTGTTACTATAATAGGTAAGTTATTTTATTACCTACTAGCGGTCCGCCCCGGCTTCGCACGGGTAGTTATTTTAGCAATAAAGCTCAAATTGACTACGTTTTAGTTACAAATCATTTGTATGGGAAAAAGAAGGGCTATTTTTAGGGTTTTTCCAGCAATAATTCTAATTTTTCTCGCCGTAAAAACCATCCTTGAACTTCAACGAACATTTTAAAAAAAGATTTGGCCAAATTGGTCCAGGCGTTGTTGAGTTATGCGCTTACCAACACATTTTGCGATTCATTTTTATATTATAAGATAGATACCTACTAAAATCTAGCTAGGCTTCTACTTAGGTACCTTAATCAAACTAACATACCTACATCCTAACTAATATTATAAATGCGAAAGTGTGTTTGTTTGATTGCCTTTCCTTCACGCCCTAAATAAGCAAACAATCGACTTGATTTTTGACATATAGTTAGTTAAATGGATGTAGAGTAACATAAGCTGTTTCCTCCCTCCATCCCATAAATCAGTTACCCGTGGGATAGAAATAACGTTTCCATAGAAACAAAGAGTGCAAAGCCGAGGACAGAAGCTGCTTCAATAAAACAAATTAGTTTTTTTTTATAAAATTATAATTTAAATTTATTTTTCTATATTCGTAGTGTAAGCTTAGGTTTACGAGTAGATAGAACCACCTAGCATAATATTGCAGTGCCCTAACAGGGTGCATGCTTGATACTTTAAGTTATTTTAAGATCTTTGTACTTACAGCATGTTCCGCAATAAAATATCTTGAATCTTGGGATTGTAGATTGTTACCCTAACATCGGCAACCACTTTGTTTTATTATATCGCCGCCGCGCACGATGAAAGTTATATATTTGGATAGAAGACAGACACCAAAACAAATAAAATGTTCCATAGTACCTAGTTATAACGTAACGTCCTAAAGTGTCAGGTTTCTAAGATATTCACAGATGATTTTTTTTACTATACTAGTTATATATGAATATCTCGGGAACTTGACGCTTTATGGCATTATGTTATAGAACATTTATGTTTTGGTGTCTTCTATTCAAATATAAAACTTTCTTTGTGCGCGGCGATTTTGACGACATGAACGAGATCAGCCAGCATTATGCGTGTCCGTGATGGTAGCGTACACATAACCGAATTCACGTTTGTTGTTAAGCCTAATAAATAGCGTATAAATAGAGTATAATCAGTGCAAAAGTAAAATAAATAGCGCCTCCTTGGTTTAAGAAATAATGACCATTGTTTGTGGGTACGCCGGCATAACGATCAATCTAGCGTACACACGACCGTTCTCAAAAACGGCTTATACTATAGCAACAAAATTTATACACAATAATAGAGTATTAATAGCGTCTTAGCTATGCAAAATTTCATAATGATTGCTCTCATAGGAATTCGGTTATGTGTACGCTACCATCACGGACACGCATTATGCAGATCTGCAAATCCAATTTCAAGGAAGAGGAAATTTGCAGTGGCAAGATGCTGGTCTTCCAAACGCTGGGCAAGATGGACCGTGTCCGTGATGGTAGCGTACACATAACCGAATTCACGTTTGTTGTTATGCCTAATAAATAGCGTATAAATAGAGTATAATTAGTGCAAAAGTAAAATAAATAGCGCCTCCTTGGTTTAAGAAATAATGACCATTGTTTGTGGATACGCCAGCATAACGATCAAGCTAGCGTACACACGACCGTTCTCAAAAACGGCTTATACTATAGCAACAAAATTTATACACAATAATAGAGTATAAATAGCGTCATAACTATGCAAAATTTCATAATGATTGCTCTCATAGGAACAGAGATATGGAACAAGACTATAAAATAACACCTGAGCTGGCGTTATGCTAGCGTACCCATTAAAAACCGAAATAGTTCCTATAGAAAACGAGGTTTTCTTAATGTAAATGCTATATGTATAAATAGTGCGTGAAGTACTTCCTCTCCCAGTAGTCATACTTTATGCAAATTCGTAATCGAACACTATAAAAAGTTGATGTAAAGTTCTAGGAACATGACGACGCATTATCTCTATCTCTTTCACTTCCATGGATAATTCACACGCATCTTTCTCTATCTTTCATTGTGACCAATACCTACATTGCTCACTGCTCAGAGTCCAAGGGATATTGCTGTCCGTTGCAATGTAGTTCCGCCGTGGTCTGCTAGATGACGCTAAACGTGACTTCTGAACACAGGTAAATAAATTAACAAAACCTTATGAATGCTTGGCTTTATATGAAGCTAAATATAGATAAAAATACTCGTGACAGCTCATTTATAGTAACAAAACGACTAATTATCTACTACATTGTTCGGTGTATTGATTCACTAATAACTTCTTTTTGTATGCGACAGTAACTACCACAACAAATTTGTTCCTAGAACTTTACATCAACTTTTTATAGTGTTTGATTACGAATTTGCATAAAGTATGACTACTGGGAGAGGAAGTACTTCACGCACTATTTATACATATAGCATTTACATTACGAAAACCTCGTTTTCTATAGGAACTATTTCGGTTTTTAATGGGTACGCTAGCATAACGCCAGCTCAGGTGTTATTTTATAGTCTTGTTCCATATCTCTGTTCCTATGAGAGCAATCATTATGAAATATTGCATAGCTAAGACGCTATTTATACTCTATTATTGTGTATAAATTTTGTTGCTATAGTATAAGCCGTTTTTGAGAACGGTCGTGTGTACGCTAGCTTGATCGTTATGCTGGCGTACCCACAAACAATGGTCATTATTTCTTAAACCAAGGAGGCGCTATTTATTTTACTTTTGCACTGATTAGTTATACTCTATTTATACGCTATTTATTAGGCATAACAACAAACGCGAATTCGGTTATGTGTACGCTACCATCACGGACACGATGGACCTGATGCCCTCTCGTCGCAGGGATGGCGGAGAAAAAAGTGTGCAGGATATCATCGCCCTGTTCAAGAGCACCGACCCGGACGACGTGCCTGACTTCGTCGCGAAGGAACTGCATAAGCTGCCCCCCGTGACGTTCGACCACGTCAATGTGACCAGAAGCTAGTCTGGTTGATATTAAGGTGAAGTTGGAGGCGTCAGAAGCTACCATCTGTGACCTTCGCTCAGAGGTTGCATCACTGCGTGCAGCCACGGCAACTAGGTCACCTGAGGCTTCGTACGTCAACATGAAGCGAGGAGCGCAAAGAATGTCGGCGTCATCATTAGGGTCAGCGATAGTGGACATGCTTTCCCCCAGTCCGCTCCCCGCGACACCGCGTGAGGAACCTACACGTGCGCGCGTGCCTTTCCCCCGCGCATGCATCTGTCGTCGCCGCCGCCTCGAGCCGCGCCGCGCACGCTGCGCGCCGGGAAAAAGAAGCCTTGTGAACCATCAGGTAGTGCTGCACCTGCGTCTGCGCCGGCTCCTGGGACGCGAATGGATTTACCGTGGTGGTTCGCAAGAACCGTACCTAAGCACGCCAATCGGAATCAGTGCGGTACTGGGCCGAAAGACCTGGAATCTGGGTTCCGAGCGGAAGTGACAACTACCCAGCTCTATGTCTCACGCGTTCACTACTGTGTGTGTGGAGACCAAAGCTGTGGAGGAGTACATCAAAAGAAAAACGGGACTCTCGATGCGCGTCGAGAAGCTGGACTCTCGCCATAACGTGAGCTTCAATTCATTTATGGTGGAATGAATATTCGCATTTGCGAATGTCGAAAATTTTACATTCGGTACATCCCTACACCGGCTACACCCCACGTGGTGTGACTTCGTACACCACTTAAATGTTTCTTCTTGAGATTTATAATTTTTTAGCTATTAATCACCTGTTCCAGTCAACTTGGCATCTTACTGACCTGGCTTTTCTAATGATTTTATTTTAATTTTTGTTCAGTTCTATGGGGTCATTCCTTAGAGCATTCATAACAGGAGTTGGCAAGCGCCACTTTTAGTAGGTACTAAAATCTTTCTGCCGTTTTTCGCGGGAGGCTAGGTAATACGGTACAGCACACATACAAACGCACACACACTAACGAGTGAGTTACACACTAACACGCACTTCGCCTTCTACCAAGAAATCAATACTCACCTACACCTCCTACCAAGACGCTTGAAACTGTCGCAACTAGTATTCCATTTAAATCAAAATATACAAAATTACAAAAACAATTGACAAAAATATCACTTCCTTGTGATAGGAAATACCGTTCCCTTAAGTTTGATGTCTCTGATCGCCTTTTACCCCAAAATACCGCACAATTCACCGTTTTCACTAAGCACTACTTTGCGACACAAAACGACAGCTAATGGCCGCGCGGTAACGAGTGAAGTAGTTTTGTATAACGCGTATGACCAAGAGTGCCTTATGGCCGGTAGAGGGGTACGTCTTACGATGACATCTCCAGTTATAAATGCTCTAAGGGTCATTCGTACAGTACCTATAAATTTACATAGGTACAATTTGAATGAACGAAGGTAGGTACCCCAATCAAGCCGATTAAAAAAAACACAAAAATATCCGTAGCTAATGGTACCTACCATGGTTGTTGCTGATGCGGTTTTTTGACACACCAGCGGATGCTGATTTTTAGGGTTCCGTACCTCAAAAGGAAAAAAGGAACCCTTATAGGATCACTTTGTTGTCCGTCTGCCAACCCTCTTTTCTCATAAACGCGTGGAGTTATCGAGTTGATATTCACATCATATACGCAGGCTGGTAACCTCTTGAAGCCTCGATATAAATCAAACTTCTAAGTCAACGCAATCAAAAGTTACAGCTGTTTATGTCTATTTTTTATCAATGTTCTAAGGGAAACACATGCACACAAAACCTATAGGGTACTTCCCGTTGACCTAGAACCATGAAATTTGACAAGAAGCAAGGTCTTATAGCACAAGTAAAGGGGAAAATCCGAAAACCGTAAATTTGTAGTTTATTCAAAGAAAAAATAATATTTTATCTTGCCGTGGACCAAAAACCTATAAGGTAATTCCCGTTGACCTAGAACCATGAAAGGGGTTTGAAGATTTTGGCCCTAAAATCAGCCGCCATTTTGTTTTTTCTTCAAAGTCGCCGCGCACAACAAAAGTTATATATTTGGACAGAGGACACTAAAATAAATAGAAAAAGTTGTATAACATAATGTCCTAAAGCGTCAGGTTTCTGAGATATTCACAGATGAAAATCACTATTGCTCTACCTAATGAATTTATCTACGTTTAATGTTTCTATCAGTTTTCACGTTGCCTAGCAACGTACCGATTGGTGATTTTGAGTACCTACCTACCCAAAGATCCTACGTTCCGCTAGAATCTTTGCTGTCTGCCTACCTATTATAATGTAGGTTTATTGTGAAGCATAGGTATGCCGACAAGAAAAGAAAAAACAAATGTTACTGATTCAGAAAGTGTTTATTAAAATTAAAATGTGGTAGGTACTAACTACAATTAATTAGTTACTAGAAAAATTACATCAGGCCAATCAAAATTTTGTACGATCTACAAATATTTTTTCCGGGTGTTCTCGCTATTTCTATGTTAATAACAATATCCATGTCATCATCATCATCATCAGCCTATACCAGTCCACTGCTGGACATAGGCCTCCCCTAATGAGCGCCATAACGCCCTGTCTTCAGCTTGCCGCATCCAGCATCTGCCAGCAGTCTTTCGCAAATCGTCATCCCACCTGGTCGGAGGGCGTCCTACACTACGTTTTCCGAGTCGCGGTCTCCACTCAAGAACACGTTTACCACAGCCATACCACAGCGGTTGTCGGTTCTTCTTGAAATATGGCCAGCCCACTGCCACTTCAGCTTGCTAATCCTTTGCGCTATGTCGATAACCTTGGTTCTCTGTCGGATGTATTCGTTACGAATCCTATGCTTCAGAGAAACTCCGAGCATAGCTCTCTCCATAGCTCGCTGGGCGACTTTAAACTGGTGGACCAGCCCTACCGTGAGTGTCCACGTCTCAGCTCCGTAGGTCATGACGGGTAGGACGCACTGATTGTAAACTTTCATTTTCAAGCATTGCGGTATGGATGACGAGAAGACTTGACGTAGTTTGCCAAACGCGGCCCAACCTAGCTGGATCCTCCTCTTGGCCTCCTCGAAATTGTTTTTACCCAACTGCAGAATCTGCCCAAGGTAAGTGTATTCGGAAACAATTTCGAGAAGATGGCCATGTACGACGACCGGTCCCGGATCAATGTGGCCATTGATCATGACCTTGGTTTTATCCAAGTTCATGCCAGGACCGATGCGTCGTGAGGCTGAAGCTAGGCCGTCCAGCATCCGGTTAAGCTCCTCCAGCGACTCCGCCATCAAGACTATGTCATTAGCGAATCGCAGGTGTGAGATGTAATCGCCGTTTATGTTTATTTTATGCCCTTACCTTTCCAGTTCAGCGTCTTAAACACATCTTCCAACGCGCTTGTGAACAGTTTCGATTATATCTATGTAATGTATTGTATTAAGTATATCAGGCTAAGTAATCTGGTATCAATATCTGGATGTCAGGTTAAGTTAAGTAGGTATATCTAGTACCCCTAACACAAGCTCTGCTTAGCTTGGGGCTAGATGATGACGTGTGAGTGTTCCAGCATTATTTATTTATTGCTCATTTTCATCAAAAAAAGTACTATCTAAGAAATCAGCTGAAGGCTGAAAAGGGTGTTCTTGATGCCGTGCCCATGCCATGTACCAAATATACCTACACATGACATGGGAACAACATCCGAGTGTTCGCTTACCTGCAATGCAACTGCAATAGTGGCCAACTATTTTATTCCTGTCTTGTTAAATCATTGTCCAGTACGATGTAAATTATGTATGATTTTTACCCTAACATCGGCAACCTCTTTGTTTTATTACATCGCCGCGCACGATGAAAGTTACATATTTGGATAGAAGACACCAAAACAAATAAAAAATGTTCCATAATATAACGTCCTAAAGTGTCAGGTTTCTGAGATATTCACAGATGATTATAATTTTTTTTTCTTTACATGTGAATATCTCGGAAACCTGACGCTTTAGGGCATTATATTAGAGAACATTTTTAATTTGTTTTGGTGTCTTCTATCCAAATATATAACTTTCATTGTGCGCGGCGATTTTGAAAAAATGAACAAATTTTAGGGCCACCCTCCGTACAAAAATCTTCAAACCCCTTTGGCAAGTAGAAGCAAGTTCTTATAGCACAAGTAAAGGGAAAAATCCGAAAACCGTAAATTTGTACTTTATTCACAGAAAAAATATTTTTTTAATCTTGCCATGGACCAAAAACCTACAGAGTACTTCCCGTTGACCTAGAACCTTGAAATTTTGTGAGAAGCAAGGTCTTTTAACACAAGTAAAGAGAAAAAACCGAAAACATTAAATTTGTAATTAATTTACAAAAAAAAATCGAATCTCGCCATGGACCAAAAACCTGTAGGGTACTTTCCGTTGACCTAAAACCATGAAATTTTGCAAGAAGCTACTTATGTCTTATAGCACAAGTAAAGGAAAAAAACTGAAAACCGTAAATTGGTGGTTTATTCATAGAAAATAGTACATTGTTACCCTAGGGTTGGACGTAACTTAAAACATTTAAAAACAAGATCCGCCAAGTGCGAGTGTAACTCGCGCGCCGAGGGTTTCAAACATTTGCCAATTATTTGGACAATCAATTTTCTGAAATATTTTAATACAAACGTCTAATACATTGTACATGGATCGGTCTGCAATCTTCGGAGCTAGGGGGGGGGAATGGTCAATTTTTCGACTATTTTTGAAATCTTTCAAAAAGTATGAAACTTACAGAAATTTCAAAGTGTTTTGAAATGGTCAAAACGATACCTTTCATTTGATACCCCACATGGGTAGGTACCCCCTTCTTTTGAAAAAAAAATCCCCCCCTTTTTGACCATTTTTGAAAAACTATTATTACTACTGACTTCTCTATATTTTTCCTATAAAAAATAGATCCATATCTACAAACGCCTAATACATTGTACATGGATCGGTCTGCAATCTTCAGAGATAGGGGTGGGGGGGGGGAAAGGTCAATTTTTCGACTATTTTTGAAATATTTCAAAAAGTATGAAACTTACAGAAATTTCAAAATGTGTTTTTAAATGTACAAAGCGATACCTTTCATTTGAAACCCCATTTGCCTTCCTAAGTCTCTTTTGAAATTTCAACATCAAAATTTGTACTGAAATTATTCATTTTCATTTATTTATATTTTTTTTCTTGAAATCGGTAATGGCGCACGAAATGTATCATTATTTTAAATTTCAAGTTAATAGCTGCAGTAATAGTTACTGAGATATTCAAGAAAGAGCGGGGACGGACAGAGCGAGACCATAAGGGTATCACAACCGATGTTTGAAACCCTAAAAAATAGACAGCTGTAACTTTTAATTGAGTTGACTTAGAAGTTTGATTTATATCGCGGCTCCAACAGGTTTCAACTCGATAACTCCACGCGTTTCTGACAAAAAAGTGATCCTATAACTATACCTAAGAGTTCCTATTTTCCTTTTGAGGTACCTACAGAACCCTGAAAATATATAAATAGGTAGGTACTTAAATGAAAAATGAAACTGAATATCAGTAGGTAAGTACCTACCTACAAACTGTGATGTTAAAATTTCAAGAGACCTAGAGGGGCAAATGGGTTAGGTATCAAATGAAAGGTAATTTTTTATAGGTACCTACATTTCAAAACAGTTTTTGAAAGGGGTTTGAAGATTTTTGTATGGAGGGTGGCCCTAAATTTTGTTCATTTTTCAAAATCGCCGCGCACAATAAAAGTTATATATTTGGATAGAAGACACCAAAACAAATTAAAAATGTTCTCTAATATAATGCCCTAAAGCGTCAGGTTTCCAAGATATTCACATGTAAAGAAAAAATATATTTATTTTCATCTGTGAATATCTCAGCAACCTGACACTTTAGGACGTTATACTATGGAACATTTTTTATTTGTTTTGGTGTTTTCTATCCAAATATGTAACTTTCATCGTGCGCGGCGATATAATGAAACAAAGTGGTTGCCGATGTTAGGGTAAAAATCTCCAAGACCCCTTTACATCAGTAGACACTGCGTTTTAATGGTAGGTATAATAAGTTACAGACATCAAGGTAGCCTATCGAAAAAAACTAGTGCTGAAATCATTTAAACCTATCGAAGGAGGCTTGTGCTAAAACCAACCATGGCATGAAAGAGGTTTTATACCTCAAACTCAGGTTCGTTACCTCCTTGGTTTCTATGCAAAATGAGGTTCTCACCATATCTTAAAAAAATATGCGCGCAAAAAATATTTCGTTCTCGGTATAAACTAGAGATTGGTCTCCTTTTTTTATTTATGTAAAATAAAACTGTTATGTACTGTTTTAATTCAGTTTTTGTTGTTGCTGTTGATTGTTAAGCTAGTTATTATTTTTTGACAAAATGTCAAACCATGTTGGTGCCAGAACACACAACACATTATTTTGTGGAATCAGCACTATCCCTGGCCCACGGCGAAGATCTTCACGTTCTATACAGTCTTATTTGCTGACTGAAGTCTTCATAGCCAGTCATCCAAGCATTATAAACTATTTTAATTTATTGTTGTTAAAATCCTAGTAATTAATTGTAGTACCTACCACATTTTAATTTAAATAAACACTTTCTGAATCAGTAACATTTGTTTTTTTTTTCTTGTCGGCATATGCTTCACAATATACCTACATATAATAGGTAGGCAGCAAAGATTCTAACGAAACGTAGGATCTTTGGGTAGGTAGGTACTCAAAATCATCAATCGGTACGTTGCTAGGCAACGTGAAAACTGATGAAAACAGTAAACGTAGATAAATTCATTAGAGCAATAGTGATTTTCATCTGTGAATATCTCAGAAACCTGACGCTTTAGGACATTATGTTATAGAACATTTTCTATTTATTTTAGTGTCCTCTGTCCAAATATATAACTTTTATTGTGCGCGGCGACTTTGAAGAAAAAACAAAATGGCGGCTGTTTTTAGGGCCAAAATCTTCAAACCCCTTTCTGTGGGTATACTTTTTGAAATATTTTGAAAGTCGAAAAATTGAGCATATTGAGAAAATTGAGCCCTCATCTCCGAAGAAGATTGCAGACGGATCCATGTACAATGTATGGGGCGTTTGTAGGTAGGTACCTATAAATCTAATATTTTACAGGAAAAATATAGGTAGAGAAGTCGGTAAAGGACTTCCAAGACTTCCACGAGATGGAACTACCTAAAGATGCATGTTCCTACTTGCGCGACGACAAAATTATCGTAACAACTCATTCATTCCTCGAACTGCTGCCTTTGTGTCAGAAGTAGGTACCATTGATTGTACAAGTGACACAACTTTGTATCCTTAGTACCAGTAAAGGCTGCTCTCAGTAACAGCACTCACAGCACGGCTGCTCTCAGTAACAGCACTCACAGCACGGCTGAATTGGACCTCTTTACATCCAAACCTAATGTATTTAAAGGAATAATCAACAACAGTTTCTTTGACACAACACGACCACCTTCCTAAACTTGTCTTATACTGCTGGACACTCGCACATTAGCTTATTATTGTATATATAACGAAAGTATATATATTATAATTATTGTTTATTTAAAACTTATAATTGTGCTAACTGTGTTAACCTAATAGTACAATAATAATTATCTAAGGTCAACCGGGGTGAAGGCGTCACAATACTTTGAACGGCATATTCATCTGACTATAACAAACATAATATTATGTGTCCATATGAGCTGTTATGTTACATGTGAGCTGTAACATAACAGCTCATAAGGACACATAATATTATGTTGCAAGTTAGGAAATTTTATCTATTTTCACATTTCACTACCATATAATGGAATTTTGAATAACTTCTATGTGTAAATGACGTTTCTATAAAATCTGGGATTTTTAGACACTTTAACCCCAGGTGGGGCGAAAGCGTCTTTCACTAGTATTATGTTATAGGAAGAGCTTATAACAATTTTGATCAAAATAATTTATAAAAATACTAGTGATAAAGTTTACTATTATCTCGTACGCCAATTTCTGTGCTTAGTTTAGGGTAATGAGTTGAACAAAAATATTCAGGGCTATAGCGTCTAATGTTCTTTATTTCTTGTAGACGCATTCGCCCCATCCTAGATTTCAGGGGTACCTAAAATTTTTTTTCGCGTATGTTCGGGTAGATAATTATTAAGATTGGAATCAAAATAACAACTTAGAAATACGTATAATTTATATTACGAATAAAAAAGTCTTAAAATCAGTACTCTATCACATATTTATAGTCGTACGAGGAATTTTGTATTTTTGTGCTGCTTTGTACGAGTTTATTTTACCAGATTTGACTTCATCTACAGTTTTTTTTAAAGTTTCAAGATCGTAATGTAGTCGTTTTTCTTTTGTAGTGTCGCACCATATTGGAAATCCTGAAATAAAAACTCAGAATTAACGCAAAATACTGTCATATAAAATCCAAGCATGATAAATTCATCCATTCCATGCAAGCATTTGTCCCCAGCGAGAATTGGAGTCGCTTCTTACTGCGTAGGACCTTCGCTTGCAGCGCCACATCGGTCGTCAACTATACATATACGAGTATATTTTTACCACTATTATCCTAAAATTAAAAGTCTTAGGACCCCTGAAAATGGGGCTAATGCGTTACAATAGACGGTATCACTCCAACAGGATGCAAACAATAGCCCCAAAACAAATACGTAACCGGCAAATTTTAAATGGCATATTGACTGCAATTTTTAAGCTTATTACATAAAATAACTAAAACAACACGTAAAGCAATTCAACAATAAAAGTACTTACGGTTAAAAAACATCGTTATTCATGAATACACTGAGATTTCATTGGATGCAAAACCACGTGGTGTCACACCAAAAGAATAAAAACGAAAGAGAATTTTAAGATGGCGGATTATTTAAGAAATAAGGCTCTGTCACGACTTCTACTGATGACTATTGGTAGTTTAAGTGCCAAAGACTTTAATTAGATGGCGTGAGTAGTTCTAAAATACGCCTTTTCTATGATAATTGAAATAGACGCCTTAGCCCCGTAGACGACTTCACCCCGGGTGACCTTATAATATAACATTATGTTGTTGGTAGGAGTCAAGTAGGTATAGTGAACTTTATTTAAATAATTTACTTAGTTAGTTACCCTTCTCCCACTTGAAAGATTGATATGGCTCTT
This sequence comes from Eupithecia vulgata, assembly GCA_946478455.1. NCBI lineage: Eukaryota > Metazoa > Arthropoda > Insecta > Lepidoptera > Geometridae > Eupithecia > Eupithecia vulgata. Next base: position 16,947,609 of record OX297865.1, read on the forward strand.
TAAACTCTTTAATTTTCTATTTAATTAGGTAATGTGTTTTGTTTATGTACAATATTTTCTGATAATTTATTGTGTGCGTTACCCCAGCAGAAAAGTATCTTCTAGAATGAAGTGAATTACATAAATAATTAGTGTGTCATACGCTGTGAATGTGCGTCATGAAAAAAAAATTGTGTATGTCTCCGTTTTGGAATAAAACGCAAAATACGTTTTCTGCTGGGGTAACGTTCTTCCAGCAGGAAGATTCTAAACGAATGTACCTACCTAGACAAATTTAACTTATATGGCAGATAGCTTATATTTGTGTATGAATGTGCGACTAAAAATAAAATTTGTGTCTTAAGGTTTTTGAGATATTCAGTTTCCTGCTGGGGTAACGTTTTGCAAAATCTTGTTTCTCGGAAACTATTGAATGTGCATCTACAAAATATACATACACTAGTACCTAGCCCTTGATTAGTGCTTAAATGAGACATAGGTAATAAAATTTACAAAAATATACCTATACAGTTTTTATGTAATCTTGCTTCTTTTTAAAACCTAAAAAAAATCTAGCTCTTTAATGTACAGACATCGAGATTTATTGTAAACGGTTTTGGGTTTTTGTTGTTATTCTTTATAACCATAAAAAGTTTCAAAAAGGTACATACACACGATTTTGAATAATATCGATTAAGACACATTTTTAAGTCATAACTTTGACGTCAAAATGCAAGAAACCTTTTCAACCCAAGATTGTTGGTTCAAACAAAAAAACTAGTGCGATCAATAATAAATATATCCTGAAAATTTCAGCTCTCTACGTCTCGTATTTAGCTAGTTATAAACGGTTGACCTGATTAAGACCTAGACTACTTAATCAGTCTTGTCGTACCTGGTCAATATATTTATGAAAACTTGTTGTACACTCATAAGAATATCAATCGGTTCCCCAAAAATAGCGATATACATAATTTAAATACTAGAAATAAGAATAAACTCGCTGTGCCCACAACTAGGCTACACAAGATTAATGTATCTTTTAAAGGACAATGTATACGCTTCTACAACAAAACTCCAAGTGAGTTGCAAAAATTATCAATAAATAAATTCAAACAAATTGTCAAACATATCCTTTGTAAAAAGGCTTAGGTACTATAAAATATCAGATTATCTAGAAGATAAAAAAGCTTAGGACGAGTTTTGCTCCAACTCGAAAACTAACATTCTAACAAGGTAAAGATTTCTTGTTCGCTTCTTTACTTTACCTACCTTAAAAAGATTGAAGTGGATAAAAAATCAAAGTGATCACTTTATTTCCTAGTTTTGCTTAATATGTAATCTGAGTTTTTGTGACGTGTCCAAGAGTCCTGTAAGGTCTAAAGGAAATAAAGCACTTTGAATTTTGGTGATCCGACCAATTTCAACAATAATTAATTAACTACCTATCTATAACATTATGTTGGTAGGAGTCAAGTATAAGTGAACTTTATTTAAATAATTGACTTACCCTTCTCCCACTTGAAAGGTTGATGTGGCTCTTTAAACTCTTTCATTTTCTATTTAAGTAATGTGTTTTGTTTATGTATAATATTTTCTGATAATTTATTCTCTTTCTATGTGTGGAAGCTGCTTAACTTATCTTTCTAATGTTGTGTTTCATTTTCTAGTTCTAAAGCTTTTTGTTTCCCTAAGATAAATAAATAAAATATAAGTTTAAAATGAGTTTTATACTCACTTATTGAAATTATTGAAATATTAAAAAAAAAGGCGAAAAATTGACCATTCAACGAAAATATAAATAAAAGGCGATATATTTAAAAATAGAAAGCTCTTTAATATGGCACTAACTTACATTAGGTACTTATTTTAAACCTAAATCTAGACTTCAATAAGTCTGCAGGCCGCCCGCGCCGCCGCCGCCGCTCTGGCAGCGCTAATTTTATTTTTTCATTTTCGAGAATTACGAGGGATCATAATAATATGTATGGCATTTAGGTACCTACCTAGGTACTAAAGCTACCTAGGTACTAAAGCTACCTAGGTACTAAAGCTACCTCGGTACTAAAGCTACCTAGGTACTAAAGCTACCTAGGTACTAAAGCTACCTAGGTACTAAAGCTACCTAGGTACTAAAGCTACCTAGGTACTAAAGCTACCTAGGTACTAAAGCTACCTAGGTACTAAAGCTAGGAAAAAAAGGGATTCAGGTTTTTTTACTTAGGTACATATAAAAAAATCATTGAATCAATGATAAGATTATGCACATTGATCCAACACCGCTACCTCCCTTACACAGCCACAGCACAAAGATGAGCACTCAAAAATGGGATTTAAGGCGCCGGCGCACACTAGCGCCGCCACCTATTTTATCTAACTGTGCGTGTGCGATGGATTTTTCAAATTTCCTTTGTTCATTCTAAATATAAGATAAAATACCTACCTGGTGGTGGATCTAGTTTGAGTCGATGTAGCGCCTTAACACTGACTGCCACCGACACAGGCCACCGACATGTCCCTCTCTACCGACGACGACGCGACACGCGCGACTACGCCGGCGGCGGCGCGGCGGCGGCGCGGCGGCTAACAGCCCGCGCGCGATTGGCGGCGGCAGAAATGCTCTAAGGCGGCGGCTAACAGCCCGCGCGCGATTGGCGGCGGCATAAATGCTCTAAGGCGGCGGCTAACAGCCCGCGAGCGATTTTCTTGATGGTATTTGTATTAGTACACTAAAAGCATACAAATAATATAAAGATTCTACTGTTATGTAACGAATAAAACCGTACCGTGTATTGTATACCAACATAAGACACTACACACACCTATACATACCTTCATACTTGAACACAAAAACTTTCAAAGAACTATATAAGTACATACAATACAAACTAAGTAAGGCACTAGCTAATACTAACTAAACGCTGATTTTGTTTGATGACAGTCAAGTGCAGGAAGACTGAAGGACATTAGCACTTGGCATACTGTTCATTAACACTTGGCATACTGTTCATTCAGTGTGCTACTTCCATTGACACTTGGCATACTGTTCATTAACACTTGGCATACTGTTCATTCAGTGTGCTACTTCCATTGACACTTGGCATACTGTTCATTAACACTTGGCATACTGTACATTAACACTTGGCATACTGTTCATTCAGTGTGCTACTTCCATTGACACTTGGCATACTGTTCATTAACACTTGGCATACTGTTCATTAACACTTGGCATACTGTTCATTCAGTGTGCTACTTCCATTAACACTTGGCATACTGTTCATTAACACTTGGCATACTGTTCATTAACACTTGGCATACTGTTCATTAACACTTGGCATACTGTTCATTCAGTGTGCTACTTCCATTGACACTTGGCTTACTGTTCATTAACACTTGGCATACTGTTCAATAACACTTGGCATACTCTTCATTCAGTGTGCTACTTCCATTAACACATTGGACACACTCAAGCTTGAGTTTATAAAATACAAGATATTACATCAACTGGGCTGACCAGAACATATTATACAAAGGTATTCTAACTTTAACTGCAATGACACACATTTCCATAAAATTTGGTAGTGTTTATATATATTAGAGATACCAAAGGATATCACTACATCTAAACTCGCAGAAAGCAGGACCCAGGCATACTTTGTGGTTAAATGCATTTTATTTATCAGCATTAGCTATAAAGCATATATAAAGTTGTAAAGAGCACTACTTCTTAAAATGATAGTGATTGTTTGCCTGCCGTCCAAAAAGGAACCCTAAGAAAATTACAAAGTCAAAAAACCTAATCTAGGAATTGTACATTATACCTTAAACTCACTTTGGAATGTTACAAAGTTAAAACAAGGTTTCGGAGTCCCCTAATCTATATTAGGGGACAGAGCCAAGCAGATCTAATGTTGGCTGTGAAAGTAGAAAATTAAAATTGCAAATGAATGCTCCATTTTAGCCAATTTACAATATAAGGATGGTACCATCATAAATAAGAACTGAGAGTATAGTCTTGACACAGTAGAATATGTGACAGCCGCAGATCAAGGCCCCGCAGCCTCTCAGTCCCCACTGCCTTACCAACTACTTATCATTTTAATATTATACTAACACTTCACACAACATGTAAATTCATCAGTATCACAAACTATAGGTATTTAATACTCTATACTTTTTCTATGCATATATATTGTATAATGTTGAGTATCTAAATATTCAAATATGGCAACTTAACAACAACTTATTGTCTAGTTCTAGTGGAATAAAGGTTTTACTAATAAGCACCATTGTGCAGGCTGAGCCACTGGAGCAGTCTCATCCTATGCAACCAGCATACAATATACATTCCTGTCTACAACGCCCCCTTCCCCCCGGAGCTCTGCATGCCCCTATCCTTGCTTGCACCAAGGGTGATCATAGTTACATCAATTGTCGAATCTTTCTAACATACACACAATGCCGAGTCTAAATTATTTATTATTATTATTTGAATTCACAGGCAGCTCATAACTAATGGGTGGATATCATAGTACTTGTCAGTGCACTTTGAATGTTTACTTTTAAGTTTATTTTCAAGAGTTCACTGAGTGGACACTGATCGATCACTGATTCCGGTAACCGTTTCTAAGTAGTCACTATGCCTTTGGGCAATATGTGCTCTCTTGGTTTGCTGGTACTCGGCCCGCTTCGCAGCTTCAGTGAGTGTCCTCTCAGCCCTGACATTGTTCCAGGTGTATTGTCTGTGACAAGTCTGTTATAGTATAGGTAGTGGTTGGTAAGACTCTTGCAGGTCTCCATGGTTAACCCTAGTGCTTGTTGTTGTGAGTGTCTTGTGTGCATGCCTGTAGTTTCTCCTCGTAACTTAGTACTTTAAGACTAGGAACCATTTTTGTAGCTCTAATTATAATGGTTTTTACTGCTTCAACAAAAGTAGAGCTGTTACGTTCTATCTATACTGACTGTGAAGAATATTACACCTGCAACATACAATACCCTCTACCACATACAATACCCTCTACCACAGAGCCATAGAGTCACAGAACTGGCATGGCCTGCGGGCTCTAACTACACAGGTGTACCCAATACTGCTTCCTTCTGTTTCAATACCAGTGTTTTGATCATTTCACTACAAATATAAGAGTTATAAAAATCATTACCAACATGAAGTGAGCAAAGTTACTAAATAAAATCTACTTTAGGTGAAACATCAATCTCACAGCAGGTTAAGATCACTTCTTATGTTGGGTGCAGGAGCATTCCATTCATCTCCGCAGACACACAATCAAACAGAATAGTCAATGAATAATATTGAAAAGTACAATCACAAGTAAACATGTCTTATGATCAGTACCTATGTAATTAGATGCAAAATTAATAACTAACAGAATTTGAGCACTGCTGTAAACAATTAGGTACCTTACAGAATATGTCACTAAATATATATACTTATATTTATACAGCAGGACGGTATGTCAACAGTGCCGTGTTACATCACACTTCAGATCTGATATGTATTGTCACATCGCGATTCAAGCGTTTGGTTTACGAAAAAGAATACATACATATAGGTTAATGTGGATATGTGATGCGAGACGAGGGGTGCTTGAAGCGAGGGCGGCGCTACGTCTGCAGCCAGTGGAACATCAGGCTGTGCACGGTGGGGTAATCCAGCTCTGTGTTGGGTTGCGTGAGAAGCTCAGCCAGCGCACGGGAGGGGTCCCTGCAGCCGGTTGCGGCGCCCGGGGACGGCGCGCTGTTGTCGTCCGAGGCGCAGTCGGAGGAAACGTACATGAGGTGGCACAGCGTGGGCGGCTCGTCTGCGTCGCTGGGTTCCTCCTCAAGCGCGGGCGCGAGCGTGCCGCGGGGCGCCTCCTCCTTGCCGCCGCACGAGGGTTGGCGCCGCGCGTTCTTTAGCGCCCGGTAGCGCCGCGACCGCTCGCGCTGCAGACGACGCTTTCTTTCGTCGGCGCGTTCCATTTCTTCGGGACTCTTTTTCGCGGAGTTCTTTCCGAAAAAATACCTCATAAACGACTCGTCGCAGTTTCTTTTCGACATATAGCTCGCCATCAGTTTGTAGTAATGCTGATTGTCCATTCCTGGTTCTTTATTCCTCTGGAGTGCCTTTGTTGGTAGACTATATAATAACGCGGAAAAATATTTAGAGAATTACCATCCAATGAAGATTTAAAATCTTTTTTCTTTTGTTGAGATTGTGAAGTAGAAACTACAATAGAAACAAACCATACGAACGAATGATGGATTGCTTGCTGTTTTGCGAGTGATTGACACTGACAACCAAGCAGACGCTGACGTAAATGACGTCTACTCTACGTATTCTGTCAGCATCTAACTTAAGGGAAGTAGGACGCGGGATATCAGGGGGGAGTACATCATAGAGGGAAAAATTTAATTTAGAGCAATTGAAAAATATGTGGTCAATGGTTCCTTCTTCTAAGCCACACTCACACATAGAATGGTCCCTAATCCTAAGTTTGGCCAAGAAAACTGGAGAACAGCAGGCACCCAGTCTTAACCTACATAAAGTAGAAGTAATATTTTTTTTTGCCTTGTGGAATTTAGAGAACCAGGGTACTGAGGGTATCTCTGGCTGGATATCAGCATAATGCTTGCCTTTGATTTGCTTGGATGAGTTCCAATTATCTGTCCAGGATTTAAAGAGTAGCTTTTTGGGGAGGAGACATAGATCATGCGAAAATGTTTTGTAATGTTCAAGAGAACCAAATTGAGTAGCAGATTTTGCATAGCTATCAGCTGCCTCGTTACCTGGAATTCCTGAATGACCAGGGATCCAGGCAAGAACAATATTGATGTCTTCTTGGTGCTCCTGCTTTATTAACCTTTTATGTTGTGCTTGCGTCCTTAACTTTGTGTTGTCTTGCAAATAAAATCAATGGTACTATTCAAAAAGATTTCCTGGTTGATTATTCTTGTACTATATTGAATATTTATTTGTTGTTTCTCCTACTAAAGTTTATGACTCTTTTGACATGGACACTGGCAGAATTGTGGCAACAAAGCACAGCGAGCCATAAAAAATAAGAAGAAGAAGAAGAAGCATCTAACTTGAGGGGTACAAGGGAAGGGAGACTCCAAGATTTTGTCTCCCTAGCCAACCTAACCAGCTAACCTCACCTAACCTAACGAACTAGGCTCTGGTGAAAATATCAACTTTCTTCACGGATTATCGTGTACTAGGGCTGCCGGTCGGATATCTCGTCATGCCAGCCTGAACATCATCCGGCGGGCCTTTACCACCGCTAACCTACCAGCTATTCTCGAACCGAATGGTCTGTTGCGTGACGATGGTAAGAGGCCCGACGGCATGACTCTAGTCCCATGGGAGTTGGGGAGGCCTATATTTGTGTGGGAAGCTACATGTGTCGACACACTCGCGCCTTCCCATCTTCCTAGGACTTCCGTGAGAGCTGGTGCGGCGGCAGATTTAGCCGAAGATCTCAAGAGGCGCAAATATGCAGGTCTCGACAGAGCCTACACATTTGCTCCCCTTGGAGTCTACCCTAGTAGTTCCGTGGTTTTCAAAAAATTATCTGAGCGTCTGGTCTACTCATATTTTACTACTATTTTCCATTACTTGACACTGACAGCAAAGATTCCAACCAGACTCATATTGCCATTAACAAAGAATCATCATCTAACTTGACTTACCTACTTGATAATTAGAAGGAAACACACTTAATAGCAAGGACGAGGGCAGGGACGAGGGAAATACGGACGTAATCCTAACCTCTGTGAAGTTGGCCGCCAGACTTTGTCTTTTTACAATTTCGAAACTGAATATCTCAAAAACCTTAAGGCCCACAAATTTTATTTTTAGTCGCACATTCATACACAAATATAAGCTATCTGCCATATAAGTTAAATTTGTCTAGGTCCATTCGTTTAGAATCTTCCTGCTGGAAGAACGTTACCCCAGCAGAAAACGTATTTTGCGTTTTATTCCAAAACGGGGACATACACAAATTTTTTTTCATGACGCACGTTCACAGCGGCCATGGTAACGGCGAGGCAGGGGGTGCTAGGAATCTCCGAGCTACCTCAGGCTGCCACCAACAACTGACCCTGGCAACGTACAACGGACGAACTCTGAGGCTTGACCAACATCTAGCGCAGTTGGAAGTGGAGTTAGAGAACATCAAATGGCATGTTCTGGGGTTATGTGAAGTCCGCAGAGAGGGGGAGGACACCGTAACCCTAGACTCGGGCCATCTTCTCTACTTTCGCGAGGGTGATAAATCATCCCAGGGTGGCGTAGGTTTCCTCGTCAATAAGGCCCTCTCTGTATGACACACTAATTATTTATGTAACTCACTTCATTCTAGAAGATACTTTTCTGCTGGGGTAACGCACACGTATAAGTAGCGGTGGTAATAAATTTAAAGAAAATAATAAATAAATAAATAAATAATGCTGGACAATTCACACAGCATTATCTAGCCCCAAGGTAAGCAGAGCTTGTGTTATGGGTACTAGATAACTGATATACGTAATATTATACATTACATAGATAGATATTTTTTATTATAAATAGAAAACACCCAGACCAACGGAACCAATTTCTGCAGATCGTACACAAATTTGTTCCGGGGGGATCGAACCCGCAACCTCTTGCGTCGCAGGCAGACTCTCGCCCGCTGCGCCACTGAGGTCGTCAAAAGAAAATAAAATTGATACCTAAACGTAGTTTTATTTCTATGCTCAGTTTACCTATTCCCGCATACTATACTTACTTAATTAAATAAATTTTAGGAATCCGTAGTCAGCAGTGGACTGGTATAGGCTGAGGATGATGATGAGGGGTAATGCTTATAGTCCTCACGCTGGGCATGCGGGTTGTGAATCTTAGTTCGGTTCGGCGCGCGGCGGTAGATTTATTCTGCAAGAGGCGCTGCTGCCCGCCCCAACATGAAATTACGTTACGAACCTAGTCAGGGTAAAAAAAATTGCATGGCAACACCACTTCGTATACTCTGTCTCTCTTCACGGCCACGCATGCCCAGCATCTAGGTATAATTCATCTAAGGACTAGGTCCTGTGGGTCAGCGCAGACGAGATGTCATCGTTGTAAAATGAATTGAAACAATTTTTGTTACAAAACTTATTTTATTATCTAAAATTCAGATTTTTATGATTGAACACCTTTACAGCCAGAATAAAGTCTGCAGGTTCATCGAGCGCGTCCTCGTGCGCGTGCGTTTGCGTTACCATACGGATGGGCACGGGCACGGTCAGGCCAGGTCCATGGGCGTGGGCGTGGGAGACGCGGGCGCGAGGGGTGCGAGGAGGCGGCGCACTTCGCGGAAGTGTCGCTGGAAGCGCAGGCCGCAGCCGCGCGCGCGCCGGAACTCAAGCAGCGCGCCGCCCCCGGGCTGCGGCACCGGCCAGGCGCGCATGGCCACGTCCTCGCCGCACTCCACTAGCAGCGAGCGCGCGCCCTGCAGCGACGCCTGCAGCCCGCACGCGCACAGCCGCGCGCGCGCCGCCTCCAGCGCGCGCTCCCACCCGCAGGCAAGAGGCACGCGCGTCAGTCGCAACCTCCCGCCGTGCTGCGTGGAGGCGTCCAGCAGCAGGTCCTCAGCGCGGCTCGGCTGCGAGTAGCTGATCAGCGCCTCTATGGCGGCTGGTGAGAGCGCGGCGGGCGAGGCGCACGCAGGCCCGGTCGCCGCCGCCGCCGCCGCGGGCTGCGAGCGCCACGCGCGCTCCGGCCCGCTCTCGGCGCCCTCGTCTGCAACACACCATCACATTATGTACGACCCATCAGGCTCCAGTCCACCGAGCGCCGGAGACGGTGACTCTGGGTGTGTTGTGCGCGTCTTTACTCTTACTGGTTCTAAAAGGAAACATTCATTGAGGTATAATCGAAGCAGATGGAAAATGCGAGTATTTGATGCTCACATTCGCGAATGCGAAACAACTTGTTTAGCTGATTAAACATTGACGAAAATGAAAACTAGAATGGCGAGCTATAAAGAGCTCGAACAAAAATTAAAAATAGCAACAAAAGACCTACTAAGTGCCAATCAACTTAACTCAAGATTGCTGCATGAGAGGGAAGAGAGCGAAGTCGAAATTCAAAATGTCATAATTAAAAACACGCGCTTGAAATGTGAAATGATAAATCTAGATAAACAAATTAAGGACCTAACCATTGAAAGAGACCGATTTAGTGAAATGAAGGACAACGACACCCAGTACAATTTTTTATTAGTAAGTACACAGAAAAAAAATGATGACCTTGTAAAACTGGTGGAACAACTAAGACAGGAACTTGACGAGAAAGACAAAATTATAGGAATTAAAGAACACGAAAATACTTTGGAACAGCTAGATTTAATAAGACTAGATGAATAAAGGCGAACCACAGTTTTGGTTTCACACTGGAAATACACTAAAAAAATACTTAAAAATTAAGAAAACAATAAGAAAAACTAAGATTTATGTAAAGAGAAACACACGTGATAAGACAATATATAAATCAACAAAAAGTGAACTACTAAAACTAAGAAAAGAACTGGTTGAATATGGATATAAATTAAAAGACTACGAAGATGAACATGAATATAATCTAGGAAAAATAAAAGAACTTGAAAATAACTTACGAAATATTAAATACAGATACGACTTGGCAAAGATAGAGATAAGGGAACACATGGCAATAAATAGTGAACTACTAGGCATGACACCAACCGTTGAAGTTAATCCTGCAACGATAAATGATCTTCAATCTCTTGCAAAGCAGGTAGAGAAAAATGTAAAAGATACGTCCCCAGAGGATGCTAACTTATCACCCTTAAGTGGAATGGAAAACGACAGTGGAGTCTTCATATTCTCCGATAGATACGGAATAGGCCTCGGAGGTAAACTAGCAACGCAAACTTCACGAAACGTGCCAAACTTTTGCAGTCCCGGCTCGTCGTACACAAAGCTTGTTGCTGAACTTTCAAAGCACGCTAGTGAAAATCAACGTGAAGGTACATATGTACTCTTAGTGCTCGAAAAAATAGCTGTAAGTCCAGACGAGCTTAGAGACTCCTTATCCTAAGCGAAATTAGTAAAAATAAGCAAATTATTATTTGCACACTACCTTATGGCTCGCAACATAAATACAATAATTATGTATTCAAACTAAATATGGACATGTACAATACGACATGCTCTAACAATAATATACGTTTAAATAAAATAAATAATGCTGGACAATTCACACAGCATTATCTAGCCCCAAGGTAAGCAGAGCTTGTGTTATGGGTACTAGATAACTGATATACGTAATATTATACATTACATAGATAGATATTTTTTTTTTGTTTAATTGATACTAACTAACAATATTTTTGACATACATAAATTTAAATCCTTTACGAAACGTAGGAATACATTGTGTAAATCGATATTATGGAACATGGACGCGTCTATTGGCAAGACAACGACTGTTATTGAAATTGTAATAAAGTCGTCAACCGCACCTGACAATGAATACGATGGTATCGTTAGTAATGTTATCGAGTCCAAATTTACAAATCCCTCGGATTTTTTAGACTTAAGTCAAACAAACAAAGCATCTCGATAATGCACCATAACATCGAGGGTCTTTTGAATAAGGAATTGGAAATAAGTCTGTTCCTTGAAGAGTCAAAAATAGATATTGTTTGTTTTACTGAGAGCTGGCTGAGAGATAATGAGCTTCTTTTTAATTTTGACAACTATACTATAGGTAGTTGTTATTGCCGCAAATCAGCTCAAAGGGGCGGTTCTATTATAATTGTCAATAAATCTGTAAATTTTAAGAAAAGAGACGATATTGTTCAACTTTCGATCGAACGCCATATTGAAATATCGTCTATAGAAATTAACAATTATATTTTAGTTAACGTATATAGACCTCCATCTGGTGAATTTGGCATACTGGAATCGGTCTTGGAAGATGTCATGAGGAGACTCGGACATACAAGTAAAAATCTTATTGTTATGGGCGACTTTAATGTTGACCTTTTGATAGAATCAACCCGAAAACATCAATTGCTAAATATTTTTCAATGTTTCAATTTAAGCAACCTATTTTTTGAACCGACACGAATAACAGACCATTCAGCAACATGCATTGATAATATATTTTGTAACTGTACTGTCATAAGAAAATCTATTGTAAGCAATCTAAGCTCTGATCATTTGGGTCAGTATATCGAATTACCAAAAACAGAGATAGATAATCATACCAGTATAGTTCGTACGAGGCGTATCACTCAGCATAAATTAAATAATAAAATTTTAAAATTAATTTGCATAATGATCTGATTTATAAATGGAATGAGAATATTGATTCTAATCTCTTATATAATATATTTTTTGACATTTTTGTAGATAATTTTAATTCATTATTTCCTATGACATCTAAAACAATAAAAATGAAATCAACATTCAATGATTGGGCTACTAAAGGTATCATAGTAAGCAGAAATAGGATGTATGAATTGTATAATCTTAAAACAATGTATACTGATGACAATTTTAGGGGACATGTACGGCAATACAGTAAAGTATTTAAAATGGTGTGCAAACAGGCTAAGGCTATTTACTTATCAAATAAAATCAAAAATTCAGGTAACATTGTGAAATCGGTCTGGTCTATAATAAACATAGAAACTGGTAAAACTCGATCTACGGATCGTGGTATTGAACTAACACTGGATGGAAATATAATTAAAGACAAGAGTAAAGTTGCGAATACGTTTGCAAATTTTTTCAACTATGTACCGCATGAAATCACAAAATCTCTAAAAATTTGTACAAATAAAGCAATGGCTCTATTGGCAAATGTGAACTCTTGCTCCGAAGTCTTTGTATTCCACGTGGTATCAAGCTCTGACATACTTAAAACCTTCAAATCTTTAAAGTTAAAAGGTTCAGAAGATATTATATGGGGTATCTCTGTCAGATTTGTTAGTAATGTCATAGATATTTTAGCACCGTACTTGTCGTTCATCTTTAATAGTTGCATAAAAGAAAATATTTTCCCGAATCTAATGAAATTCGCGAAAGTGATACCACTCTTTAAATGGAAATCACAATAGCCCAGGCAATTTTAGACCAATATCAATCTTGCCAGCTCTCAGTAAAATCTTTGAAAGGCTCATACTTGTTCAATTGACATCTTTTTTTAATAGAAATGGGCTCTTTTTCAAAAAACAATATGGTTTTTCAAAGGGTTGTTCTACTATTGATGCTATTGTTGACTTCGTGGAAACAATTTACAGTTCCTTCGAAGATTCTTGTGACGTATTCGGAGTGTTTTGTGATTTATCAAAGGCCTTCGACAGCGTTAATCACGAAATACTCCTAAACAAACTTAATCATTATGGTGTAAAAGGGGGAGCACTCGAGCTAATAAGATCCTACATTTCAAAAAGACAACAAACCGTAGACATAGATGGTGTCTTGTCGACTGCTTTGGATCTAACTGTAGGTGTACCACAGGGTTCGATCCTGGGACCATTTCTATTTCTAGTATATATTAATGACCTTCCTTTCCTAGCTCATAATTTTGCTGACATAATTCTATTCGCTGATGACACTTCCTTACAATTTAAAATCAATCGATCCAATCCTGACATCTCAGTAATTAATGACTCCTTATCAACCATTCAAAATTGGTTCAACACAAATAATCTTATTCTTAATTCTATTAAAACTAAATGCATAAAATTTTCACTGACAAATAATACTTATGTTTCAATGCCCATAAAAATTAATGAATATAAAATTGACTTAATTAAAAACACAACATTTTTAGGAATTAAAATAGACTCGAAATTACAATGGGGTGATCATATAAACGAATTAGCTGGCAAACTAAGCTCTGCGGCATTTGCTGTCCGTAAAATTAGAGAGTTGACTGATACAAAAACAGCTAGAATGGTTTATTATAGCTATTTTCATTCACGTATGTCTTATGGAATGCTTTTATGGGGGAATGCTGCAGATGCAAAAAGAATATTCATACTGCAAAAAAGAGCAGTAAGAGCTATTTATAGACTCGGACCTAGGGAAAGCCTGCAGAACGTTTTTAATAAAGTTAACATTATGACTATGCCATCGCTATTCATTTATCTTAACCTATTGTACATAAGGAAACATATGAAACGTTATTCCAAAAATTGTGATATTCATCGAGGAAAGCTTAAGTTGGTATTACCTCAGACGAGACTAGCGAAAGTTAGCAAATCTTTTTTAGTAAACTGTGTTAGATTTTATAATGTATTGCCCGCCAATATTACCAATCTTGGCGAAAAGGCATTTAGGACCATCATCAAAAAGCACCTCACTGAGAGAGCCTACTACGACATAAAGGTTTATCTCTCAGATCACAATTTTTGGAAAGACATCACTTAGACAACACTACTTTTTTGTTTGATGAATATATTATGTACCTACCTGTTATTTTAATTTACTCGTAAGACTTTCTTAAGTGCAATGTAACGTGCCTATGAGAAATAAATAAATGAATATTGTGGTCTCAGAAAAACTTAACTTTAGTGAGTGGGCAACAGTAGGTATACACAAGAGTAGACAAAAGTTGTATGAACTGTATAGTTAGTGAAAAGCAATAGGTATAATTTTAGCCAGGAATTCAAAGAAAAAGTAAAAATACTCAAATTATGTTTAGAAAAGTTTGTCAAATCGCAAAATCAAATTATATTAACTCGAAAATTAGAAAGGGTATTATTTAAACGATCAGCAAATTAACGAATTTTTGATCAGCCGAAAAATTAATTTTGCAAGCAGAATAAATAAATTGAGCAGCAACTAGTGGTTGGCCAAAATTACTAAATTAGTCAGCAAGTAATGTGACATTGAACAGCCTAAAAATTTATATCATAGTAACAGGGACGAGGGAAACATAGGAAATTAAGCTTTAGAGCAGCAATATATTAGTGAGGCAGCAGCAAAACGTGATTCGGATTAAATTAAATTTTGGTTAATGCCTTAAAACTGAAACTGCAGCAAAGTATTCATAAAAATGAACAGTAAATTGTGATTCGAATTTTATAAAGATTTGACTAGCTGTCAATTTCATTTTGGTTTGCTACTACCTACTACCTGTGTATATGTCACTTGAACTCCTGCTGCTGGACCGATTTAGATGATGTTTTTGTTTTGTATTTTTACCCGACTACCAACGGAGGAGGGTTGTGAGGTTGACCCTATGTATTTTTGTATGTTTGTTTGTATGTAGCCGATTTTATGTTTCCACGTAGCGCTGAACCTACAACTCCGATTTCGACAAATGAGGTGTCGATTGATTTGCCTCAACGCCCCGATAGGCTATAATGACGTCTCACGAAATTTGGGTTTACCGAGATGTGGGGTCTATTAAGGGTCTAAAAGTTCAGTTAGTAAATATGCTCGTTGCAAACAGGGACGAGGGAAATTTCACAGACGGAGTCTCAGTAAGAAATAAAGTGAACTCAAAGTGAACTCAATAGTCTGTCCATGCTCTGTACGTACGCGTACGCACTCACACATTGTAGTGCACGGATTCAAACAAATTTTAAAAGTGAAATATGCCTGTTTGTGCGGCCTAAGTCTTGCCGAAATCACAGCCGTTTTGTCAAAAAAGAACACAAAAACACATTTCCTAGTTATGTTTCTTATTTTATCAACTTATTTCTTCGATTTAACGCAATATAATTATATTCAACAGAAAAGTTAGAATAAAAACCCAAATCTCGCCGGTGTTGCCAACATGTAAACAAGCAAATTTCCTAGTAAATGTGGGATATTAAAAATGTTTCAATACCTACTTGTATTTGTTCAATTATTAATAAGGTTGGTAGGTACCTGTACCTACCTACTTTAAATATGTAGTCATCATTTTGATGATTTTTACATGGGTACAAATAAATACAAAGGAATGATTGTTTATAGTGTCATAATACATCTTTATTCAGAAAGAAAATAACAATCAAATAACAAATTTAAATTAAAACTAGTATTTACAATAGAAACAATTAAGCTATCTGCAAACTGTTGCAAACAATCTACAGGTAGCTCAACTGATCCATATCAATACCAGTTGGAAGCGTGCCTAAGACACTGGCTGCATTGCCCCGCTGTATAGCAATGCTGATGCGCTGTGCTAGATACTCACCAGCTCTCGGGTCACGCGTCGCTTCGACCAGACGCTCAGATAATTTTTTGAAAACCCGGAGAGCCTCGGTACCCCACGAACCTAGGGTCTCGACTCCAAGGGGAGCAAATGTGTAGGCTCTGTCGAGACCTGCATATTTGCGCCTCTTGAGATCTTCGGCTAAATCTGCCGCCGCACCAGCCCTCACGGAAGTCCTAGGAAGATGGGAAGGCGCGAGTGTGTCGACACATGTAGCGTCCCACACAATAGGCCTCCCCAACTCCCATGGGACTAGAGTCATGCCGTCAGGCCTCTTACCATCGTCACGCAACAGACCATTCGGTTCGAGAATAGCTGGTACGTTAGCGGTGGTAAAAGCCCGCAGGATGATGTCGTTCAGGCTGACATGACGAGATATCCGACCGGCAGCCCTAGTACACGATAATCCGTGATGACCGAGCTGTTCGACAGCAGTACCGCACTGGCATTGATGAGGCGCGCAACACCTTGCACCCAACCGAAGACAAGTTGCGACACGGAAAGTTACGGGATCCAATAAAGTGCCAGTGTTATATGAAGGAAGTGCTTGCAACCAATGTCCTGACTCCCATTTAGAAACGGCTAGAAGACGGGCACGATCTGCAGAGCTGGAGCACGTTTGTAACAAACAATTCCGTGTCAACTCACACAGAGGCCCGTCCCATTGCCGTTGGGACAAAAGAGATTTTGGGGGAGCAGCATCGGGGCAAGCACTATGCCAGTATGAAATTTTGAATGAAATTCCAGGTATAACCAAATGAGAGGGCTTTAAAATTTTTTCAACTAAGGAACTAGTGCTGTAGACAGAAGACAAGAACGCTGGTAGGGCTACACTTGAAATTTTGCGTATACCTAAGCCTCCCAATTTTACAGGCAGGGAGGCCTGCGACCATGCCTTGTCATCCAAATATATATTCAAAACCGATGATAAAGTATTCTTTATTATGTTGTCTAAGCCTTCCAAGAGCTCGCTGTGTTTCCTTCCACAGTTGACAACATCTCAAAGAATATGTAAATTTAGGTACAAACAGGCAAAACCGAATAATTGTAAAAGCCATATGGCTATTAATTTTGAGAAGTCTGTCTGAAGTTCTGTTAAAATTTTGAATTTTTTCATCTACAATAGTTTATAGACGTTTATAGTGTCAATTCAACACTTTTTTTATTACAAAATACGAATTTTGAATTTTTGTTCTTCTATGTGTTTGTTTGAGCTAATCTATGAAACGGCTGGACCTATTTTGATAAAACTTTTACTGATGCTGATGCTACGCATGCAGCTGATGATACAGCAAGAATAAGGGATCCGCTCCGCGCAATAAAATAATAGATGAAATGTAAATTTTGCATGGGCGAAGCCGCGCGCGCGGGGCACAGCTAGCACCGCGTACCAACATGTATACTCAAAGAACTTGAATGTATCATGCATTATTTATTTATTTTATTACTGGTCGGTTCGTGCTCGCGTGTAATCCATCGCACCTTCCACTCTGACCTAGGTAGAAAGAAGGTAGATAGGATAGGAACAGGTACCTACGCAGGTATATCTAGGTACCTAAGTAACGCGTGTGCGTGCAGATACCTACTTATTGCGTGTGTAGATTAAAACAAACAAGAAGTGTCTATACAAATGTGTTTTTTGGTAGGTATCACAAAAACAGGTACTTATTTAGGAAGAAGGTACTAACCTTACCTACTTAGCGACTAAGACAAACTTACACAGAAAAAAAATTAAGTGGGTAGGTACTAGGTTCTTAGTTCTTAGACATGTGCCGATGCTCATTTGACCGGCGCGGCGGCGGCGTCTGGCGTCCAATTTGTCGGCGGCGGCGACGCACGAAGTGCAACTAATCCAATTATACTACTACTACCTACCTACTTAGTTTAAAAATTATACTGCATTACTTATTCCGTTAACAAACAAGTATTTTACATCGGTTTTACGGCTACCTGACTACCTGACCCATAATTCATATACCTGATGATCATTGTTTAATATCATTATCAAGGTTCTCAAGTAGTCACCAGGTTACCTGGTACCTAGTTATTGGTAATGAGGTTTGGTTGATAATATTTATTAGCACAAAAATGTTATGAATACTACTACTATAGGTACATTTATGTAGAAGGACTTAGTGAGATAGTACGGCTACCTGACCCATAATTCATATACCTGATTATTGTTCAATCAGAAAGGTATATCCAAATATTTCGGTTGTCCTAACTACGGTATTTATAGGTAGTTAAAAGTGCTCCTAATTAGTCATCCTGTTACCTGCTACCAGCTACCTAGTTATTGGTAATGAATGAGCGATAAATAGTTTAAAAACAGAATTTATCTGGGTTTCGTTTCACTTATCATTGTTGATTCGTATTGAAACGTTCTCATAGCGCGACTCTTAAAGTTATACAGTATGGAAGGACTTGTGTCGAATCTAGACATTTTCGTATTTTTGAGGCAAGTGTCTTTTGAACCAAACTCATTGTTTGAAAAAGTGTTAGCTTCTGTGAGTAGTGCGTTTTCTGAAGACGAGATGAATCAATTGAAATTGTTTTGTCAATCATGTGTGTGTAACATGAAGCAAAGATGGGAAGACTGCGAACTACACACTGAACAGATTTTTGGAAAGAAATGCAGATTGGTTAGATTCTCGTATTAAATGGCCTGAATGCATTCAGAAAAACGTTGATCAATTAAACATGGATGAATCATCTCATAGTGGGCTCACAGTGAAGAATCAACAGGTATACCATCAGTAGTATCAGGATCAGAAGTACATGAATGCAATTTACCCCAAAGCGTATCTGTATCGACATCAACGAAAACCTTGACTGTTCGTAAAGAGTTTGCGGATTTGAGCCCACTTCAAAAGAAAAGAAGAACTGAAGACCTTCTATCACAAAATGATTTTGAAACTTTAGCATATGCTTTGGCCAAAAAAGCTTCTGAAAGTGAAAATAATGCAGACTTTGTCGCCATTATGAAGCACTTAATTAAACACCCTGAAGATGCATCACGAATTCGAGCAAGCATAGCTATACCTAAGCAAAAGCAACGGACCAGCTTTCTGCTGATAAAACATTACGTATGATAACATCTTTCAAATTATCGAAATATCAATATTTTACATTAAGACAACATACAAACAGCATGGGATTTAAATTTTTTCCGTCATATGCTGAAGTATTGGCTGAAAAAAATAAATGCTATGTGAATAAAGAAGATATGACAATTACAGAGAGTGAAGTGAAGTTAAAGCTTCAAGCAATACTCAATTTAACAGTAGAGAGAATAGTTAAAACTGTTACAACAGAGCTGCCTGATTCTGACTTAACTCTTGTTAGTAAATGGGGTTTTGATGGTGCATCTGGACACAGCAATTACAAGCAAAATATGGAAGCGATGATTCTAGCATTTTCATGTGTTCATTCGTTCCACTAAAACTTGTGAAAGATGATTCTAATGAAACCATATGGGAAAATTCAAAAGCGTCCTCAACATTTTACTATCGACCACTTTACTACAAGTTTGCAAAAGAAAATGACTTAAACATCAAAGAAGAAATACGAGAGCTACCATTGAGAGTGAGATCAGCAGTTTACAGGCAACTGTTGTCGGAAACACAAATGTGAGGCACAAGCTTCATATGACTATGATTGATGGCAAAATAACTTCACAGCTTTCGGATACATCAACTGCAACATGTGATATCTGTAAAGCAAAACCGAAAGAGATGAATGACATCGATAAGATATCGCAAACAAGTGTTTCGGCAGATATACAGTCGTGGTCAACTAATTAGGGACTTTCAAGATAGTGAAGAGCAATAACCGGTTATGTACATATAAATATAAAACCATATTGATTTCTCAGCACCTATTATTTGCATAATTTGGTCCGATTATTATGCTATAAATGGCTGTAAATAAAAGAATAAATAAATAGAAAAAAGTATTTAATATCAAAGGTTGAACATGTCGCACATCCAGTCGTAGACTGGCTCAATCCAAAATTCATGTTTTTTGGGAAATTAAGAAAACGTGTTTCGTTCCTTGACAGTTTTTGGTAAATCACACTATAACTTTATGAAATAGAGAGCTATTTTTATAAATCAAAGTCTTACAGGTTATTTGGTCTAAGGACTACTTATACGGAAAAAAATATATTTAATAATATTTAAAACTGAAGGAGTAAATCGACGCTGAAAAAAAAATTCTAATAAAGAGTCACTTTAGTACTAAAAAAACTTTTGAACTATTGACTTTTATACAAATAGGTCTCTTTAATTCTTAACTTCTAGATTTTTTTGCGGTCTAATATTAAATGATGCAGTTATGTACTAAAATAATCTTATGATATTCGAAATAAAACATAAATTGGTACCACAATCTTTTATTATCTGTTGATAAAAACCTGTTATTAAACTTCTGAATGAATCAACTTACGTAGTATTATATGCTAATATTACGCACATTGTACTGTGGTAACCATTTCAAATCGTTGCTATGTATTTTACCAAACGAATTAGTCATTGGCTCTCAATATCACTATGCTTATTTTAAACAACAAAAATAAAATATTAAACTAAATAGGAAATAGCAACACAGGTATTCTCTATACCTAAGTACGACAAATAAACCCTTTTCCCTTATATTGATGGCGCGGCGGGCGAAGATCCCCTCATTAAGGTAGAATATTTCAAAATTATTCAGTCATTTACTTACATAACTAAAAATAAAATAGTGTCAATAGTTATAGCTAATAGTAGTGAGTATCTGTTGACAAATTTTTATGTTATCCTAATGCCTTAACTATCACAACCATTGCCATTTTAACTTAGGCATTTACTACACTATCCAGTAGGGTACAGTAAGTAGTAGTAGGTACTAGGTACCTACTAACAATTCTAAATATAGTACTTACTACAGATTGTTGTAAAAACCTTCGTAGAAACTGGGAATCAAGTTCTTTCTCACCAATTCCTTTAAGTCTCTTTTTTTTCTTTTCTTTTAAGCCCATTTCTTGCGAAAACAACTGTTCCATTGCGATTTCATCAAATCTTAAAATTTTTTTCGCGAGCTTGTTGGTGGGATATTTCGAACACCTCTCCGTGTGTTATTTTGGTATGTTGGATCAGAGTCACTCAAGTCTACGTCAGTTTCATCAGTGTGGATTAGTGATACCTGATAGTTTGGCCGAACTAATAAACGTGTAGCTGAATTAGTGTGTTTTAACTGGTCTGAACTTGACGAACTCAATGAGGAAGAACTGGATGAAGACGAACTAGTCGAGCTTGATCTGATGAAAGCTTTCACTCTTGAGAGAGATGTTTTTGGTTCATCTTCAGTCCTTTCTGTATATGTTTCTACCTAAAAGTAAGATAACATAATTCATTAAAACTATTTGATGTCCACTCAATAATAGTGTAAAATTTATCATAAAATTTATTTAAATTACCTCGACTTGATTAGTATCGACTTATCTTAGGTTCAGTTTCAATTATATGTAGGTGGTGAACAGTCACCACCAGCATTTTCAACCGTAACTTGTGCTTCAATATTCTTTGCAATCTGGAAATAATAAACAAATTTGCATACCAAAAAGTAATCGAATAAAATAGTACCTAATTATTTAAAATAAAAAGTACAAAAATAATTGTATAGAGGATAATATTTTATTATTATTTAGGTGGGTACGGAAAACATTCTCATTCTCACCTCATCATTAGGTATGTCTCTCTCTGGCGTATTTTCAATAATAGACGGACTGTCATCTCTTTTAGTCTAGTAATCTGCACAAATCAAATTTATAATAATAATAATATACCCTTACTTAAGTAAGAATTAAAATAAGTTGTTTTAAACACACACCTCTACCCGCATTTCTTTGTCTGGTGTAGCTTTGTCGGACTTTTATCTCTTGCGTAATTCTGTGAAATAGTTAAAATTATTTTAGTGCTTAAACTAAACAGGAAAGACTCGGGGCACCAATGTAAATAAAGAAGTATACCTATTAGCAAACTGTTGCAATGACACCACAAGGTGCCTAGGTATTACGTTAAAAAAAACATGTAAATTAAATCGTTACATAGTAAGTTAGGTACCTTACCTACCTCTTCTTCTCGCGTGGTCACTAACATTTCCAGAATGTGATCGGCTCTTCTCTTCATTGTTTTATTATAAATCTAAAACAAACGTGTTCTCTATTTTATTGCCAAAATATTGGAAATAATCTGACTCATAACTAAGTGCAACATCAGATTTTTCGATATATTTATTAAGAAACGGACCTAACCCACCATAAATCGGCAAAAAAATTATAAAAATAAATTAAATACAGACCTAAACTTTAAAAAGCCCGTATTTCCGATCAAATATTCAGTACTAAACTGTCCAAACTTTGTTTAAGTCACAAAAATTGCTTAGTTTACAGTTGTACAGAGACTCAAAACAAACTTCGGTCGCTTTACGAATGAAATTAACGTAGTAAACTTACCCCAAGTCTTCTACAAGAGTAACTCACTGAGGTTTAGGTCCCTTTCTCATTAGTTGCGCAGCGTCTGACTCCAACCACTTGTCACTCAATACTAAATACGTCATCCTCGTAATGACGAAAGGCGCCGGACTCGTTATTAAGAAAGAGACACAAGATCGTGTTTCTCCTTTTCTAGTCTTATTAGGGCAGTTTCTGATTTACTAGGCGATAGAGCGCGCTATTTTGAGTCGTTCTGTATAGTTAACTCAATTCATCCAAATTTTGGATTGAGTCAGTCTACGACTGGATGTGCGATGTATTCAATTTTAAGGTATAATTCTGTAGCTGGACATTTAATTAAGGACAGTAAACTATAATGAAAAATAGAGTTAAACAAAACTAATAATCTGCAGTATTATAATATCTTTAACAGCTCCATTTTATTGCGTGTAAAATCAGTACCCAGTAGCAAAACCTTTGTTAGTAATTACCGCTTGACACCGATGTGGCATAGACATTATCAGTTTCTGGCATGTTTCGACAGGAATGTTTGCCCATGCCTCACAAAAAGCTTCATTAAGTTCATTTAAAGTTGTGGTACGATAAGTGGCAACTTTTTTCTTGATTTCGTGCCAAAGGTGCTCGATTGGGTTAAGGTCCGGGCTATTTGCTGGCCAATCTAGCACCGATACTGACTGACTGGTAAGAAACGACTTGACTGAACGGGCGGTATGTTTCGGGTCGTTATCATGCTGAAACGTCCATATAATAGGGAGATGCTCCTCAGCATAGGGAAGCATCGTTTCCTCCAATATTGCCTTGTATTGATGTTGGTCTAAGTTACCCTGAACTTTCCTCACAGGTCCCACTCCACGTCCAGAAAATGAACCCCACATTTTAATGTTTCCACCGCCATGTTTCACCTGCTTTTTTGTGAATCTTGGATTCATTTCCGCTTTTACTGGACGCCGTACGTATTGCCTTCCATCTGAAGAAATCAAATTAACCTTGGTCTCGTCAGAGAATAATACATGTTGCCATTGGGCGTAGGTCCAATGTCCATATTTACGTGCAAACGCCAAACGAGCATTTCTATGTTCTTTCTTCAACAACGGTACTTTGCGAGCCACTCTTCCGAACAACCCTGCTTCTACCAGACGTCGTCGAACGGTCCTCGCTGAGACACCAGCTCTTTCGTCTGTCCCAAATACTTCGTGTTTAATTACAATAGAGCCTAGAAACGGATCTTTCTTAGCTAACCTGGTTATCATTCTATCTTCTTGCGGAGTTGTTTTTCTCGATCTTTTTGTTTTGGGCACATTTAAAGTTGTGTTATTGCGTCTGACATGTTGCACTGCATTGTATACCATAGTTTTTGAACAATTTAAATGTTCTGCTATCCTTCGGTATGGCCAACCATGCTCGACAACAAACTTCATGATAATTTTTCGTAGTGTTGGATCGCAACTTTTATTTTTGCCCATTTTTCTTCAAAATATTTTTCAAAACTTAAAATAAAAATCGGGATTGCCGCCAAAACTACCACGAAACAATAAGAGAAGAAGTAAAAAAGTATTGAGATTCAAACTTTGAAAATAGAACGCAATAACTCAGTGTCCCTAATTAAATGGCCAGTCAGCAATAGTTGAACAAATAGCACTATGATAATCTATCAGCTATACTGTAAAGAGGTTTAATGTTTAAGAAGTTGTTATTGTTTGTATAATCGGGCACATCAATGACTAAAGGGGATGATTTAAAGAGATTACTTGCCGCCAAAAAAGAAATTGTACAAAATCAGTTTAGAGATAAGATGGGGTTGCTAGTTGATATTGTAAAACAGGGTTCAGGAACAACAAATGACGGAAACACGGCAAGAATTTTTTTTTCAAACCCTGAAATTACTGCTGAGATCACGGGCATAAATGAAGATCTAATTAGAAGATTTTCAGTCATTCTTCAGGTAATCTCATGTGGAGAGTTTATTAATGTAGAAAAGTTTAGGGAATATTGTTCCAAAACTGCTCAAAAATATGTTGAACGTTATCCCTGGTATTATATGCCATCAAGTGTGCATAAGTTACTTATGCATGGAGCGGATATTGTTGAGCATAATGACTTCATACCCATTGGTAAACTCTCTGAGGAGGCTTCAGAGGCTCGAAACAAAGATTTTAAAAATTTCCGTTGTTTTCATTCCCGGAAAATGAGTAGGATTGCTACGAGTACAAATGAGGATGTCATCCATAATTTGATGATTTCATCTGATCCATATTTGTCAAGTTTTAGACCTAAGTTAAGTCAAAATTCTCATATTCCTTTGACAGAAGAAGCAAAAGCATTAATTTCATTAACCTCCAGTGCCGATAAAGAAAATTTTGAATTAGTAGATGTAGGATCCCTAAGTGACTGAACCCTGTTAAACTGCAGCCCCGCTAAAAATATTTCAAGTATACTTAGTAAGGTTTAAAATAAAAAGTTTACAAGTAAGGTTTAAAAATGTAAGCTTTTCAATGTTTTAATTTTATGTTAGTTTTTGGTTTTTCCACTTGTCTAAATTGGTTTACTTTGTATCGCTATTTTTCATTGTTGCCGTTTTATTAAAATTTTAATATTATTGTATTTCATGTATCATGTAATCAATGTTATTAAAATCTTGTTTATACAGACACTTTTCAAATAGTTATTTTTATTATTGAAGTTTGTCTTGTATTTTGTATTTGTTTTGACTTTATTTAAATTATCAATTTAATTATCCGTGTGATTACTCAATTTAATATACGTACTTGAGAATGCGATTGCAGATACTTTTCAATGGCTTTATTTTAATATATACTTGTACTATCTCACTAAGTCCTTCTACATAAATGTACCTATAGTAGTAGTATTCATAACATTTTTGTGCTAATAAATATTATCAACCAAACCTCATTACCAATAACTAGGTACCAGGTAACCTGGTGACTACTTGAGAACCTTGATAATGATTAAACAATGATCATCAGGTATATGAATTATGGGTCAGGTAGTCAGGTAGCCGTAAAACCGATGTAAAGTACTTGTTTGTTAACGGAATAAGTAATGCAGTATAATTTTTTAACTAGGTAGGTAGTAGTAGTATAATTATCGAAACCGTATGTTTTAGACCGGTATGAACAGTAGTGAGATAGTTTGAAAGATATTTTCGTTTTCATACTTCGAAAATGATCAAGTTCACTTTTTATGTTTTTTTAGCAGTAGAACAGGGTAGAACTATTATATTATTCGGTTTTATGTCAATTTCAATAATATTTGACCCTTTACTGAAGCAAAAACAAAAATCATACTCGTCAAATATTGCAATGTTTACTATTCGTATATCTCTTGCAGGGGGACGCGGGGGGTTAAGGTCAAAGGTCATGTGGGATCTCTTTAGCCCCAGTAACAATACCCAATAAGTTTTAGCTCAACCGCTCTTAACAGTGATGAGATATTTTGAAAGACATTTTCGTTTTCATACATTGAAAATGTTAAAGTTCACTTTTTATGGTTTTTGAGCAGTAGAATAGGTTAAAACCATTAAATTATCTGGTTTTATGTCAATTTCAATCATATTTGACCCTTGAATTAAGCACAAAAAAATATTTATAAAAATAAAATCCTATGAAAGGGCAGCTCTCAAACCGTACCACTGTGTGGTGCATTGTCGCGTGGCCGTGTGCTGTCAGCGAAAGTGTATTGATGTGGTGCATTGTCACGTGGCCGTGTGCTGTCAGCGAAAGTGTATTGATGTGGTGCATTGTCACGTGGCCGTGTGCTGTCAGCGAAAGTGTATATTGATGTGGTGCATTGTCACGTGGCCGTGTGCTGTCAGCGAAAGTGTATTGATGTGGTGCATTGTCACGTGGCCGTGTGCTGTCAGCGAAAGTGTATATTGATGTGGTGCATTGTCACGTGGCCGTGTGCTGTCAGCGAAAGTGTATTGATGTGGTGCATTGTCACGTGGCCGTGTGCTGTCAGCGAAAGTGTATATTGATGTGGTGCATTGTCACGTGGCCGTGTGCTGTCAGCGAAAGTGTATTGATGTGGTGCATTGTCACGTGGCCGTGTGCTGTCAGCGAAAGTGTATTGATGTGGTGCATTGTCACGTGGCCGTGTGCTGTCAGCGAAAGTGTATATTGATGTGGTGCATTGTCACGTGGCCGTGTGCTGTCAGCGAAAGTGTATTGATGTGGTGCATTGTCACGTGGCCGTGTGCTGTCAGCGAAAGTGTATTGATGTGGTGCATTGTCACGTGGCCGTGTGCTGTCAGCGAAAGTGTATATTGATGTGGTGCATTGTCACGTGGCCGTGTGCTGTCAGCGAAAGTGTATTGATGTGGTGCATTGTCACGTGGCCGTGTGCTGTCAGCGAAAGTGTATATTGATGTGGTGCATTGTCACGTGGCCGTGTGCTGTCAGCGAAAGTGTATTGATGTGGTGCATTGTCACGTGGCCGTGTGCTGTCAGCGAAAGTGTATATTGATGTGGTGCATTGTCACGTGGCCGTGTGCTGTCAGCGAAAGTGTATATTGATGTGGTGCATTGTCACGTGGCCGTGTGCTGTCAGCGAAAGTGTATTGATGTGGTGCATTGTCACGTGGCCGTGTGCTGTCAGCGAAAGTGTATTGATGTGGTGCATTGTCACGTGGCCGTGTGCTGTCAGCGAAAGTGTATATTGATGTGGTGCATTGTCACGTGGCCGTGTGCTGTCAGCGAAAGTGTATATTGATGTGGTGCATTGTCACGTGGCCGTGTGCTGTCAGCGAAAGTGTATTGATGTGGTGCATTGTCACGTGGCCGTGTGCTGTCAGCGAAAGTGTATTGATGTAGTGCATTGTCACGTGGCCGTGTGCTGTCAGCGAAAGTGTACAACTCGTGCAAGTATTATCATTAACCTCAGACATGCTCGGCTATTTCTAACCTACTTGTAAGAATTCTATATAATGCAAAACTAACATACGTCTAGGTACTTTATATTTTCGTGTTCATAACAATTTTATAATAATATGTAGTTTATGTACGTAGGTACATTATGTTCATTGTAATGTTTAATATTCAGATACAAGGGTAGGCAGCAGGCGGGTAATACACGAACATTAGAATGTGGTCCGTAAGGAACGGTCGCGGCGGGTGCTGCAGAGGCGGGTGCTGCAGCGGCGGCTGCAGCGGCGGCACGGGCGACGAGCGAGCGGGACTCGGTGCTTTGGTAATCTAGCTTTATGAGCTTTCGCACGTCACCGAGCTAAATAACCAAAGCACCGCGTCGTGCTACCGACGAGACGGGACGGCGCGGGCGGGGCGCTCCGGCGGGCGGTGGGGTGCCGGCGTGCTGAGGCACCGGGCGGCTCCGAGACGCGCACACTCAGAGTCACCTAGTACCTGAGACGCCGGCGCCGCGCGAGACCTGCGACGAAAGGAGACGCACATAGAGACATTCTCACTTACCCGGCTCCGGCTCCAGCCAGCGGTGCTGCAGCAGTTGCGGAAGCGTGGCGCGCCGCTCGGGCTGCGGCTGCAGCGCGCGCCGCACAAGGGCGCGCGCCGCGCCGCGCATCTTGCGCCACGGGCCCGCCGAGCCGCGCGAGGTTTCGCTGTCCTGCTCCCACTCGGCGTAGCGCGCGTCCGTGCTCTGAGCGCGCTCCCAGGGCAACTCTGCGGAGAGAGAGCGCACGTCTGAGCGCGCGAGGCGCGAGGAGCGACGAGGCGCCACTCCGATGTTCCTTGGCGCCCTCATGCGTAGAGAGTGCCGCGGCTCCTAACTTCGGTACCGTAACTTTAGGGTCTGCATACACGCCTACAGCTAGGATACCAAAGACGAGAGCCTTGGCTGGAGCGAGGGGGCGGTGCGGGTGGAACGGCGGTGCGGGTGGCGGACACTCACCGCCGGCGAGCATCGCGACCAGCACCACGCCGGCGGCCCACAGGTCGGCGGGCTGCGCGTGGTAAGGGCGCGAGGCGGCCGACAGCACCTCGGGCGCCGCGTACGGTACCGTGCCGCACACGCGTGACAGCAGCCGCACGCGCGCCTCCCCGTGCCTGCAAAGGGAGTGGAGGTCAGCGCGGGTGCAGGGTGCAGGGTGCGCGGGCGTCGTCTCGCTCACCGGAAGACGGTGGCCATGCCGAAGTCGGATATTTTGAGGTCGTCCTTGTGGTCGAGCAGCAGGTTCTCGGGCTTGATGTCACGGTGCGCGACGCCGCGCGCGTGCAGGTAGCCCAGTCCGTGCAGCAGGTGCGTGAAGTAGCGGCGCGCGCTCGCCTCCGGCATGCCCTGGTCGGGCTCGATCCGCTCGAACAGGTCCCCGCCGGCCGCGTACTCCAGGAACGTGTAGTGCGTGTCCCGGTGCGCGCGCGCGCCGAGACACCGCAGCACGTGCGCGTGCCGCAGCGCGCGGTGCAGCGTCGCTTCGCGCGCCGCAGCCCCCGCGCCCGGCCCGCCGCGCACCGCCTTCAGCGCGACGCAGGCGCCCGTGCGCCCGTGCACCAACAACCGGACCCTACCGCACACACACACACACAATAACATTACATTACATTTTACAAATTGCTGCATCCAAACTTGGTATTAGGTTTATTGCAGCAAGGTGAACAACCTGCCTCTATTCAAATGACATAACTTCTTTGCTGCTCCAAAGTTAAAAAGCAAGCTAGGTATTTACTTGGCTATTGGAAAATTGATTTTATGACATGAAATAATTCTTTAAATTAAATAAATAAATTGAGTTGTTTTGACTTTTGATTACTATTTTGTATTGTTACTTTATGAAACTATTTTCCATTTTAGTTAATGATTGAATTTATTATTTAACTATGAATTGAAATAAAATTAGTAATATTATTGCAATTAGGGCAATCAATTTATTAATAATGACTGCATGTTCATCAATTAAATTCAATTTATGTGAGTAGATTGTGTTTGTGTAGACCGACCATGACTGTATATCACGGCTCCAACAGGTTATGGACATCACAATTTGATTTAGCTTGAACACGTTCAACTCAATACCAGAGACTTTACAGACAGACAGACGGACGTAGTGATCCTATGTGGGTTCCATTTTTCCTTTTTATTATGTACAGGATATCAAATAAAACAGATTGTTGTGATTTAGACTAGTATTCCAGCTCGGGAGCTGAATCACAGAAGTGATGGGGGTACTTGTATTCCAGTAGTATTTGGGAGCTGAATCACAGAAGTGATGGGGGTACTTGTATTCCAGTAGTATTTGGGAGCTGAATCACAGAAGTGATGGGGGTACTTGTATTCCAGTAGTATTTGGGAGCTGAATCACAGAAGTGATGGGGGTACTTGTATTCCAGTAGTATTTGGGAGCTGAATCACAGAAGTGATGGGGGTACTTGTATTCCAGTAGTATTTGGGAGCTGAATCACAGAAGTGATGGGGGTACTTGTCTTCCAGTAGTATTTGGGAGCTGAATCACAGAAGTGATGGGGGTACTTGTATTCCAGTAGTATTTGGGAGCTGAATCACAGAAGTGATGGGGGTACTTGTATTCCAGTAGTATTTGGGAGCTGAATCACAGAAGTGATGGGGGTACTTGTATTCCAGTAGTATTTGGGAGCTGAATCACAGAAGTGATGGTGGTACTTGTATTCCAGTAGTATTTGGGAGCTGAATCACAAAAGTGATGGGGGTACTTGTACATAAAATCATATGACAAAGTAAACTATTATCAGCCTACCTACATAAATCCACTTTATAATTAACAACAAAGTAGAATAGTTGATAACATGACTCTTTTCAGGTACGAAACCCTAAAAAGGATGGGATTTTCTATTTTTAGTAAACATATAATGCATTTTTGTATCTGCATCTGATCTGCAATCTTCGGACATAGGGGGGGGTATGGTCAATTTTTCGACTTTTTTTGAAATATTTCAAAAAGTATGAAACGTACAGAAATTTCAAAAGGTGTTTTGAAATATACAAAACGATACCTTTTATTTGATACCCCATTTGCCTTCCTAGGTCTCTTTGTTTTTATACTGAAAATATTCATTTTCATTTATTAATATTTTTTTCTTGAAATCAGTAATGGCGCACGAAATGTATCATTATTTCAAATTTCAAGTTAATAGCTGCAGTAGGTACTGAGATAATAGATAGATAATACTTTATTCATCACCAATTAATAAAAAAAGAGATTATTTTAAATTTTACATATAAAATAGAATAACAATGGATTTGGCGGCCTTATCGCTTAAAGCGATTTCTTCCAGGCAACCAGAACAATTGGGAAAAAAAAAATTTACAACAAACATAAATATAAAGTATAAATACTTATACACACTATACATAATAAATAATCTATTACAATAATATATACAACAAATTAATTGTATTTAGTAACTCTAAGGGACATGCTCAGTAATCTACCGTGACATGACAACTAAATAGTAGTTATATACTTTCATTTTAAAAGCATGATGTGATGTAGCCTTCTTAATATCTACTGGCAAATCGTTCCAGAGTCTGACAGCTTGAGCAGTGAAGGAGTCGCTGTAAAAAGATGTTCTCTGTACTGGAGATGCAAGAAGCAAGGTATCCGATGACCTTAGAGAGAGACCGTGGGAAGAATGAAGAAATTGAAATCTCTCCTTAAGATAAGACGGGGAAAGGGGATTAAAAAGTATAGAAAAAAGAAGAGACAGAATATGCAGGTTATGGCGCTGACGAATAGGAAGCCATTTGAGCTGGGCTCGATAGGCAGAGACATGATCGTACTTACGGAGGCCAAAAATAAATCAGATGCATACGTTCTGTAGGCGCTCCAGTTTGTTAAGCTGTTCCTCTGTAAGGTCGAAATAGCATGCATCTGCATAATCAAGGACGGGTAGAAGAAGAGAATTGGCAAGAGCAGTTTTGGTAGCCGTGGGCAGAAAATTTCGCAATCTCCTCAAGGAACCAGCAGATGCAAACAGCTTTCGACTGGTTACCTCCATCTGCGCCCCCCAGGACAGAGTGCGGTCAAACACGATCCCTAAATTTTTGATGGTCTCGCTGAAAGGGATGACTGTCCCGTTAAAAATAACCCGTGGAATTGCTGACCAGTTCAGGTTACACATGGTTCTAGAGCTGCCGACAATTATCGTCTGAGTTTTGGAAGGGTTAATCTGCAAACCATGACGTTTGCTCCACTCAGTAATATGACGGAGATTTGTGTTTGTTATTTCTATTGCACTAGAAATATTACTGAGTGGTGCTTGGGTATAAATCTGCAGATCGTCAGCATACAGGTGGTAGGACATGGAATGGTTTTGTGAAATAGAATTAAAACCATAAAAACGTCAAATGTAAGTCATACTCGTGCAATGAGAGTTCCTGATAATTTAAACACCTTCACCTCACCTCAACAGCCTATAATGGTCCACTGCTGGACGCTAGAATTTCCCTGATTTTTTTTTCCCATGGGGGAGTGGTTAAAAACCTTTGACCAAACATTTTTTTTTTCTGGATTACCAACAAGTTTACGGTTTTCAGATTCTGACCTTCATCATCATCATCGGCCTATACCAGTCCACTGCTGGACATAGACCTCCCCTAATGAGCGCCCTGTCTTCAGCTTGCCGCATCCAGCATCTGCCAGCAGTCTTTCGCAAATCGTCATCCCACCTGGTCGCAGGGCGTCCTACACTACGTTTGCCGAGTCACGGTCTCCACTCAAGAACACGTTTACCCCAGCGGTTGTCGGTTCTTCTCGAGATATGGCCAGCCCACTGCCACTTCAGCTTGCTAATCCTTTGAGCTATGTCGATAACCTTGGTTCTCTGTCGGATGTATTCGTTGCGAATCCTATCCTTCAGAGAAACTCCGAGCATAGCTCTCACCATAGATCGCTGGGCGACTTTAAACTGGTGGACCAGCCCTATCGTGAGTGTCCACGTCTCAGCTCCGTAGGTCATGACGGGTAGGACGCACTGATTGAACACTTTCTTTTTCAAACATTGCGGAATGGATGACGAGAAGACTCGACGTAGTTTCCCGAACGCTGCCCAACCTAGCTGGAACCTCCTTTTGGCCTCCTTCTCGAAACTGTTTTTACCTAACTGCAAAATCTGCCCAAGGTAAGTTTCATCATCATCATCAGCCTATATTTGTCCACTGCTGGACATAGGCCTCCCCTAACGAGCGCCATAGCGCCCTGTCTTCAGCTTGCC
This sequence comes from Eupithecia vulgata, assembly GCA_946478455.1. NCBI lineage: Eukaryota > Metazoa > Arthropoda > Insecta > Lepidoptera > Geometridae > Eupithecia > Eupithecia vulgata. Next base: position 16,980,466 of record OX297865.1, read on the forward strand.
TCCGACCAGGTGGGATGACGATTTGCGAAAGACTGCTGGCAGATGCTGGATGCGGCAAGGTAAGTTTACTCGGAAACAATTTCGAGAAAGTGGCCATGTACGACAACCGGTCCCGGATCAATGTGGCCTTTGATCATGACCTTGGTTTTATCCAAGTTCATGCCAAGACCGATGCGTCGTGAGGCTGAAGCTAGGCCGTCCAGCATCCGGTTCAGCTCCTCCAGCGACTCCGCTATCAAGACTATGTCATCCGCGAATCGCAGGTGTGAGATGTAATCGCCATTTATGTTGATGATGCGCTTACCTTTCCAGTCCAGCGTCTTAAACACATCTTCCAACGCGCTTGTGAACAGTTTCGGGAATATAACATCACCCTGTCTCACTCCTCTGCGCATTTGGATTGGTTTAGACTGCTGGCCCTGTACTTGGACACTCATGGTGGCGGCATCATAGAGACTTCTCAGCACCTCGATGTAACGATAGTCTACTTGGCATCGCTGTAAGGATTCCAGAACAGCCCAGGTTTCGACAGAGTCAAAGGCCTTTTTATAGTCCACAAAGGCCAGACACAGGGGCTGATTATACTCTTCGGACTTCTGTATAATCTGCCTCACCGTGTATGTGGTCTATGGTACCATATCCTCCGCGAAACCCGGAATGTTCCTGTGGCTGGAACTCGTCATCTCCTGGCGAGACGATTCGTGAGTACTCGTGACAAAAGCTTATAGACGTGGCTCAGGAGTGTGATGGGTCTGTAGTTTTTAAGAAGGGTTTTATCTCCCTTCTTAAAAAAAAAGCACCACCAAACTCCCGCTCCACGCCTTTGGAGTTCTCCCACTATGAAGGATGGCATTGAACAGGTTCTGCAGCTCCTGTATAACAGGGGCTCCTCCTGCTTTCAGAAGCTCTGAAGTAATGCCGTCTTCACCGGGGGGCTTTTCCATTTTTAAGCTGTCTCAGTGCCATCACAATCTAGTCTTGACTGATGTCTGGCAGTTCGTCGGTGTAGTGGCGTTTCAGGGTGGCTCTGGAATCAAGGTCGTCCCTTTGGACATGAGGGGCATGTGCAGCGTATAGTATATCTCGGCAGAGATCTTCGGCTTCGACAATACGGTCCTCCCGTCGTGCGTTTTAAGCTTCGTCAGGTGGCTCCTGCCAAGCTGCTGAGTGAATACTTTGTACCCTCGGTTTCGCTCTATCGCCTCTTCAAAGAGGCCTGTGTTGGAACTCCGGAGGTCGCGCCGTACCATCTTCGCAATTCGCTTGTTCACTGTTCAGGTCTGACCTTTCAGACAAAGTCGCTTGGGTGGTTTCCCGTCTTCTTGTCATCAACCCGAGAGTCTCGGCCGAGTTTGGATTTCCTACCAGTATGCTGCTTTTTACAAAACTTGATGCCCTCGTTTCTTAGCGTTTCGACCAGATTGTGTAGGGTCTCGTCAACGTCATCAGTGGGTTCCAAGGCAACAAATCTATCCCCGAGAAGCTGCTGAAACTTCTCGGTGCCCGCCACGATTTGAATTGGGTTAGGTCGGAGCGTGGACTTCATCAGACGGTTTCTTTCAAGCTTCAAGTTGATATTCAGAGAGCCTCGGAGGAGTCGGTGATCAGATCCGGTATTGAACCTGTTGATCACTGAGACATCTCTGAATATGTGCTTGCTATCCGTCATGATGAAGTCAATTTAATTTTTAGACATTGTGTCGGGGCTTCGCCATGTCCACTTCCTTTCAGGCTGCTTCTTAATGAAGGAGTTCATTAAGAACAGCCCCTCTTTCTCAAGGAAGTTGACAGCATTTGCCCCCTGTGATTCCTAACTCCATAAGCTACGGAATATATATTATATAGACATGTTGGAGAGAGTCCAGAAAAAGTTTTTACGATTTTTAAACTTCAAGTTCAAAATAGTCTGCCTGACTATATTGACAGCTGGGCGAGTCATCATTTGTTGCCTCTTGTCATGCGGCGGGAGGCTGCCGACCTTACCTTCCTGCACAACATCGCCTTGAACATAATACTGTCCTGATCTTCTGTCACTGATTAAAATTCAAATTCCGCACCGCACTGTCAGTCGCCGAAATGCTATGAAACTTTATGTTCCACCATGCTCTACTAACTACCGCAAAAACTCCTTCTTTGCATGCACTTGTTCCCTTTTTAACAAGAAATATACCCATAATATAGATCTAAAGATCAGGTAATTTTAAGTCTTTCTTGGCAGAGTAAATCCATAATAACTATTATCTTACCTAATTTACTATGTTCTATGTGATGGTCTATGTTTGATAGGCTTGGGTGTGAAACCTATACATAGGTACCTATAATGTATTGACTTTTGTTATCTACGCTGGTTATCTTGTATTTTTTCAATATTATGGTTTTGTTTAAAATGTTCGTTTCTTTGTTTTCACTACATTTTAGCTTGCTCTTAATATTATTAGTTTTTTTTGGAACTAAGTTCCTTATCGCGCGTTGTGAAAGGGGGCAGGACAGACACGAAAAGTTGTAACGACACTTTTTGCTATAGTAAGCTATTGTAAGCCATGCGGCGTGCGCATGTTTCTCTGTCTGTCTCTCTCTCTTATAGAAAGGAACTTCGTTCCATCCGGGTGTCCCTTGACACCTATCAACTTTTTTTTTAAGGACACAACATTATTTTTTACCTATAAGTGGAAACTACAAGGCTTAAGTTACCAATAATTACCAACCACTCACTGTTAATTAAGCTGTTAGTTTTACAAATAAATAACCATGCGGGCCTATCCGGGATTCGTTGCCATTGTGGGTTCCCACCTTGCCGTTAGACCCCCATAACAACGTTGAAGTGGGCCTTAGTGGTGTTATGCAAGGCTTTGGATATGTCTTCGTACATATGGTGTTACCGTATTAATTAAAGTAAATAAATAAATAAGATAAAAAATATCCTCCACTTCATCATCCGAGTGTGCCGTGGTTGGTGCGTAGACATGAATAACCTTCATGCTATACCGTTTGGATAGCTGAAGGATCAAGTACCCTGGTGGAGATTTCTTGGACGTTGTTAGAGAGGGCCTTATTGACGAGGAAACCTATGCCACCCTGGGATGTTTTATCACCCTCACGAAAGTAGAGAAGATGACCCGAGTCTAGGGTTACGGTGTCCTCCCCCTCTCTGCGAACTTCACATAACCCTAGAACATGACATTTAATGTTCTCTAACACCACTTCCAACTGAGCTAGATGTTAGTCAAACTTCAGAGTGCGTCCGTTGTACATTGCCAGGGCCAGTTGTTGGTGGCAGCCTGTTATAGCCCGGTGATTCCTAGCACCCCCCTGCCCCGCCGTTACCATGGCCAGGAATAGCGAGGCGGCCAGGGACAGGGGGCCATTTCCTTGTTTGCATCTTCGTTCGCATCCATTGTATGTCCTTAGTCGCCTTTGCAAATAATAAATAGTTTTGCAAATTCTAAGCCGGCACCACATAGCTATAATAATATAAAAAAACCACCCTTTTTGTGTGCATGCGATTCCTTTGGAAAGTTAAAAAATTGGGCATAAACGGGTGTAACATTTCTTGCATGGACTTGGAAGTTTGATTTATATCATGGTTCCAAGAGGTTACAAACCTGAGTATATGATGTGAATTTCAACTCTATACCTCCACGCGTTTCTCAGACAAAGTGATCCTATAAGGGTTCCTTTTTTACTTTTAAGGTATGGAACCCTAAAAGGGGACAAGTGTTTATGGAGCTAGAGTTTTTAGGGTTCCATACCTTAAAAGTAACTACTACTGTCTGCATCAAAACAAATCGTAAACACAATTTCAATTGTCATTTTGGTAAGGTTCTCTATAGGTGTCAATCTACAGAGACAGTGGATACTTGATCCAAGGTACCTGCCCAAAACTATACAAAAACTTATTAAAACAACATAAATAGAGACGCACCTTGTTTTTTGGCTTATCTCGAGGGACAGAGATTCTGCATTCTACAGAAGGTACTTTTTTGCTGGGTTACCTACCATTATAATTATGTCTACAACAGGTAGTGTGCTGGCTAGGGCTAGGGCTAGCGCGCACGTCGTGTTCTTCATTTAGCAGGGACGGATAGGAAGGCAGGCAAGCGCAATACTCACTCGCCGTAGGCTCCTTCACCCAGGAGTTGAGCGACCAGCCAGCCCTCGACGAACTCGCCGCCGGCAGCCTCGTCCATGGCGCGCACAGTCGACGGCGGCGCGCGGCTCCCCGCCTCTGTAACAGACGCACCGTCGAGTCAGACCCACGCCGCCGGCTTTCACACCACTTCCGACAATTACCATACGAGCATCGCCGCATTACCGTTGCAAGAATGTCTGGACTCGCCGACGTTCGTTTCTTTGTGTTTGACTAGTTTTAGAACGTGTGGTAAGTATATCAGACGATTTTGTGGTGTTTAATGGCGGAAGGCACGTGGAGATCGGCGAACAAAGCGAACGATCATGTCGGGCGCGCCGTACGCTGTTTGACGCGGCGATCCAGTCGAGGCGTTGTTGTTGTAATCGCTGGTTGTCTGAGAAATTACTTAATTTTTCATTAAAATTTACAATTTGGCACTAACCTTACTACGATCAATGGATTACACCATTTAGCCATCTTTTCTTTTGCTTCCATTTCAATCCCTTCCATCCCACCAAATCAATGCTTAGATTGCCAATGCCAAATGCTTTGCATTGCACCAGTATTGCCAGCTCATTCAACAACCATGGCAAAAAAAAAACCGTGGCTAGAAACAAACACTTGCTACATGCTTGATACCTTAAAGGAAGAACGCTTGATACAATGTAATGCCATGCCGTCATGCCAATTGACGTTCTGTACTGGATCCTAAGACTGGATCATACAAGGTTGTATTGTACATAGGTACCTAGATAGCATATGTACTTTTTACTTTTTGATCTTTTTATGTAATCCTAATATTCCTAAGTTTAAAATTGTAATGTAGGTATATTTTAATGTGTGTCTGTAGTAACAAATAAATTTTTATCTATCTATCTACCTAGATAAAATTAACACTCATGCAAATATAACCTAAGTATGTAGGTATGTAATGTACATGTAAGCAAGAAATAAATGAAATGAAATATGGCCGCATGTCGATAAACACGTGATTGATTACATAGGTACGACCTACTTTTATGTTTCAAAAGTCTTATTTTTCCTTTTTTTTATTTGTTGATTACAAATAAAGCAAAATAACAATAAGAATAGTGCATGCACAGTGCTTTAGTAGGTATTTTATTTGTTGAACTTTTCCAGATTATGCAAAAGAGACATTTATTTTTATTTGTCCTGAGATATCTCTGTCTCGTCTTGTATTCTAGAAGGTTTTCTCGTGGGTGTCGTATGAGGTGACTAAGTGACATACACCGTGGGGGCGGGCAGCAGCGCCTCTTGCAGAATATATCTACCACTGAACAGTGATCCCAACCTGCATGCCCAGCGTGAGGATTATGGGCATTACTCCTCATGGGATAAAAAAACAGGGGGAGTCCTGCGTCCAGCAGTCGACCATGATACCTAAGCTATTGAGGTTGAGGAGGTGGTATTTTATAAATAAAACGTCAAATGCGAGTTTAACTCGCACATCAAGGTTTCCGCACAAATTTGTGTACTCCTATGTACAGAAATTGACCCAGACCCACAGTTCACAGAAAAAATCTGATTGGGTCCATTATCATTGTGTAATTGAATGAATTAAACATTTTTTTACTCCTAGTTTTACGAGAAAACGAAAAAAGGCCCGATTGACAATGGAGGATGAACAAGATTTACAAAACGGGAAATTAGAAGAACTACACAAACAAGTACGACAGCTAACAACGTGGTTAGAGATAGAAAAAGCTAAAAACAAAGAACAGAATGGAAACAAATGTCACACAGATAAAATATCTAACAAAGGCAATCTTAGAAAACACTACAACATGGTTAACACTAAACCTAATAACAAGAAAACATCAAGAATAATTAGAAAATTAGTAAAAAGATCACGTATAACGAACAAAAAATATGTAAGTATATTAAAAAAACAAGAGAAACTGAACTTCAAGATTTTGGAGCTTGAAAACAGATTGAAAATAAATCCTCAAGCCCGGAAGTATTCAACCTGAACAATGTTATTCCAACAATAGATGAATATTATGAACCAGGACAATAAAAAACCTACAACTACAACGAAACCATTGAATAAAATGGTCATTCTTTCTGATGAAATGGGCAGAGACCTAGCATTGAAACTTAAAGAGATCTGTACGACAACCACAACGATAACCAGCTACTGTTAACCGGGAGCATGTGCAGAAAAAGTCCTAGAGAACATAGAAGAGAAGACAAAGGATCTGAAGAACGGCGACACACTGGTTATAATTGTATCGCATTACATTAACCATTACTCTTACTTCAACAAATACCTACAACTTATAAGAAAACCCATATCAAACCCTAATCGAAATTTGAATGTACAGAGGCAACGATAAAGATACTGACATATACAGGGTGTCCGGTAATTAATGGATAACCCCGCAGGCACTTGTGGGGGGGGCAGAAGAGCAACTCAGAAAAAAATATAAAAAATCTATCTGCATTTTTTTTAATTTTTTTATGTGCTAAATTTTATAGCTTTGTTCAAATTTTTGGACACTACGGCTACAAATTGAATAATAACGAATTGATTTCGTTTGAATTCGTTATTATTCAATTTGTAGCCGTAGTGCCCAAAAATTTGAACAAAGGTATAAAATTTAGCAGTTAAAAAAAATCCTAGACCGTTGCAGATAAATTTTTTTTATATTTTTTTCTGAGTTGCCCTTCTGCCCCCCCACAAGTGCCTGCGGGGTTATCCATTAATTACCGGACACCCTGTATAACTTAAATTGTAAAATTGCGCATATAGCGAACATGAATAAGAACATGCAATACATAGACTTGAATGAAGATTTTAAAAATAACGCTACAAGAAAATATTATCTTATGTCACAAATAGCAACAGCAGCAAATAGAAGTAACTTTAAAAGACAGTCAGTTCTTAAGTTCATAACAACAGATGTCTCAGAAAAAAGTAACGAACCAATTACCCAAATAAGGGAAAAAGGAAATTTTCAACAAATACCGGAATCAAACACAAACCGATAGTTATACTACATGCAAACATTCAAAGCATACACAATAAATTTGAGCAGATAGAAACTTTAATGCATGATATAGATTGCGTTTTTGCGATATCATATGCTTATTATCCGAAACGTGGGCCTATGAGTTGGCTAGTGAGTTGCAAAATCTATCAATTAATAAATTCAAACAAATTGTCAAAACTTTTCTGTGCAAAAAGGCTTACTACAAAATATCAGATTATTTAGAAGATAAAAAAGCTTGGGACGGGTTTTGCTCCAACTCGAAAAATAACAACTAACAGGCTAAAGGTTTCTTCGTCGCTTCTTTACTTTAGTCTACACACCGAAGCGACAGAAATCAAAAACATCACTTTATTTCCGTGTCAGTGTTTTATTTTAAGAATTTGACTTTTTCTAAGTATACATTTTTGTATTTATGGAAATAAAGAAAAAAAAAAAAAAAACACAATGTTATAAAATTTATATACCAAATTGAAAAGCCTCTGACAAACCACAGGATGAGTTCGCTAATCAAATCGTACTCAAAGCAAAATTGTGATTATTTTCACTTCTTATTTATGAAAGAACAGGCTCCATTGATATAGATAAGGTGGCCAATCCAAATGCGAAAATGAGTATTCTACTTCAAGCTTTAAAATATGCTTATGAGGTCGCATTTCCAAAAAAGAAAGCAAACAAATCAACTAAACCACACAAATGGACAACAAAGGGTATACAAATCTCAAAAGATAAATTGAATAAAATGCAATTATTAGAAGAAATTCAGCCAAATAAAACTCTTAGGATCAAAATAAAAATATATAAAAAAGTGCTTAGAAAGGCGATGAAAAATGTAAAAAAACTAAGATTTGCGAACAGAATCCGACAATCACAAAATAAAATAAAATAAGCTTGGAAAATTGTTAACGAACAAGTACAATATAAGAATAAGCAAAACAAAACCATAAAAGCATTAAAAGATAAACAGAGCGATAAAATAACAGACCCTGAAAAACTAGCAAATATGTTTAATGACTTCTTTTGTAACATAGCAGGAAACCTAACTAAACATATAGTAATATAGGCTTTGACAAAAACCAATGCATAGTATATACAAATAAAGTTGTAAAGCCCCAAACCCAGATAAAATTTGTACATAATCTCACATACAGAATTTAGACAGGTTGTAAGAAATATGAAAGATAAAACAACCTCTGATGTTTATGACATGAATTGCAAAATTATTAAGAAATTAATGCTGCAAAATGATAATATTCAAAAATTGAGTTGCAAGGTATTAAATGCTTGTATAGCGGACGGCGTTTTTCCTGACGTCTTAAAAACAGGAAGAGTATTGCCACTTTACAAAAAAGGGGAATGGTGCGAAATGAATAATTATAGACCAGTTTGCATACTCCCGACTTTTTCCAAGATCCTAGAAACAATATTAAAAAATAAAATTGTTGAATATTTTGAAGCTAACTTACTATTCACTCCGGCTCAATTTGGCTTTCGTAAACAAAAATCCACAGATATGGCAATTCAGAATGTAGCTTACTTTATACTACAGGCCTTGGATAAGTCGCAGAAATGCGCAAGTATTTTCTGTTACGTCTTTTCCAAGTCCAAGGCCTTTGATTGCCTAAGGCATGACATTCTTTTAGCAAAACTTGAACTCTATGGATTCTGCGGTAAAGAACTTAATATGATGAAAACTTATCTTACAAATAGAAAACAAATTGTTTCAGTCAACGGTAAAAATTCAGGTTTAGGAAATATGGATATAGGCGTACCACAGGGGTTTATACTTGGTCCTGTGCTCTTTCTTATTTATGTTAACGACCTTCCCAGCTGTTTACCAGATTGGGCTTTCATTAATTTGTTCGCGGATGACACGGCTTAAAAGAACGATCGAAAGAGATTTTAGAAGACAAAATCGAGTGCACACTTACATTACTAAAAGATTGGTTTGAAGCTAATGGAATTGTTCTGAAAGCTGATAAAAGTACTGTAATAAAATTTGAGACCAAACAACTAAAATCAAATTTAGGACCAACAGAACATGATTTTCTAGGGTATACAATTGATTATACAATCAATCACGTGCCGTGCCTCACATCGCTAAACTATGCAAAAGACTAGCGAGTGCAAATTATGTCCTATTGAAATTGAAGCCCCTCATAGATCAAAAGTCACTTCTGTCAGTTTACTACGCATATAATACACTCAATAATTAGTTATGCCGTTACAACATGGGGAAATAGTGTTGACGTAAAACAAGTCTTGCTTGGTGTGTCAAAAAAGAGCCATTAGATTAATTTGTGGCATAAGTAAAAGAACCTCAGCGAAACCTTTTTTCGTAAAACTCAAAATTATGACTGTTATATCAGTATTTATTTATAAAAGCTTAATAGAAATATACAAAAATAGATTTAATTATATTAAAAGAAAGGACATGCACATTTATAATTTAAGGAACATTGACAAACTATACGTACCACAAGTAAGGTTACAAAAAGTTAAAAAACAAGGAGACTGCTTAAAACTTCAAATGTATAACAAGCTTCCTACAAATATTACCAACATAGACAACTTCAACATCTATAAACAAAAAATAAAATTTTATTTTGAAAGAAATGCATTCTATAGCCTCAAGAATTTTCTAAATAGCACCATACAAGAATCTTCATTTTCGGATAAGGCTAGACGAGAAAAACTGGACTAAAATGAATTATTTAAATGAAAAATTATTATTTTGTAATTTAATATTGTATCAAACTTAGTGTATTTAAAAAACTTTTTTTATATTGATGGTTTTGTATTTTGTTTTGTATATTGATGGAATTAATTTAATGTAGGTAATTCTATTTATAATAGCAATGTCATGTAAATTTATTTAGACTTACCTAGTATAACACTCCTTGTTATAAGATGGTGAATTAATAAAATCTGAAATCTGAAAATCTTTTTTGTGAATTAACAACAAATTTCTGATTTTTTCCTTTACTTGATCTACAAGATACGGATTCCTAAAACTTATTGAATTAGGTACCTACGGGAATAGGTAAACTGCATAGAAATAAAACTATAGAATGGAATAGAAAACATTGTTTTTTTATTCCATTCTATAGTTTTTGTAATGTATATCCTTTAAATTTTTTTTAACAAATTTTGTGAAAAAAAATGTAAAGGATATACATTACATTGCTTAAATAACTATTATATTAAATGTAACACAAAAAGTGCCACAGCAGCATGAAGCGCTGGTTTTCAGCGGTGCCCGGGTGAAAAGTGCAGCGCTACTCGCAACACCAATCACATAAGTACCTAAATTATATCACTTCACAAAACCTATAAAAAACCTGTAAACCACTATTTAAAAAGACTAAAGTTCTTCCCTTGCCATGTTTGTACATTAGAGAAATTTGCATTTTTGTAAGACAATATCCATATTATTTCAAAACTAAGGAAGAAGTTTTATTATGCCAAATCATCATTCTACGCTTTTCGCCAGAAATTCGTTTTGCATGGCAATTAAGATATTTAATGTGTTACCAAAGGAATTAAAGGACTTGCCAATGACATTGTTTAAAAATAGACTCAATAAAATGGTTACTGACTCATTGTTTTTATAGCGTGCAGGAATATTTTAATTTTAAACAGGGAAGACATTTTTAATTTTAGTATAATTCATAATAATTATAATAATTTAATTTCATTTATAATCATTATTGTAATATTATTGTAAATAGGTAGGTTTATTAAAATTCACACACCAGTCTAGCTACTGGTAGTATTACATTGATACCACTGATACAACAACAACATTGTTATATTTGACATGTTTTATGTGAATAAATATTTCTATTCTTTCTATTCTATTCTATATTTATACATAAACTACGTTTAGGTATCAAAGTTATTTTGTTATTTTTATTATCGCACGCCGCCAGTGCGTCCGTTATACGTTGCCAGAGTCAGTTGTTTTTGGACGCCTGAGGTAGCCCGGTGATTCCGAGCACCCCCTCCTGCCCCGCCGTTACCATAGCAGCTGCCATGGCCAGGAATAGCGAGGCGGCGGCGGCCGGGAAGGGGGGGCCATTTCCTGATTCGTGTCTTTATTGGGGGTAATGCCCATAATCGATCCCCAACTCGCATGCCCCACGCTGGGCATGGTGGAATTGTTCTGCAGAGGGTGCTGCTGTTTGTCCACTTCAATATTTTTTATGGTACTAAAGTATAAGAAGTGAAAAAGAAACCATAACGTTGTTAAAATGTTAATTTTTGACTTGGTGCAAAACTCGTCCCAAGCTTTTTTATCCTATAAACTAAATAATCTGATATTTTATGGTAAGCCTATTGTCGAAGGATTTCACATGTGTTGGTCAACATTATGGCACATACATGATGGACAATGTGTGCGCTTTCCTCAGAGCAATAACTAAAGTTATTGCTCTGAGGCGCTTTCACAAACCTATACTTACTAGTATAGGCACAAACCGTTCGCCAAGGTATTGGCCAAAATTAATATGGCAATACAGAGACTCGGGGACGGAAGAAATCGCCTAGCTTCGATCGTGGAGAGCTTGTAATAATCCATCCACGTTGGAGGTAGAGTTCCACACCAGGCTTAGACAATTTAACCCGACACCAGGTCATGAGTCTGGACTTATTAAGCCCAGACTCATGACATTTTTATAATTTTTTTACTAAAAATTCTATGTGTATGGGTGGAACCACATAGAATTTTTTCACTAAGCCTATGGGTGGAACCAAGGAAGGTGGAACTGCAGGCTGATCATGCAAGGCTAATTTTAACGTAGCGCGCTAAGTGCGCTAATACTAACGCGCTAGTAGGTTTACCGCGTTAGTTTTTCAACTTCAACTTCTTTCCTCTAATTCCGTCCAATTCGGTATGATGAACGAATGAATGAACGATCAAAGTGTCAATTGTCAAATTACCATACTGTCAAAGTACAAGTAACATGAATTGTCAACTTCTATGAAATAGGTGGGGGGCAATTCCGAGTATCACGTGATATTTATCGAGTGATACGCAGTATCACGGGATAAAATGTCAAGTGATAAGTATCAATCTTTCGATGATATATCGAGTGCCGCCAAAAAATGCATTTTCGTGCACTCTTCGATATTTCTAGCATAGACAATTTGATTTCATTATGTCTTGTCATTACATATTTGAACTTCAACTTCTTATTTATCGCAAATAAAATATTTGAATGTCATAATTCCATACTTTACGAATGTCAATATCTGTCATGTACCTATAGTTTGTGTTTCGTCAGTAATTCAAACTTAGTTAATCTTTATCTGAATCTAGAAATTTTAGCAACAACTGTCAACATTTGAAACTACAGATAAGTTAGTTAATGTTGCAACTTTTAATTTGAAGCTGGCATAATTTGAAATAATGTTGTTTGTCAAAGACGTATACGATTATAATAGCTGACGGACGACATATCTGGTGTGTCAGAATAGCCGTGCGCAGGGGGCGAAATGAAAATCTAGTCAGCAGGCAACACCGTTTACAATATTTACCATAATTTCGTTTGGGTGCCCCGCGCGCTTATGGAAGTGGAAAAATGGAATTTATATCACCCCTGACTCCAGAAATTATAATGATGCAAAAAGCAATTTTAATTAATAGGTACATTCAATAACAACTAGAGAAACTTGTATTGCACATTGCACTAATAATCTTTGACTTAAGTTGAGAAGCAAGGAACACCGTGAAATTATTTGAAACATCAAACAAAACAAGCAGAGACTAAAGAAAGTGAGCGACAGAGAGATATGAATGATGTTCTTCTTTCACTCTTCGATAATGCGAACGAGTGCCTAGGACGTTGCATATCGAGCAACTTAGGTATCTAAAAAAAGCCCTCGATAAATATCGAATTGCAGATGTTGAGAATACGCTTGTTTGATTCGAAGCAATCACTCGATCGATATTTTGTGACAGTTGTTGCCGTATTTATGTATGAGTAGATATATTGCGAGAATTGCCTCTCTAATCTCATCTAGATGTACTAAAATAAACAAAACAAATAATATGCCGGCACATCGATGGACGTCAACCATCGAGTTAGAATACTATAGAGTAACAATCACAGAAATAAAATGTCCGCGCCAAAACTCTGCACAACCTACGCTACGTGCAGAGTTTTTGTTTAGTTGTACGGCGACCGCAGTCCTCGTACAACGTTCGCAATGCCAAAGTGTTCGGTGATTTCCTGCCCAAATAACAGCAACTACGTGCAAAAAAAGGATGGTGTTTCGTATTTTAGGTAAGTATCATAACAATTTTATGAATTTATGTATCCACAGTACGTATTTTCATGTTAATTTCAATAATTTTAAATATTTTCTGCAAAATAAAATGCTCACAGCTTGACCTTGGCACTTCGTAGGCGTATCTCTTTTACACGTTAAGCAAATATGTAAGAGTAAAAGAGAAACAAAGTCTCGCGTGAGCTTGTGACGAGCACACTGTGTTCCAATGACAAAACTGTGGAGTTCATTGATACTTAATATTTTTACGAATTTTAAATTAATTATTATACTTAATAATATTACCATGTTGATAAATGCTTCATTTTTTCCGAACAAAAAGTAGATGAGTCGATAGCTTTCTATAATTTTATAGTGTAAATTACAATATTTTGTCAGTAGGTTAAAAATAGTAAGTACCTAATAAAACTCATAATACATACAGATTAATTTGTTTTATTTAAAATTATTTGCACCCCCGTGTTTTCCGGCATAAAAAGTAGGTACTGTGGTAATAAGTGTTAGTCCAGAGTATAAGCTATCTTCATATTATAAGTGTGACTAGCTGCCCCGCCCCGATTCCTCCTCGCTAAATAATATAATTATAGCCTATGTCCATCCTGAAACCTAGATTCATTCTAAATATTGGTTAACATATTTTTTTAATCAGATGTTTAGTTTCGGAGTCCTCTTAGGTACATTATAAACTCACAAACTCACATACACATAATGATATCACAAATACGACCTATAATATTATTTAGTACAAATAGCGTCTCCACTCGCCCTGTTCCCTGTTCGTACGCGCATGGCCGTCGGTCATCTTCGGAAATCTTCGGTATGTCTTCGGTGCATTATTATGACATTGCGTACAAGCGACATTGAACATTATTCAACCAAGATAACGTCTTAATTCGCGTAAATGTCATTGTGAGCTATATAACAACAAATGTATAGGTATGTAGAACGGCGCTCGGACATTTTTTGAGTGCTGTCAGTTAGAGATTGGGACTCTATAGTATTCTAACTCGATGACGTCAACACAGACAGTACCTTACCATTTGTTTATTCCACCTAATAATGTTTTCTGATAATTAAATGTGGCAGAGTGACTCTACGGACATTCATTCCTACATCTCACAACAATATATACGATGATGTGATGCTGTGTTATTTGATGTAAAAGTGATGGTGAGCGAAAAGTGCCGAATTTATCATTCCACTCGTAAGTATAAGTTTGTTTGACTTCCAAATTTCATGACGCATTCGCATATTCATAAATACCTACATCCATATTAAATTAAAATATGTTTTTATTTGTTACAGATTTTCCAAAAACAATGAACCGTCTCATCGTAATGAAAACGTCTGCATTGGATAGAAGCCCCGGGTCACAAAGATTGGTTATCCCAAAAAAAACAAGAATTTGTAGCAAATATTTTAATGAACATCTTTTCATAAAAAAGAAACAGCAGAGGAGCTGTTCCAAAACTGGTAAGTAAAATATATAAATACACAACTAATGGCTTAGTGCCACAGTGGGTAAGTCTTTTTGAGACTTCGAGAAAAAAATATTCATACCATTTGTGTTGTAGTCTACCTATCTACCAATCAAATATATTTAAATGGTATTGGGATTTGGTGTGACTAATACTTGCCATATTTATAGTAGGTAGGCACTATTTTATAATATTCATATTTATCCTTCAACGTTTTATTACAGGCATGTAAGATAAATACTATGGAAAAGGTATGTGAGGAAAATCATGAAAACTTTGTAAGAGAAATACAATCCAGAACAAACACACAGTGTAAATTAGTAAGTAGTTATAACAAAGTGTATGAACAATTAATTTACCTAATTTATTATGTTCATGTTATTTTCATAAAATAGTATTTAGTACTAATAATATTAATATTATTGAATATAAGTACATTTTCATAAGTTGGATAAGCAGTTGATTTGTGATTTATGGAGAATAAATATGGATATATTGTCATATGACAGGTTTATCTGAAGTAGTTATAATGTAAAAGTAAAGCAATCTATGCCTAGGTCTATTATTTTATCAGGCAGACCATCTTGGTTCAATACCTGTGTAATATTAAATTACTTAGCAGAAATGTGATTTCCGTCTTGTGATTTTGGTTGATTTGTAAAAGTATTTTTAAAGAGTTTGAAATTATTTCTACACATAGTGGCGGTGGTAATAAATACAATATATCATTGATACCTAAACGTAGTTTGTGTATAAATATAGGTTTTGTTTGTTATTTATGTGATCGGTGTTGCGAGTAGAGTTGCACTTTTCACCCTGGCAACCGCTGAAAACCAGCACTGCTATGGCACTAGAGCAGCATGAAGCTGAGCTGGTGACCTTTTTGTGTTAAATTTAATTTATTATTAGTTATTTAAGCAATGTGATATAAATCCTTCAAATTTTGTTTCACAATTAAACCTATTCTATACTAATTTTAGTTTTATTTACATGCAGTTTACCTATTCCCGCATATTTAGGTACCTAATTCAATAAATTTTAGGAATCCTTTCTCATTAAATAAATTATTAAATCAAAAATTAAATTAAAATTATTTTATTTCAGACAACAATGATCTATAATTTGTTAGTAATTTTGTATGCTAAAGTGCCCTTAAAATTAGTGTTATTATTTCGAACTTAATTAAGTACAATCAAATTAAATTGGACTAAATTAAAATGAAATAAAATTAAAAAAATACCTACTTACATTAAATAAGAATATTAAATTATGTTAACATTAATTAATTAAATTACTTGATTTATAAATTTCTGCCACATTGGCGAATCAATCCTACCTACAATGGTTTGTAGGATGCTATTGGGGCTGTCCCGCACTCACGCATCAAGGACGCCGTCTTTTTCTGGAGGATGGCAGCAAAACCATCCGTTTCATACTCTGCAAACATCCCGATGCACTGCAGAAACGAGGCAGTCCCAACATCATCCTAAAGATATTATTATATGTATTGCACACGCAGGGTCTCTAGCAACCTTTTGGTGTAACTGGCCCATAGGTTCTTATGAGAAGTAGTCTTGTAGCTCAAGTAAAGGAAAAAAAAAAAGAAATTTGTAGTTAATTCACAAAAAATGTTTGATTTATTTTAATTACACATGATAATTGTTAACCAAATCAGATTTTTCTGTGAACTGTGGGTCTGAGTAAATTTCTGTGCTTATGAGTATGTACACAAATTTGTACGGAACCCTTGATGTGCGACTCTAACTCGCACTTGACGTTTTATTAATATTAAAATACCACCTCCGCAACCTCAATAGCTTAGGTATCATGGTCCACTGCTGGACGCAGGCCTCCCCCTCATTTTTTTATTCCATGAGGGGTAATGCCCATAATCCTCACGCTGGGCATGCAGGTTGGGGATCACAGTTCGGTGGTAGATCTATTCTGCAAGAAGCGCTGCTGTCCGCCCCCCGGTGTCGCGAGTCAATGGACGTGCTGCTTCCACTGCTGCAATTTCTCTTTCCTCTTCAAGGTCCTCTTGAGGTAGAACCCTTTTAAATCAGAATATGTTTTAGTTTTACGATAATATTTTATTTATGTAGTCAAAATAAAATACTATTGTTATAGAATGTTATATATAACACTGAGTATCCGGCAGTTAACATCAACAATCTAAAATGAAAATGTATAGTTCATCATGCATTAAAATAAAGAAGAAAGACCTAGTAGGTGTTTATCATTGTTAAGAATCAACATACCAACTGACAGTTTATAGAATAAATACACTTTCTATTTTTATATTGTGCAGATTGTGGCTTTTTGGGGGAAACTATGGCTATTTATAGCCCCTAGCACATTATCTACCCCATATTTGACAAGGAAACCATCAGAAATTTCTTTCCGTGTCCTGGGGACACTCACGACACATCCACTTGGGCAGTAATCTGAAATCAAAAGATGATGTGTATACAGGTCATTGTCACTAACAGATACCTGTTATGAAAAGGAATGTTTATCTCTGAAATTTACAAAACCACTAATTCCATAAATAATTTTACTTATATGAACCTAATAAGGTAGATTAGGTTCATAATAGTAAAATTATTTATACTTGAGTTCTTTATAATGCCAGACAGAAGTTAGTAGATATACTTATATTCGAATTACAGCATGAGTGAAATGCTTCAGAAAATATGATATGGTTGACTGCCCTACGCACAACCCCCCTTCCGGTCTGTTCCTCACTGATAACTGCTATCCGCAATAAAACGAAGGTCAATTAGGACCTGTGAGGCATCACATTAAGGCAGATAATTTAGGAGTCTACACTGCTAAATACAAACCCTTTACCTCAGTCAGTACCTACCTAAAAGGGCAGTAATTTATTACTGACTGAGACTTTATAGACTAATATGTAAGAAAGTTACAGCAGGTAAATGTGGGTATTTTACTACCTATCCATCCCTAGTAAACTCACTTTTATATGCACTGGTACCCCTTCTCTGCGGGCAGGCTTGTGATCAATTTCGAGCTGCTTGGTAACATACATTGCCATTGCTTTGTTGGCTCTAAAGAGAGAAACAAATTCAGCCTCTGGGAGTTCACAAGGGTTGCTTGCGTCTCGCAGAGCTCTTCGCTCCAACCGCCTTCGTTTGCTTCTGTTCTGACCCTACGCCGCCGTCGCCACATTTGAATGAATAACTACGTAGAAATCCATTTCCACTGTAAAACCATTATGTAGGTAATCTTGAAGGTTTTAGTATTTACCTAGCTACCCATGGATGCATGCGCAATTCTATTATTATTTTTACATACCTATATTATTAGGTATTCTATCTTATTTTCTTTTACTACTGTATTTGTAACCAACCAACAAAAAGCAAAAGGTCAATAATCACATGTTTGTTTACATGCGGCCATATTTGTATACCGCGTTAATTTTATCCGCCTACAAGTCGACCCGGATAAATTTTTGTACCAATTTCCACTGCCGGCGTTTATTTTCCAAGAATTAAAGCGCCTTAGCGCGCTTAGTGGTAAATAAACGCGCTAAAATGCTATCTAAACGCGTTATCTTTTTATTAGCACCTTTTTGACATTAATCTGACATAAAAGCGTGTTAAAATAGGGGTTCATTCAGATAATTCGCTGCATTTCCAATGAAATAAACGCCAAGAAAAAGAAGTTGATGTTGATATCGAAGCAAAATATTAACACTAACGCGCTAATATAAGCGCACTTAGCGCGCTACGTTAAAATTAGCCTTGCATGATCAGCCTGCTGGAACCTTGGAACAAACAACAAGCATGACATTTTGAAGCTGCGTTCGTGTAAAGTTTGACATCCGTAGAATATTTATGACAATTAAGTGTGGACTGTGGGTGGGTGGTTTGAGGTTGAGGTGTGGTTTGACTGAGGGTTTGACTTGACCGTGACACAACCACCACCAACCAAAACCAAACCAACCACCAAAGAGAATAAAACCACTACGTTATTCCATCGTTATTCCAATCCAACCACTAACTTTAGTACTATACTTATAAATCTGTGCCACCAGCAAAGAAAATAAACTTTGTGGATATTGTAATTATTTCTCCGAATAAAAAAATAATGGTAAGTATAGATTTGGCACTATTTTGAAACGAATTTTCATCCTAGAAACTAATAAAATGTACATGATTTTATTTTAGGCAGGCTATTCCGAAGACCAGTTGGCAGGTGAGTCAACTTAATTGTTAATAGGTAGGTAGGTAAATGTAGAATGATAAATACTTGTTGCCTTATTTACCCAAACAGCAAGGAAAGAACAATTATAGAAATATAAATAAGGGTTTGGTGTAACCCTCAGTGTGCGCAACATCGTAAGGTGAGTTAGTTACTGCGAGCCAGGCTCAGGTCGCGGAGTCGCAGGGCGAGCGTCTAGTCGAGTGAGTCACGTCAATCAACGTGCTTCCAAAAGCGGTGGCTACAAGCGCCCTAGTTTCCATATAAGGCCTGCATTTTTAAAGTAACCAGGTGTGTTACTGTGAGACGTGCCGCGCCCGTCGCCACTCGCGTAGCCTGTGTCCCGTGCCGCGTGTCGTGCTCCACACCATGTTCATGTACGAGCCTCCTACTAAGCTGAAGCTCTCCTCTGTTGAAGGTTGGTACACTCTAGAATACCTATGCCAAGTTAATGTGCAGTATCAGTGGATCCCTCCCTGGTGTGAGATCACAGAACAATATTGCTGTAACGAGTGCGAGATGCACTGCTACTGTAGGTACATGACCCACCTAGGTATGTCATTTACTTTTCACAAACCTTCGTGGTCTAAATGACTTGCTTTCTAATGTTGTTGTTACATGATGCCGATAATTTTTAGTTCCATTCTGATCTAGGACGATAGGCATTCTGATTGATATTCAGCTACAGTAATTTACAGGCTCTGTACCTGAAAGGTGACAACGGGACCCTATTACTAAGCTTCTGCTGTCTGACCCTCTGAATCTGCTGTCTGAATGTCATGAACCGTAAAAGAAAATTTACACAGTATGTTTTTCTCTTGCCATAACAGTCTCCTTAAATCTCCCCATTAAAAATGATTTGTGGCTGACTTTTGTCAAGGCTGTATCTCTCTATCTGTAATAATAAGTAGCCAGTTGTAATTTTGACAGGGTGTGTATTAGAATGGAGTGAGTTTGACTGAGTTTACAATTTTGACAGGGTGTGTATTATTAGGATGGAGTGTTTAACTGAGTTTACAATTTTGACAGGGTGTGTATTATTAGGGTGGAGTGTGTTTGACTGAGCTTACAATTTTGACAGGGTGTGTATTAGGGTGGAGTGTGTTTGACTGTGTTTACAATTTTGACAGGGTGTGTATTATTAATTTATTAGGGTGGAGTGTTTGACTGAGTTTACAATTTTAACAGGGATGTATTATTAGGGTGGAGCGTGTTTGACTGAGTTTACAATTTTGACAGGGTGTGTATTATTAGGGTGGAGTGTTTGACTGAGTTTACAATTTTAACAGGGATGTATTATTAGGGTGGAGTGTGTTTGACTGAGTTTACAATTTTGACAGGGTGTGTATTATTAGGGTGGAGTGTGTTTGACTGAGTTTACAATTTTGACAGGGTGTGTACTAGGGTGGAGTGTGTTTGACTGAGCTTACAATTTTGACAGGGTGTGTATTATTAGGGTGGAGTGTGTTTGACTGAGTTTACAATTTTGAAAAGGTGTGTATTATTAGGGTGGAGTGTGTTTGACTGAGTTTACAATTTTGACAGGGTGTGTACTAGGGTGGAGTGTGTTTGACTGAGCTTACAATTTTGACAGGGTGTGTATTATTAGGGTGGAGTGTGTTTGACTGAGTTTACAATTTTGACAAGGTGTGTATTATTAGGGTGAAGTGAGTTTGACTGAGTTTACAATTTTGACAAGGTGTGTATTAGGGTGGAGTGTGTTTGACTGAGTTTACAATTTTGACAGGGTGTGTATTATTAGGGTGGAGTGTGGTTGACTGAGATTACAATTTTGACAGGGTGTGTATTAGGGTGGAGTGTGTTTGACTGAGTTTACAATTTTGACAAGGTGTGTATTAGGGTGGAGTGTGTTTGACTGAGTTTACAATTTTGACAAGGTGTGTATTAGGGTGAAGTGAGTTTGACTTGGTTAACAATTTTTAAGAAATGTAAATCTCCTATGTCATGAATTGTTGACTGTATGTATGTAATGTAAAGGCTTAATTCTTACCGAAAACCAAAAGTCCACAACTTCAGTTAAAGGTGGTCACTATGAAAGTAATTTGTGAATACAATAAATGTTCACCTCTAAGGTATTCCTGCACATTAAATAAATAAATAAATAATGCTGGGCAATTAACACATTAATGTGTTATTGTAACTATATGTCATAATAATTATATCCCGACCCACTGTCAGGTGTTACCGTATGTGTATATGCCCTATATTGTAACTATATGTATATTGTAACTATATGTCATAATAATTATATCCCGACCCACTGTCGGGTGTTACCGTATGTGTATATGCCCTATATTGTAACTATATGTATATTGTAACTATATGTCATAATAATTATATCCCGACCCACTGTCGGGTGTTACCGTATGTGTATATGCCCTATATTCAAGAAAATAGACTGTGAATAAGTGTATTTAATTTATTTATTTCCGTTACATAACATACATAACATAACAGAGTCAAGTCAAAACAACAATTGTTTTATAAAAAATAAACAATATTATAAAAATCTCAAACAACTTCATAAAATTCTTAAAATATATTATGAACTAACATAAAACTGTTGATTAAAAAGTAGTAGTACTTACAAAGAAAATAAACATGACATAAATTTATCGATGTGGTAAAAAGGGTTATGGAATAAATAAATAAATAATGCTGGACAATTCACACAGCATTATCTAGCCCCGGGCTAAGCAGAGCTTGTGTTATGGGTACTCGATTTATTTATTTACTTTAATTAATACGGTAACACCAATTACCTACATTAATCATAGGACAAGATAACTGTTATACATTTATACATAATACAATATGTACATTACATAGATAGATATTTTATATTATACATAGAAAACGACCAGAACACCCGGAACAAATATTTATCCCAATGAAATTAGGTAAATTAAATGAATGTGCATGGAGTGTGAAAAGAACAAAGTCAAGTTGAATGAATATGCATGGAATGTGAAAAGAACAAAGTCAAGTTGAATGAATATGCATGGAGTGTGAAAAGAACAAAGTCAAGTTGAATGAATGTGCATGGAGTGTGAAAAGAACAAAGTCAAGTTGAATGAATATGCATGGAGTGTGAAAAGAACAAAGTCAAGTTGAATGAATATGCATGGAGTGTGAAAAGAACAAAGTCAAGTTGAATGAATATGCATGGAGTGTGAAAAGAACAAAGTCAAGTTGAATGAATGTGCATGGAGTGTGAAAAGAACAAAGTCAAGTTGAATGAATATGCATGGAGTGTGAAAAGAACAAAGTCAAGTTGAATGAATGTGCATGGAGTGTGAAAAGAACAAAGTCAAGTTGAATGAATATGCATGGAGTGTGAAAAGAACAAAGTCAAGTTGAATGAATATGCATGGAGTGTGAAAAGAACAAAGTCAAGTTGAATGAATATGCATGGAGTGTGAAAAGAACAAAGTCAAGTTGAATGAATGTGCATGGAGTGTGAAAAGAACAAAGTCAAGTTGAATGAATATGCATGGAGTGTGAAAAGAACAAAGTCAAGTTGCGTCTTAGAGTAAGTTACCTTTAAAATGATTTATAAGGCAAGCTTCCACCCCGGCCGGCCCCGCTGATCGAGAACAGCGGTGAAGTGAGAGTGAGAGTGGGTACGCCGCACAACACGGCGGACGGCGCGTCGTCTCCTTCACGCTGCGGAGTGCGTCACGGCTAGACAATCGACTTGTCTGAAGACAACGTCAACTTTGGCAGCTGCGACAAACTCGACTGACCGCTTCTCCGCATTGACGGTCGACGCTGCGTCGTGCGTGAGGCAACGTTGCGTTGGAGCCGCTGACCGCAGCGTTGTGCGTTGGATCTTGTGAGCAAAGCTTTATGTGGAGTCGGGCGAGTGAAAGTGAGTTTGGTTGCAGAGTTCCAGGAAGCGTTCCAGCTGTTCGACTCGCGCGGCGACAACAACATCCACGTGGCACAGATCGGGGACGCGCTGCGCGCGCTCGGACAGAACCCCACCGAGTCCGACGTCAAGAAGTGCACGCTGCACCTGAAGCCGGACGAGCGCATCTCCTTCGAGGTGTTCCTGCCCATCTACCAGGTGCGTCTCTGTCAGTGTCGAGTGTGCACCTCGAGCCCAGCCCGCTAACCGCACCGCCCTCTGTCCGCAGGCCATCTCCAAGGCGCGCAGCGGCGACACCGCCAACGACTTCATCGAGGGCCTGCGCCACTTCGACAAGGACGGCAACGGGTTCATCTCCTCTGCCGAGCTGCGCCACCTGCTCTCCACGCTCGGAGAGAAGCTCAGCGACGACGAGGTGCCTGTGACACTCTCTTTGTGCCATGCCAAGTGCCAAGTGCCAAGCCTAGCCGCTCTCACTCTGCCTTGGGTCCGCTCCTCATGAACCCACCTGTCCTCCAATTTCGGCTTATCCTTCAGTTTGGCTGGGTTGAGGAGGGGGCAGCCAGGGCAGATACTTAAACCAGTGTACTCTTTGGAGGCGCGACTAGCTTTTTCTTTTCTAATTCTAAAAAAATGTTTTTTGCTTTTTATGATTTTTTTAGTACTTAGTCAAACCTGAGTTGGTCCAATAAAAGTTTTTGATCTGAGTCTGCCACAGGAGTCTGCCTACTCACATAAAAGTTTTTGATCTGAGTCTGCCACAGGAGTCTGCCTACTCACTAAATTTAGGATAAGTATTTTCTTTTGTTGACAATTTCCCGTTTTCCAGCTACCCCGGTTAACGCATTAACCAGCTAACCTGCACCACGGTGCAGCAGTGCTGGACCCGAGGGGCATGTGCGTCGTAGCTCACGAATGTGTTCAGTACAAGCTCTGAACAGCGTCGTTTTCACCTGCCTGGTGCAGCGCGCGAACCTGCGGGCCAGCATGTTTATTTTATTTATTTATCTTAGGGAAACAAAAAGCTTTAGAATTAGAAAATGTTCGCACTAATGCATAATGCCCTACGTTCATGTCCTCCTGCTGCCGTACCGCGGAGGAGCAGCGCGGGCGGCGCTCCTGCTGCCGTACCGCATGTTGTATTGTGTATAGTATAAGTAGAGTTACTAACCCCCCCCCCCCCCCCCCAGGTGGAGCAGCTGCTGCAGGGCCAGGAGGACTCGCAGGGGAACATCAACTACGAGAACTTCGTGCACCTCATCATGCAGGGCTGAGCGCCGGCGCCCTGCTGCTATCCGTGTGCACGGAGGAGAGGGTGGTGGGACGCCGGGGGCGGGGCCGCGCTGCCTTCTCGCACTATTTAACGACTCATTAAATACTTATATATTTCCTAAGTTATGTATGTAGGCTCCGCTCCGGCCCCGCTCCGGCGGCGCCCGCGCGGTCCCACCGAGGTTCCATCTCGTCTGCATTTATATTGGGTGTGCGCGTCGCGGCGCCTCACGACGTCTCACGACGACGCCTCACAACGCCTCACGACACCTCACGACGCTCGTAGGACCGTTTCTTTCCAATTCATTATTCCAAACTTTATATTTATGTAAGCAATGTAATTTTATACATTATTTTTAGGGTTCCGTACCTCAAACGGAAAAGAGGAACCCTTATAGGATCACTTTGTTGTCCGTCTGTCCGTCTGTCAACCCTCTTTTCTCAGAAACGCGTGGAGCTATCGAGTTGATATTCACATCATAAACAAAAGCTCGTAACCGTTTATGTAAAAAAAAAATTAATTTCCAAGGGAATCACATGCACACAAAACCTATAGGGTACTTCCCGTTGACCTAGAACCATGAAATATGGCAAGAAGTAAGGTCTTGTAGCACAAGTAAAGGGAAAAATCTGAAAACTGAAAATTTGTAGTTTATTCACAGAAAAAAAATATTTAATCTCGCCATGGACCAAAAACCTATATGGTACTTCCCATTCACCTAGAACCATGAAATTTGGCAAGAAGCAAGGTCTTATAGCACAAGTAAAAGGATAAATCTGAAAACCGTAAATTTGTAGTTTATTCACAGAAAAAATAATTTTCGAATCTGGCCATGGACCAAAAACCTGTAGGGTACTTTCCGTTGACCTAGACCCATGAAATTTAGCAAGAAGCAATGTCTTAAACTTAACTTAAACACAAGTAAAGGAAAAAATCTGAAAACCGTAAATATGTGGTTTATTCATAGAAAATAGTACATTGTTACCCCCTAGCCCCTAGGTCCAACCCTAGTTGGACGTTACTTATTTAGTCTCGGGACTACGCGCCAATAGTTCGAGGGACTTAATAAGTTACGTCATAATCGTTATCAAATCACTAAATTATTGTGCCTTATTCGTCTGGGTTGATTTCTTTGCTGAAGAGTAGGAGTTTGTATTTGTACGGAACCCTTGATGCGCGAGTGTAACTCAAACTTGGCGTTTTATTAATACTAAGAGTATGTTACATTAATACATGTAATTATAGAAAATACGTTTATGATTTACGATAAAAATAATAATAATTTATGTTCTTAAATTTGAGTTTCCTTCTATATCATGATCATCTTTGGTGTCGATTCTGTTGGGCTTAGGATGACCTAAATATACCTAAAATTAGTTAAAATTAGATTTAGAAATGTCAAATAGACGAAACCTATTTTATGTTTTAAATTTTAGTTTGACTCTAAAACTACCCAACTTAGATAAATTAGCTTAAACCGTATTCTGTTGTACCACTTTTTACCTAAAATTAGAAATGTCAACTCAACAAAAGTGACGTCACGGTGGTCAGTGAAGGCGCAGCTGCTCGCACTTAAAGATCCATTTAAAAATACGTAACTTATGTACATAGTTCCAAGTTATGTAATAGAGTGCATAGTACATAGTGTGGTGCATGTCTAGTGTCTGGTGCTGTTTTTAAGACAATATTCGCAGTGAAATAAGTTTAATTGGCAAAACAATTACTTGAGGACAAAGTGAGTCATTAAATATCCACCCCCAATTTCTGAAGACAGTCATATTTACAAATAACTCCGTCAATTTTTTCACTGATCTCGGCTGCCTAATTTAACGTATCGTGTTTAACCACTCACTGCCACACCACACACTAACCACTCACTGGCTCAGCAGTATGCGTATCGGCTGCCGCATGAACGGTGTAAGCATAAACAACATTAGTTATGCCGATGACATGGTGCTGCTGAGTCCGACGATTGGTGGGATTAGAGAGCTCTTAAAAGTATGTGAAGCCTACGCTGTTAAGCATGGGCTCATATACAATGTTGAAAAAACAGAATACATGGTCTTTAAGGCCGCCGGTAAATGTCCTGATACTAAACTTGATATTACTCTGAACGGCATGAATATTAAGCGCGTATCCAAGTTCAAATATCTGGGACATTATAGTGACCGACGACCTTAAAGATGATGAAGATATTGAAAGGGAGCGTGCGTAGGGCTATGTCGGTCCGAGGTAATATGCTGGCTCGCAGATTTTCCCGTTGTACTGAACAAGTTAAAATCACGCTTTTTAAGGCTTACTGTCAGAGTTTTTACACGGGAGGTCTGTGGGTCCGGCATACCAAAAGGTCGATGGACGCCCTACGAATCCAATACAATAACATTATTTCGGATGATGTTGCGACTGCCCCGGTTCTGCAGTGCATCGGGAATGTTTGCGCAGTATCACACTGATGGATTTCATGCCATCGTGCGCAAGAAAACTGCGTCCTTGATGCGCAGAATACGAGACAGTCGCAACCACATCTGGGGGACTGTGGCAGATGGATTATCATCTTCACTCTGGAGACACTTTGTGGTGAGGGTGATTAATGAAGGAACATATTTCCTTCATTGAGTATCCTCGGCTCAGTTATGTTCCTGTCACGGTTCTCTTGTAAGTATGTCTTTTGATATTATCTTCTATTTTTAATTTTGTGTTTTTAAATTGTATATTTTTTCTTATGTATTTTTTGTCGTAAATCTATGGACTATGTGTTGTCTGAAATAAAACCATTTTATTTATTTAACGCGCACTTGTAAAATCTACTGTTTCCCACTGACTTTTTATTCGATACTTATTGATCGCTTCGTACGCCATCTGTTAACGAATAGCAAAACTACACGCAGTTTCATTGATTGAAGACATCGATTATTTGATTGTTGCCAGCGCCATCTATGACAAGTAGCAGGGGTATTTGTGCCACACAATGGACCTCATAATAATTTCTTCTGCTTTCGTACAGATACTAGTATGACCTGTACCACAGATAATAATATAATACCTATAATAGGTATTATATTATCTGTGGTACAGAGCAAGATGGTTAAATGCGTTGCTTGCGGCAAGTTCATGCCGAAAGATGGCGTTAAATGTCCACAATGTAACAGCTTGAGCCATTATGAATGTGTTTGCATTCCGGTGGGGGCGATAGTCGCAGAAACATGGAGATGCGGAGAATGCCAGGCCCGTGCGCCGAAGGGCAGGGACACCGCCACGCCCGTACGAGGCGCTCAGGAAAATTACTCGGTTTGTGTGACCAGCCCTATGGCTCTTGATGAAACAGCCCTTAACATCACTGCGGAGTTCGACACCCAAATGAATTTGGAAATGAGCCTGCACGCGATTAGGGAGGACTTCTTCGCAGAACTAAGGTCATTCAAGGAAGAGATGCGATCATTTATTATTATTAAATACAACTCACCGATCATTTATTGCATGCTTGATTTTGAAATGCTGGGGCTAGGCTGGTATGAGGGGGATGGTTTCTCCTTTTGAGAAGGCAGTTGTTCTTCACAACAACTGATTGTGGTTGGAAGCCATCGAGCAGCCAAGTCAAGCCAAGGGCCTTGCTCGACTCTACGGTACGATTTCCCCGAACGTGCCCGTTCGAGCCTTACGCGAACCAAGCAGCAAGCAAATGATTTTTGACGAAGGTAGATCATAATTAATATCCAACAATCGTATCACAACGAGCTAAAAAATTCCTTCCATTCCAATTCCAATAAAAAGCATAGCTAGATATTACCTCTGTGAAGTTGGCCGCCACACTTTGTCTTTTTACGATTTCGATATTGCTAATCGTTTGTGAATCGTTTGAGAGGGTTTGAGAGAAAACTAAAATCGTTTGAGAGTTAATAATTTTTATGTAAAAACGTTTTTAATTTTTAGTGTGAACTTGGCCGCCATTTTGGCAAAAATGTACTTGGACGTATAATTTTTGTTTCATTCGTTTGAGAATCGTTTGAGAGAGATTGAGAGTTTTCTTTCCTTTGTTAATTTTTTCATTGCAAATGGCGGGGCAGGGTATGGTGGCATACTTCTTAGTTTATGGGGGGATGACAATAAAGTTTCGATTCTCTAAGGTTGCAATACTGTAGGTTGATATAATAGTTAGTACACACCAAAGATCCTAGGATCCTACGTTCCGAGGTATACTATAATCTTTGGTACACACAGTAAATACCGATATTAGAGAAGTAGGTACATAGAGGAGTAGAGATTTTAGAATATTTATCATGGTTGGTTTATGATTATTAAGAGACATTTCAAAGTATTAATTTATATAATGGTACTATTATATTATGACCTAAGACTAGAAACCTGGACCATAGAAAACTATACTCCTAGCAGCTCCTAGCGGAGACCTGGACTATCACTTTTCTTTTCTAACTTTCTCGCTCGCCGATGTTTGACGAAGTTTAACGATGGCTGACACGATTCGTTTCGTTGGGACATTTTTTATTTCATTTATTTATTGCATCATATGGTAAATTTGTCACAACATAGTTGACTATAATAAACAATATGTACCTACTAGAGATGTAACGAATATTCGCATCCGCATTCGCATTCGCGAATATTCGCAGGATTTTCAATATTCGCATTCGCATCCGCATTCGCCAAAATCTATGCGAATATTTGGCGAATGTTGATGGGGCAAAAACTTACCTAATATATTTAAAAAACTGTTCTCTTTTACATGCGGAATTATAAAAAAAACTCTGCACATCTCGTAAATAGGGATGATGACAGTAACAAAAAGCATCATTATTATGTATTTACTAAATTAAATCAGAGCCATACATGACAAAACGCGTATTATAATTTTTATTTTGATCAAGATCAATTATTATTTTGATAAATAATATCTACAAAATACAATAATCCGCCATGACACGTTGAACAACAATTAGAGAACATGACACCCATGACGTCATGTGGTCACAAAGTAAAATGGAAGACACAGAATAACCACAGAAATAAGTAATTGTAAACGTATGACTTTCTTCAATCAATAGCTAGCTTCTTTGTTTCTTGACAATATTGTTAATACTTGTTTTATTATTTGATTGTATGTCTTATTTGTAAAGACATACTAATGAATATAATAAGGTAATTCTGTATCATAAAAATTTGTGCATCGACGTCATAGACAGTCGCCACGAGTATTGTAGCGTTTTAGAGCGAAATTTAAATTACATTTTTAAAAACTCAATTTTACCTTCAAAATCCATGTTTTTTGTAGAAATATGTTTTATTTTCTATTCAGTAGATGTTTAAAAATATCAAGGAGTACTCTCAAAATCAATCATCATGCTTATTACTATATTTAATAGGGCACTCTTATTGCTAATTCTTTAATAAGAACTTTGTAAGACTTAGATAAAAATTCACTGAAAAAAAAATGTTGAACTGACTTTGATTGGGTGACTAGTGTTTGTCCGTGGCTTTGCACGCGTTTCTACGAAATTAAAGAAACTAAACGTTTAATGTTTATTTTTTCCCTATGGGAACTAATTTGTGAGATCGAAAAATAGCCTAGCCTTTGCTTTGAATGACAATGTATTGATTATTCTAACCCAGGGGTTAAGGTAACCTTTTAATGGCGGGAACCACTTGACAAATTTATGGTTTGTTTTTGGCGTGCACAGACCTTGATCGGAGGACCTAGGACAAGGCCGTCTTTTATTTTTTATTATTATGTTATACTGGTTAATAATTAAATATGAATATTTTAAATATTAAAAAAACAAGTTAATTTCTAGTTACACCCAACCCAAACCTCATAAGCTAGAAATCCTAAATTTTAAGCATAGGAGTTTTGGAAATTACACCCCCAAAAGAAAAGAGGATTGAAGTTTTTTACGTGTTTCTTTTAACTCTAAGAAGTGGCCAAATTTGCTTGAAATTTACCAAAAATACAAAGGCGTTGAACACGTATTTCAGAATTTTCTAAAATATTAATGAAATGGTTAGGTATATGAAAGTTTAAGATTTATAGTTGGGCTCAGACTTAAAAGGGCTGTAACTTTCTAACACATAACGCTATTGTACTGAAATTTTCTGAGTATATAAAAAACAATAGATTGAAAAACGACTATCAGAAATTTTCAAGAAAACTCTTAATATGATAGTATGCGTTTTTCAATCCATTCTTTTTTATATACTCAGAAATTTTCAGTACAATAGCGTATTGTATTATATCGATAGCGTTATGCTTATGTAACTTTTAAACCAGTACCCCTATTTATAATTTTACATTTTGCATGTTCCGCATCTACTAGGTGAAATAAGTCTAAACGTGGTCTAAATTTTACTCATTGTTTTCATGGAGGCACTCATTTTTCCCAAAATAACATATAAAAGACAAACAAATCCAACTCCAACCGACAAATGTGTGGATAAAGATAGATAGATAATACTTTATTCATCACTAATTAATAAAAAAAGAGATTATTTTAAATTTTACATATAAAATAGAATAGCAATGGATTTGGCGGCCTTATCGCTTAAAGAGATTTCTTCCAGGCAACCAGAACAATTGGAAAAATAAAATAAAGGATGGCGGTGCTTTACAAACATAAAATAATAAACTTTAAATACTTATACACACTATACCTAATAAATAATCTATTACAATAATATATACAACAAATTAATTATATTTAGTAACTCTAAGGGACATGCTCAATAATCTACTGTGACATGACAACTAAATAGTAGTTATATACTTTCATTTTAAAAGCATGATGTGATGTAGCCTTCTTAATATCTACTGGCAAATCGTTCCAGAGTCTGATAAAAATATTATCAAACAAACAACGCGATTGGTAGACGAAGATAGCAATTATCAAACGATTCATCTTCTTAAATTTTTGCTCTGCATCTGTTTTGATACAATTTTGCCAATATCAGTTTCAAATTCTGTGGTTATCAAGGTTGTGAATTGTCGATGTCATGAATGAATGAAATAAACATTATTACTCGTACGTAATTGGTAGTTGAAGATAGCTTATAGCAAACGTTGGTAATTGGACAACGTGCGCGCCAATAAACAGTACGTGAAGTTGGCGGCAAGTTCAAAATACCAACATTCGCATTCGCATTCGCATTCGCGAATGTGAGCATCGAATACTCGCATTCGCATTCGCATTCGCGAATGTCGAAAATTTGACATTCGTTACATCCCTAGTACCTACACATTTAGGGTGTTGCAATGGGAGATGGCCAGATAATTTCTACAATTTTTAATATGTACGAAAGGTAGGTAGGTACCTACCTACCTATGGTATGAAAGGTAAAGGTAAAATAATAAGTTTATTTATTACAAGTCACCAAAAGTATCACTTAAAAATTCATTTAGCTCGTAATAGCATTTATTCAAAAGCATCTCTTTTTATTGACTTCATATTTAAAATTGAGCAAAATTATACAAGGACGAACGAAGCCTGTTTCAAATGACAAAATGAACCTTAGTTCCTAGAAAATAAGGATTTCCAATATTTTGGCTGTTTTAAACAGTTACATACAAAATTGTTTCTTTTTCAAGTTTTTCACTTATTAACGTTCCATGATATTTAGGTAGGTACCTACCTAACCTTTATTGCCGATAGATGCCTTATTTTTACTATCTGTACAAACTACCTATGTAACGTTTGAAATAAGTACCTATACCTAAGTCTTTATTACCTACCTATGTAAACTCGACGCCAAGCAAGTGAGTCTGTTTTGTGTCTTATTTTTTGTACAAACACTTTTACATCGAGCTTAGCTAGTGTAGTGTTTAGGTAATGACCTATTAGGTACCTACAAGTTTTGAGTAGAGACCATAGACATAGAATTTTTTCACTATAAGCCTATGGTAGAGACTGTATGCCTAATTATCTCTATCATTTCAGATTAGAGCAGATGCAGGGCATGCCATCAAATGGTAACAGTAAAACAGCTGAAGTATCTATCTAGATATAATGAAAATAGACAGTCATGAAGATGAATGCCTTTAATATTGAACCCAATTGTTTTTGTCAGGGACGAGGGAAATTTCACGGACGGAGTCTCAGTAAGAAATAAAGTGAAGCACTCAATAGACTGTCCATGCTCTGTACGTACGCGTACGCACTCACACATAGACGTCATAGTCTGTCCATCGTCCGCCATTACCACTTTAGACGCCTTCTGTAGTGCACTGATTAAAAAGAAATTTTAAAAGTGAAATATGCCTGTTTGTGCGGCTAAGTCTTGCTGAAATCACAGCCGTTTTGTCAAAAAAGAACACGAAATCACATTTCTCAGAAATGTTTCTTATTTTATCAACTTATTTCTTCGATTTAACGCAATATAATTATCAACAGAAAAGTTAGAATAAAAACCCAAATCACACCGGTGCTGCCAACATGTAAACAAGCAAAGAATGATGGCAAGAATTTTGAGCTATCATGGGCATCGACCGCATGGGTATCAATCGATAGCTCTGAAAATTCTGAATAAAACTGTATATTTTGTTTCTTAAGTTTTGTTCCGTGAAAAATTAAATTAATTTTTGAAAATGTGAATAAATCGCAATTTGGGCGAAGATAAGGTGATGAAAACTTGTAGAATCCGCCATTTTGTTTTTGACGTTGACAGTGCATGTTCACTTGACATCAATCAAGAAAAATGTCAAACGAAAAACCAAAATAAACAAAAAAATACGCTAATTACTAAAATGCGAAAATGAGGCAATTTGTTGTGTTGTATGATCATTTTGTAGATTTTTGCTGGCCTGGCCTGATTTCGGTGTACCTTTATGTTTATTTGATAAGTAGAGATTCTTTTCGTTGGCATAAATGGACCTGTAGGTTTATGAACCCAAGTGATAGGGTAGGTACCGTACCTGCGTAAGTAAAACATTATTTAGCATTGTCACACAAAAGGTGATATCTGAATTCACACCATTCTAGTTCTATGCTGGCTATTGTTTCTGTAATATGATGTTATAATATGAGTATAAAATAACCACCAATGCTGCCACGATGTCAGTTAGGTCAATGCAAATCAGAAAACAAGGTAGGTAACTAAATAACCCACTGTCACCAACAACAATTGGTAAATACCAGGAGGGGTCTGATTTCTTCCATCCCCGACCTATTCCAATGTTGGATTCTGACCTACCTACTCGTATATAGGTATTGTATGTAGTCTACCTCCAAACCAAAGCAACATAAATTCTTGAAGTCTTAATAAATATGAGATAAAGAGGCAGCAAACACGATTTTAAACTAGATTACCTATATTATAATAATAATATCTGTGGAATGTTTTATGTGCCTGCTACCAACTATTCTCAATAAAACAATAAGTGTAAATTGTATATTATAATATCTAAGGGTAAAAAAATAACATAGATAGGTACTTTGTTATAAAAGTAATACACAACTCTTAAATAAATAAAACGGGAACATGTCATCATCAGGCTATATAAGTCCACTGCTGGACATAGGCCTCCCCTAATGTACGCCATAGCGGCCTTCGCCATGGCGGTCTTCGGCTTGCCGCATCCAGCATCTGACAGTAGTCTTTCGCAAATCGTCATCCCACCTGGTCGGAGGGCGTCCTATACTACGTTTGCCGAGTCGCGGTCTTCACTCGAGAACACGTTTAGGTATCGGTTCTTATCGAGATATGGCCAGCCCACTGCCACTTCAGCTCTCTAATCTTTTGAGTTATGTTGATAACTGTCAGATGTATTCGTTGCGAATCCTATCCTTCAGAGAAACTCCGAGCATAGCTCTCTCCATAGCTCGCTGGGCGACTTTGAACTGGTGGACCAGCCCTACCGTGAGTGTCCACGTCTCAGCTCCGTAGGTCATGATGACGGGTAGGACGCACTGATTGAAAACTTTCGTTTTCAAGCATTGCGGTATGGATGACGAGAAGATATGTAAACTGAGACATGTCCAAGCATTCTCTGTTTTGAGCTAGGATTCTTTGCCAGATCCCTGAATGTACCGCAGATTTTGTCGTTTTCCATTCTCTGTAAAAAGATTAGGTACCTATTAGAAAGTTATCTTAGTTCGATATCGATTGTTTCACACATGCTCAAAATAGGCACTTTTACAAGCTGGTGCCTATGCCTTCTGCCCAATGGAGAATGGCGGGAATCGAACCCGCAACCTCCTGCGTCGCAGGTAGACCTTCGCCAACCGCACCACAGAGGTCGTTCGTCTTTACCTTTAAGATTGATGTGGACAATAGAGATTACTTTATTTCCTAGTTTTACATAAGTAATCTGAGTTTTGTGCAGTCCTGTTAGGTATAAAGAAAATAAAGCACTTAGTTTTGAATGGTAGGCATAGACAGGTAAGGTAGGTACTAAATAATGGATAAAATATTAGTGGTAGATTTGTAGGCACTTACTATACCTACCTATATTGGTGTTATCCACTCGGAAATGATAGGTAAAGATCCTCTTCATCCTCTTCAAAAATAACACTGTTTGACTGTCTCACCAAATTCATGCTGCAGTTTCTACAGCGAATCATGTTTTTAATTATTCAATCAAAGACTTCGATTGAAAATAGAAAGCTCGGTAACTTGTTGCGAGTTAACTTCACGGAAAAAGTGGTTGACTTCACCGCCAAAATGTACTGTACAATTTTGATTTAGCCAATAGATCTACACTATTCTACCTTTCTCCTGAAACAAAGGAGGTTGGTTTTATTCCTTTCCCCTACCCTGAAACCAACCTACAGAATTGTAACCTTTTTTGTCACCCCGCCGCCATTTGCAATGAAAAGATAACAAGGAACAGAAACTATTCTGCCAATTTTCAAAAAAATATTTAATTTTTTCTGGAACAAACATGGAAAAACTAAAAATGTAGGGTTCCTCAGAATTTTGAGATGAATCGAATGGTATAATATTTCATATCGTTTCCCAAATTTTTGGGACAAACCGTAAGGGAAACTTGCCATTGTTCTTTCCTAATAAGTGTGGGATATTAAAAATGTTTCAATACCTACTTGTATTTGTTCAATTAATAATAAGGTTTGTAGGTACCTGTACCTACCTACTTTAAATATTATTATGTAGTCATCATTTTGATGATTTTTACATGGGTACAAATAAATACAAAGGTATGATTGTTTATAGTGTTAATTCAACAGTTTTTTTTATTAAAAAATACGAATTTTTGTTTTTCTATGTGTTTGTTTGATCTAATCTATGAAACGGCTGGACCTATTTTGATAAAACTTTTACTGATGCTGATGCTACGCATGTAGCTGATGTTACAGCGAGAATACGGGATCCGCGCAATAAAATAATAGATGAAATGTAAATTTTGCATGGGCAAAGCCGCGCGCGCGGGGCACAGCTAATGCCGCGTACCAACATACTCAAAGAACTTGAATGTATCATGCATTATTTATTTATTTTATTATTGTTCGGTTCGTGCTCGCGTGTAACCATTGCACCTTCCACTCTGACCTAGGTAGAAAGAATGTAGATAGGATAGGAACAGGTACCTACGCAGGTATATTTACCTAGGTAGGTACCTAAGTAATGCGTGTGCGTGCAGATACCTACCTATTACGTGTGTAGATTAAAACTAACAAGAAGTGTCTACACAAATGTGTTTTTTGGTAGGTATCTCAAAAACAGGTAAGTACTTACCTATTTAGGAAGTAGGTACTAACCTTACCTACTTAGCGACTAAGACAAACTTTCACAGAAAAAAATTACTAGGTACCTCTTTACATAACATACCTTCCCAGTACGCTTCCGATAGGTATTAATAATGGATTAGTTGAGCTACCTGTAGATTGCAATAGTCTGCAGTTAGCTCAATTGTTTCAAGTGTAAATACTAGTTTTAGTTCTATTACTTGATGGTACCTACTTACTTTATTCAAATAAATTTACCTAGTACCTACCTACTTTCAGAAAAACCTGTTTTCCCATTCCATCAACGCAAAAAAATCATTGTTCTGTCAAATTGGTTAGGTAGGCTTCCTACTTTACTTTTCGTGAAATGTTCCATTCGCATTACATTTCAAAGTTTTAGGTAATACACTTGAGACTTACAAATAATTTTCAGTTCAATGATTTTAGAAACTTATGAAAATATTCGGGAGTTTTTGTCATCAGTTGGGAACTCTATAATCACACGCACACAATGACTCGTCCGCCATTTCTGTGCTTCACATTTGATTCGGTAGGACTCCGTCCGTGAAATTTCCCTCGTCCCTGGTTTTTGTCATCCATGCAAATTGATATTGGAGGTGACAGCGAGTAACAACCGCCGATGCCAAAATTTATGATTATATCCATACCTAATAATTATATTAGGTAGGTAGTGATGTTATTATTATAATATTTTTTTACACTTCATACTGTTTTATTCAGAATAGTTTGGTAGCAGGTACATTTAATAGGTATACCTACTAACACTTTTATTGCCAACAAAACACATGGACAACTTCTCCCAAATGTACATAGGTAGATGTGGAGCTGAGCGGCCCTGGCTTGGTGGGTCCACAAAGTACTTTGTATTGTGGGTTGTAAACCGGGTAATGCATGGGTTAATAACATTAATAATAATGAACACCAGGTTCTACCAGCAGGACCTGAACCACTGATACTAATTCATAATTCAATAATGTTTATTTCAGATTCAGATTCAGATTCTTTATTGGCAACATAGTTACAGGTCTTTCTGTATATACATATATTCTTACTTAAAGTAATTAGTAAGTAGGTAGGTACATTATTCATAATTTAAATAACTGTTGTTCAGTAGAATATAACGATTTTGTTTAACTCTCAATCTCTCTCAAACGATTCTCAAACGAATGTAACAAAAATTATACGTCCAAGTACATTTTTGCCGAAATGGCGGCCAAGTTTACACTAAAAATTAAAATCGTTTTTACATAAAAATTATTAACTCTCAAACAATTTTAGTTTTCTCTCAAACCCTCTCAAACGATTCTCAAACGATTAGCAATATCGAAATTGTAAAAAGACAAAGTCTGGCGGCCAACTTCACAGAGGTGTGAGGATGTGTCTTGAATTGAAAACCACAACTTCATGAACTTTGATGAAATTAAATATTGAACTCTGTGTTGGTGGAATTATTTTGTTGACCTCTCGGCTTTGTCTTTGTTGGAATCATTCGAGCTAAGAAAATAAAGTCAAGAGCACGGGCCAGCGGCGAACAATTTTCAACTCTTTTGAAGGATATGGAAAGGTAAAAGATTCATTTATTACTTATCTTTCTTTGTTATTTTAACTAGGCTAGTGCATCTATATCATATATCTTGCCGTCGTTGAGGAAAGACGTGCTGTATTGTAAACAATTAGTAAATAATCAATTGCTAAATCGTGACCTCGTTTTGTACCTATACCTAGTGACAAATCGGTGATGTGCGTGTACTGCAAAATAAAAATGATAGAATTTTGCTAATGAACAAAACAGTACCTAAACTATTGTGAAATGGATATCTCTAGTCCCTTTGGGCACAGGAGTAACAGGACGGCGCGCACGCCGCCTCCTACCCCCACCACGCCCGCACCTGAGTCCCCCTCTCGCCCTAATGAGCCCGCCGCCCAGGAAGCTGAGTATCAAGTAGTGACCACTCCTGAAATACAAAACTGGATGACCTCTATCAACCAATATCTGAATGAGGTGTGCACTATCACTACCGATGGAGGTAAGTTGAACTCTGACCAAAAACAAAAAGTCAGCACGCTCTGTCGGAAAGTGTGTCACGGCACTTCACAGATGGCCGTTCACTATCAGTCGTTGAAAACCAAATGTGTAAAGGCCTACAACACTATCGAAACGCTGCAAAACCAACTTGCCCAATCCCATCAGTTAAAAGACCTAATAAAGACGATTGAAAAGTCTTCCAAACCAGTCCAAGAAGCTTCATTCGCCGATATGGTAAAAAAAGGGACCAACAATTTTATAAAGCCCACAAATATTAGTTCAGTGGCAATCTACCCGAACGACAAAATGAAGACAAGCGAGGACACCAAATCGCTCGTACAAAAAATTATCAGTCCTGAAGATATGAAGCTTCATGTGAGAGGGCTTCGCAAGACCAAGAACGGAGGTGTCATCATCAGCACTGACACCAAGGACGACATTGAAAAGCTGAAAAACACTGTCCAGATCACAAACTCGGGTCTTACAATCGACGAGCCGCCTAAGCGAAAGCCGAGAGTTGTTATCATCGGAGTGCCGACTTCAATGCCCGATAAAGAAGTTTTTCCTGCATCTACAACCAAAACCTAACCAATACCTTCAAGAACTGTGACCTTGAAAGGTTTTTGACCTCTATACGATTAAGCCACAAGTCAGGCAGGAAGAATGCAGAGCACTGTAATTTCGTTATTGAGGTCCCAGCCGGCGTACGAAAAGCACTTATTACCAAGGACCGTATATTTGTTAACTGGTCCTCATGTCCAGTACGAGACTTCACTCTCGTTACCCGCTGTTACAAGTGCCAACAGTATGGACATGCGGCGAAGTCATGTCGCGAGGCAGCACATACCTGCGGACACTGTGGCGTTCAAGGTCACACCGCTACAGAGTGCACAAAGAAAGCCGAAGACCCCCAATGTGCAACTTGTTTACACTATAAAAAACCGAGCCACCATGCCACTGGCTCCGTCGATTGCCCGGCAAAAATTGCGGCCGAAAAAAGGTATATCAATTCCATTGATTATGGGGGCGCCTAAGAGCGCCGTTCATTTATTACTTTTTTGACCTTTTCTTTTATTCATCGTTTTCTTTTTATTTCATTCATAAAATAATGATAAGTAGTGTAATCCATGATTTAGATAATTTTTCCATATCAGAGTCCAAATTAGCTGATGTAGAAAATTGCAAGCGTTATCTTTCCTCTTTTAGGAAGCCATTGACTATACTAACGCAAAACATTCGCAGTGTGTTTAAAAATTTTGATAACTTCAATGTGTTTCAAAATCGATTAAACATAAACTGTGACATCATTGTTCTAACAGAATGCTGGCTTGTAAAGCAGTACAAAGTGCCAATAATGCCGGGATATACCATGTACCAAAGCACCAAATGTTATAACCAAAACGATGGGGTAATAGTTTACGCAAGAGACCATCTAAATGTATCCGTTGAAGAACCGAATTTTCAAGACTGCAACCGACTATTGATCAAAATTGGGTCAGATTTTACAATACCTACTTGCTCTGTATAGACCGCCTTCCTTTAGAAATATAATTAACTTCAATGATTCTCTAAATGGCACCTTGCAAAATCTATCATCATTCAAAAATATCATTGTTATTGGGGATATTATCATAAACATTCTTCCTGAAAGTAATGACCCTAGCGCACAGGACTACCTGAATTTATGTTCCTTTCATGGTATGCTTCCTGCGCACACGCTTCCAACTCATCAAGCTGGGTCTTGTTTAGATCACATTATGCTGAAATCAAATTTTCCCTCACTTTCGCTTGTTATAAATTCGTCCGTAACCGATCACAATGCTGTCCTACTAACCTTAAATTGTAAATTACCTAAACTGAACAACATTCGTAGTTGTTCTAAGGTAAACTGGAATAAACTTGAAGCTGACTTGCGCAACATAGATTTTGCCCTAGTTTACGAATCTGCTGACCCGCATTTTGCCATGTCGTTTATCGTAGAGAATGTCCAAAATGCAATAATAAAAAATTCGATTAAAACGGTTTTGAGTAAAAAGAACTTTAACATAAAACCTTGGATCACAGCTGGTCTCATTCGGTGTATGAAACACAGAGACAAGTTACATATGAAAGCGAAATCAAATCCCGCTAACTCTGTTCTCCAGTTGTCGTACAAACGTTACCGAAACTTTTGTAATAACATTCTGAAAAAAGTAAAGATAAGCTACGACAAAATGGCACTAGAAAATGCTGGGACAAATAGTAAACAAATCTGGAACTGTATTAAAACTGTAACTCATACCGCGAAGCAACGTGAGTCACCTTCATGTTTATTGCAACTTGGCTCGACGCCGCTTGAATCTACTAACATTGCAAATAATTTTTTCATTAACGTAGGTAAGTGTTTGGCTGATAAAGGTCACATGCAACTTCCTACTAGCACACATTCTTCATGTTATTCCACACTAACCTCATTTGGTCTACTTAAAACTGATGAGACTGAAGTAGATAGTATAATAATGAGCCTTAAGGACGAATGCGCAGTAGGTTGGGACAACATATCCACCAAAATAATAAAGCGAAACAGACACATACTTACCTCACCGCTTACAGATATTTTTAATAAATGTTTGAGCGAAGGGCACTTCCCCAAATGCCTTAAAAAAGCTGTGGTTGTACCGGTGTACAAATCTGGCCCTAAAGATCAAATCACTAACTACAGACCGATATCCTTGCTTCCTGCTTTTTCCAAAATATTAGAAAAAATCATAAATAAACGGTTAGTCAAGTACCTAGAGGACAGGTCTATCCTATCAAAAATGCAATTCGGGTTCAGAGCTAAGGTTTCTACTGCAGATGCAGTTCATCACCTGACTCAACATCTTGAACATGAACTAGATCAGAGTAAGCACACCCTTGCCATATTTTTAGACCTATCCAAGGCCTTTGACACGGTTTCCATACCCATTCTATTGCGCAAGCTTGAGACACTGGGCATCAGAGACATTCAGCTGAAACTCTTCACGAGTTATCTCGAAGAACGCACACAGTGCGTAAGGATAGGCGATGTCCTCAGCAATGATCAAAAAAACACTGACTTTGGTGTTCCCCAAGGAAGTGTTTTAGGACCTACTTTGTTTTCAATATACATCAATGACCTTTGCAATCTAAAATTAGACCATGGCAAGATCATATCATATGCTGACGACACTGCTCTCCTTTTTTCAGCTGACTCTGAAGAAGAACTGTACAAGTTTGCGCAATATGGTTTTAATATTGTAAATAATTGGCTTCAACACAACTTACTAACTCTAAATGCAGAAAAGACAAAGTACCTACATAAGGTTTTCGATGCGCAAACGGCCATTATCCGATACCATCCCCAAATTGTATGCGCATTACTGTATAGAAGGTGGCGATAACGTATGTACGTGCCCTTCTATAAGTAATACGAATACAATAAAATACCTTGGCATTTTATTAGATCAATCACTCTCTTTCAAACTTCACTTAGAAGCTTTAGTAAAGAGGGTCCGCAAGCTAATTTTTGTTTTTAAAAATCTACGCCATATTGCAGATCGAAAACTTATTATGCAAGTGTACCGGGCCCTATGCGAATCCATTTTGACCTACTGCATTACATCATGGGGTGGAGTAGGTAAAACATTATTACTACCTGTCGAAAGAGCACAAAGAGCAATACCTATAGTATCAACTTTTCGTCCATTCCTTTTTTCTACAAACCTTCTCTTTAAATCATGTGGAGTATTAACAGTTCGACAGTTATTCATAATGAACGTAGTGCTTAAACAACACGCAGAACTTCCATATGTCACTGAAATTACTAACAAAAGGAAGAAAAATAATGTTTGCCCTAAACAACTAGGTCGGAGACATACCTTTTAAGATTATGTAGTACTCCTTTGTTATCCTTTTAGTCCTAAGATTATGAAATAAATTATTATTATCTACCTAAAACATTTAAATATCTACATATTCAAAAGCGTTATCATAAAACACTTAAAAAGTTTCAAGCCGGAAGGCAATACTTACTATAAACAATGACGCGATTTACAAAGAAATATTTAGAATGAGAGCTCTTTAATTTATTTATGTTTTGTTGCAGCCATGGTGGCCTTGCAAAACCTCAGCACAGGGACGTTTGAGCGCTGATCGTTTGTGGCAAGAGCTGACCAACACTTTAAATTCTATTGGTGGTGGTGTCCATAGGCCTACGGAAAAGTGGAAAAAGGTACCTACATACTTACAAGTAGGTACATAAAGCACTTGTATGACCATATCAAGTAAATTAATTACCACAGTTATTTCTAAATAAAAATCTGCAATCCGCTAAAACTCTCTTAATTTTAAAGTGTGAGCAGACTGGAAGTCTTAGACAAAAAAAAAAATTCTCTATCAATCAACATTCCTGTGGCACTGGTGGTAGTCCTCACACCAATGCCACCTTAAGAGGCCAGGTTACTTGGGATCATGGTGCACAGGCTGTGGAAGGCCACTCTAGAATAGAAGAGCAGGGTTTTAATGTTCGTAACTTCTCTTAAAACATACCTGACACCGGCCGTATTGTATAGTATTAATTTATAATATATTTTCATATATCACCATCTATATTTAATTATTTATAATTGTTAGGTTGTACCTAGATAGACTAGACCTACTTTTTAAAAACAGTACCTATCTAAGTAGTCTACTTATTTATAAACTTAAATGGTTTTTCAGCAATAAATCAATATGAAGTGCCGCCGCTGCTGCCTACTGCATCACCTCCAAGGACTCAACCATGACCAGAGCCAGTGGCGCCTGCCACTCTTTGACTCAACCATCACCAGAGCCAGTGGCGCCTGCCACTCTTTGACTCAAC
Source organism: Eupithecia vulgata (assembly GCA_946478455.1). NCBI lineage: Eukaryota > Metazoa > Arthropoda > Insecta > Lepidoptera > Geometridae > Eupithecia > Eupithecia vulgata. The sequence continues at coordinate 17,023,356 of OX297865.1, forward strand.
CATCACCAGAGCCAGTGGCGCCTGCCACTCTTTGACTCAACCATCACCAGAGCCAGTGGCGCCTGCCACTCTTTGACTCAACCATCACCAGAGCCAGTGGCGCCTGTCACTCTTTGACTCAACCATCACCAGAGCCAGTGGCGCCTGCCACTCTTTGACTCAACCATCACCAGAGCCAGTGGCGCCTGCCACTCTTTGACTCAACCATCACCAGAGCCAGTGGCGCCTGCCACTCTTTGACTCAACCATCACCAGAGCCAGTGGCGCCTGCCACTCTTTGACTCAACCATCACCAGAGCCAGTGGCGCCTGCCACTCTTTGACTCAACCATCACCAGAGCCAGTGGCGCCTGCCACTCTTTGACTCAACCATCACCAGAGCCAGTGGCGCCTGCCACTCTTTGACTCAACCATCACCAGAGCCAGTGGCGCCTGCCACTCTTTCGTGTCGTGTAGTTTTTAAGTAGACTATTATGTCGTTATTATGTAAAAAATAAAATATGTTTGTAACTTTCACTTTGTATACTTTTATTTATAATCCGCTTAGAATTCTCATTCTCATGATAACCTGCTAAATAAAGGATTCACACTGCCTAAAGTGGTCTCTAAATTGTGATTCTGGCATTTTATCAACACTTTCCAATTTCTGGCGAGAAAAGTACCTTGTGTGGCGTCTAAGCCAAATATTTTCATTTTGAGCTGACCACAGCAAACGCAGGCGTATGCATCTAGAACTAGGTAGTTAGGTCACCAAAATTATATTGAAATCAGAAAACAAACAATAAACACCTCTAATGATTTCGTTCTACACACATTCCTACAGCTGTTTAAGAAATCGCCATTTTGTTTCGTTATCTACAGGGTCTTAGCGTTCGCTAGCGTTTCTATCAAGAGAATCGACTACTTAGCGAAATCGCTTGTCAAAAGTGCAACTTGGCTAGGCATTTGTATGGAAGTAACCGTTCGATGTTGTCGATTCGTTTGGTGGAATCGAAAAGTATGTACATTGTCTACCATTAATCTATACGTTGAAAACAGATCACGTGACATGTCTAAGGCATATGTCAAACCCATACATTTTCGGACTTTTCTACTATCGCTTTCGCTAATCGATTGTTACATTGTCTAGGCCTGCTGATAACGCACGCAACACAAAAATACGCCGCGCTTTAAAAACGCTACTTGGAAATTAATTTGTTGTATTTGAACATTTAAACGGATTTTAAACGCACGGTAAAAAAACGCTCGTGCAAACAAACCTTAATAATAATAAATAATAATAATAATCATTTATTTCAGACCATAGCAAAGTTACAGATCTTATTTTACTTATGCTACAGTCCATAGTAATATAAACCTTAAACCTAACATACATAAAACATACGTTTTTCTGTGATAACGGCAACTTAATAACTTGAAGAACAATTATGAATTGTTGAATCCATAAATATCTCCAAAATGATATAGTATAGAAATATTTATTTTGCTTACAGCAACACCCAACTCAACACAGACAGATTTTACGATTGTCAAAGACGTTTAATTTTAGAATTTTTTATGATTTGTGTCCCGGTTAAGGTCCCGGTACGCTATAATTTTAAGTCAACCAAAATGAGTCATTTTTATAGAAATGTCAGTTTTAGGATTTCTAACTAAAATCAACAGAATCGACACCATTATCAGCCCATACACGTCCACTGCTGGACATAGGCCTCCCCCATTCGAGGCCACAAAGAGCTGTCCCTCGCCGCCTCCACCATCGAGTCCCTGCGACCGCTACGATGTCGTCGGTCCATCTTGTTGATGGTCTCCAACAGTTCGTGTCCACGCCACTGGAGGACCTGCCCCCTGACACTTCAGCTAACTAATGCTGAGAGCTATGTCGGTCGGAGACGTCACAGTCAGGCAGGTCACAGGGCGGTGCCTTGCGGTCGACTGGCTATAGTGGCTACCCTCTGGTGGCTCGCACACGCACGCCCAACTTTGTGGGTAAATGTTCTAGGTAGGTACCTACCTACGGCCACACCACACGTCACAATAAATAAATAACTAATAAATAAAAATAAAGTGTTTATTTCCCAAAAACACATAACTAGATAGGTACCTACATAATCATAAGTATGGTGCCAGCGGAACTCAAACTAAGCAATGCTTGTATCTTGAGGTCCTAAGCAATGCTTGTATCTTGAGGTCCCTGAGTGCTTTCACATATTGGATTTAAGAAGGTGTACTGATACCGCAGTTGATGACTGCGCTTATGTCGGCACTTTGCCCGGACGACGACCCCAGCCAGGACACCACATATCACCGGCAGGTCCGAGTTGCGGCTGCGCTCCTGCCGTCAGGCGGCGACTCTGCCCCGATTGACCAGACCTCCCGCGCAGCGCATTATCTTGTCTCTGCGCAACACGACTCCAGGCATGGACGGCATCGAGGGGAAGATGCTGAAGCACGTGTGGTGGGCTGCAAAAGCCGAATTCACCCACGTGCTTAACCGGTGCGTAGCCGAGGGTGTCTTCCCCTCTATCTGGAAGGACGGGCGCCTGCTGGTCCTGCCAAAGGGCAATGGGATGCCGCTGTCGGACCTAAAGGCCTATCGCCCGATCACTCTCCTGCCCGTGTTTGGCAAAGTTCTGGAGAGAGTGATGCTGAGGAGTCTTCCTCAGTTCACTCGCGGAATCTCCACGAGTCAGCACGGGTTTATGGCGGGTCCGCCTTAGGCGCAGTCATGGACGCTGTGAGGAGATGTGGAGCCAAATACCTTCAGGCCGTCTTCCTCGACATATCCGGGGTCTTCGACAACGCGTGGTGGCCCATGATAATGGTTAAGGCGAAACAGGGAGGTTGCCCGCCAAACATCTACAAGATGTTGGCGAGCTACTTCTCTAATCGAAGGGTGGCCATTGGTCACGGGCGACCGCGCGGTGGGGAAGGCCTCCACCATGGGTTGTCTTCAGGGCTCCGTGTTAGGCCCCACGCTGTGGAACGTACTACTGGACGACTTGCTCCGCCTACCGGTGCCAGCCGGGGTTCAGTTTATGGCGTACGCGGACGACGACGTGACGGTGTTGATAGCAGGGGATGCTCGGAGAGAGTTTGAGGCGAAAGGAGCGGCCGTTCTGGGACTGGTGGAAGAATGGGGAGCGAGAAACAGGCTCACGTTCGCCGCCGCGAAATCCCAGACAATGACCCTGAAAGGGCGTCTACAACGGCCACCCCTGCTCAGGTCAAACGCGTCTGGCACGTCGATCCGCGCTGTCACCGAGGCCAAGGTGTTGGGGGTCATCATTGACCCCACCTCTCCTCTCAGGCCGGCCTCGCAAAAGTTGCTGCTTGGCTTCAGTACAATTTGCTCACTCTTAATACCGAGAAAACAAAGTTTATCCCATTCAGTATCACCAAGCGCACTTCCCCGGTGAATCTAGATACCCTTAAACTCCACAAGAAATTAGCGTGTTTAGAAACAGACTTGTGCGACTGCCCTTTGATTCATAAAGTTGACAGTATCAAATATCTAGGAGTCATAATAGACGAGTATATGTCACGGAAAAACCATATCGCAGCAATGTGCGGCAGACTAAGAAAGCTACTTTATATCTTTAGGCAACTTAGATCATTCGCAAACAAAGAAACAATAAAATGTGTCTATTTGGCGCTATGTCAGTCTGTGTCTGTTGTGACCTACTGCATCGCTGCATGGGGTTCGGCCTGCCAAACCCACCTTCTTCGATTAGATAGAACGAGCGCAGCGTGCCATCTTAAAAGTTGCACATTTTAAACCACGTAGATACCCAACAGAAACATTATATAAAGATGTTCAACTCCTCTCTGTTAGGCAGCTTTTCATATTGATGACTACACTAAAATTCCACAAAAATGCCTTGCAATGTACAGTACCCCAAAACGGTCGACGATTATTTTGGAAAACACCAAAAACTCGCACTCGTTTTGGAGACAGAAGCTACAGATACTGTGGACCTCGTTTATACTCAAGGCTAAATAAAAAACTTAATTTACTAACTCTTACCAGAAAAATATGCAGGAAGAAAACAACTGATTGGCTGATTACCTTAAATTACAGAGATAGGTACTGAGGATTTGCTTAAAACTTGATTTGATCTGAACAACCTATTCCCCCCCCCCCCCGCCATCCTTCTCCCTTCCCTCCCTCCTTGTGGTCTATTCAGTTGCCTAGACTCGTAAGAGACTAGTGACCTCAGGAGAGACCACAAATCAATCATTCCATACCTACCTATCATGTCCCCATAACACAAATTGTCTCTAGCATACTTGTTGCACCATATTTTAGTGTAATGTTTCAACCTTCTCATTTCATGCACGAAAGAGGCTAGCTACCCACAACACAGGTTATCCTAGGGTGGGAGCTAGAGCGCTATTTACAAATTGATGTACCTAAAGTAAAATTAAGAAACAATGTTTTAATATTTACTTAGTTATAAATACTTAATAACTTCTTAGTTTAAGCTTAACTACACTAGCAAACGAAATCTCATTGATTTTTTGTATCAAGTACCCTCAATTTGTAAAATGATAGATTTAGGTAATGTTATTTCTTGTTCACAAAATAAACGATTTATTTATTATTTATTTAAAAGAGATGGAGGAGGCCTTTATCCAGCAATGGATAAACCCTGCTTCAAATACCAATTAGCGAATGAATGTTAAGATTTATAAATTAATTGTGTTCCATTTAAATAATCAAATTTGTAAAATATTCATATTAAGTACCTACCTATATCACTACATATATATATACTACTCATAGAAGAGATATTCGTTAAACAACTCATATTATTCTAAAATTGTAATCTAAAATAGGGAATAAATATAATAGGGCTATTTTTATTTTTAGTTTATTTTATTTATTTTTATTAAGCATTAAAAAGAAAAACTACACGATTACTTAAAAAAAAACATTAGTCTGGCTAACTATGTAATTCAAAAAAAATATGTGTTGTCGCTGATAATTTAGAGCATTTCAATTTAAACATTTTTTTTTAAGGCGAATTTTGTATTTTTACTAAAGATTTAATAATACACTAGTTTATTATTAAATTGTATTCGATTACCCAATCTGTTGCGGCCCACGCAGCATCGGTAGTTAGGACCCAGAGGCCTTCGCTAGTCCTACTGACGAAGGCCTACAGGTCGTGTAGCACAGCTGCGTTGTCGGTTCTGGCGGGGGTACTACCGGCCGACCTGCTGTTGACACGTGCTGGTCGCAGACTAGCTGACTAGCGACTGAGGGAGAGCCTTAAGAGGCTCACCGGCGGCTTAGGGGTCAGATCGACGAGGACACCATCGCCACTTGGCAGGATCGCTGGGAGACAGACGACAAGGGCCGTGACCTGTACAGGTTCTTCCCAGACGTGGGAGAGCGCATGAGAGCGCACTGGGTCGAACCTGATCACGAGGTGTCGCAGCTCCTGACGGGCCACGGGTGCTTTAGGAAACGTCTGAGCGACATGCGGCTGAGCGACACGGCGGCATGTAGTTGCGGTTACATTTCAGAGACCAGGGACCACGTGCTATTTGAATGTCCGAATTACGCAGCAGGCAGATACACATTGCTAAACAGCATAGAGCGAGAGCATCAGGGTCCGATATATCACACCAGTTTTGTAGACTCACCGCATAATTTTAACCAACTAAAAATTTTTGCACACCTATTGCGCTGCGGAGGGCACGTTTTCGATTGGGGACGGGGGGGGGGGGGGCACAGAGCAGTACCGAGCTGGGGTGGAGCAGCCCGGCAATGAAGTCTGTGATGTGATGTGGCATGCCCCAGAAGGGGGAGAGTGTTCGGGACACGGAGCATAGGATTTGTAGAGGCTAGAGCTACCCGAGTGGCTCTTTTCTTACAGTTTCGGTCCGCATAACCGCAAGGTTGGAAGGACCATGGGATGGTGGAGGGAATGCTCCGTGGCACACACCACGGAGGTACACACTGCTCCGTGGCACGCACCACGGAGGTACACTCTGCTCCGTGGCACGCACCACGGAGGTACACACTGCTCCGTGGCACGCACCACGGAGGTACACACTGCTCCGTGGCACGCACCACGGAGGTACACACTGCTCCGTGGCACGCACCACGGAGGTACACACTGCTCCGTGGCACGCACCACGGAGGTACACACTGCTCCGTGGCACGCACCACGGAGGTACACACTGCTCCGTGGCACGCACCACGGAGGTACACACTGCTCCGTGGCACGCACCACGGAGGTACACACTGCTCCGTGGCACGCACCACGGAGGTACACACTGCTCCGTGGCACGCACCACGGAGGTACACACTGCTCCGTGGCACGCACCACGCAGGTACACACTGCTCCGTGGCACGCACCACGCAGGTACACACTGCTCCGTGGCACGCACCTCGGAGGTACACACTGCTCCGTGGCACGCACCACGCAGGTACACACTGCTCCGTGGCACGCACCACGCAGGTACACACTGCTCCGTGGCACGCACCACGCAGGTACACACTGCTCCGTGGCACGCACCACGCAGGTACACACTGCTCCGTGGCACGCACCACGCAGGTACACACTGCTCCGTGGCACGCACCACGCAGGTACACACTGCTCCGTGGCACGCACCTCGGAGGTACACACTGCTCCGTGGCACGCACCACGCAGGTACACACTGCTCCGTGGCACGCACCACGCAGGTACACACTGCTCCGTGGCACGCACCACGCAGGTACACACTGCTCCGTGGCACGCAGCACGCAGGTACACACTGCTCCGTGGCACGCACCTCGGAGGTACACACTGCTCCGTGGCACGCACCACGCAGGTACACACTGCTCCGTGGCACGCACCACGCAGGTACACACTGCTCCGTGGCACGCACCACGCAGGTACACACTGCTCCGTGGCACGCACCACGCAGGTACACACTGCTCCGTGGCACGCACCACGCAGGTACACACTGCTCCGTGGCACGCACCACGGAGGTACACACTGCTCCGTGGCACGCACCACGCAGGTACACACTGCTCCGTGGCACGCACCACGCAGGTACACACTGCTCCGTGGCACGCACCATGCAGGTACACACTGCTCCGTGGCACGCACCACGCAGGTACACACTGCTCCGTGGCACGCACCACGCAGGTAAACACTGCTCCGTGGCACGCACCTCGGAGGTACACACTGCTCCGTGGCACGCACCTCGGAGGTACACACTGCTCCGTGGCACGCACCTCGGAGGTACACACTGCTCCGTGGCACGCACCTCGGAGGTACACACTGCTCCGTGGCACGCACCTCGGAGGTACACACTGCTCCGTGGCACGCACCACGGAGGTACACACTGCTCCGTGGCACGCACCACGCAGGTACACACTGCTCCGTGGCACGCACCACGGAGGTACACACTGCTCCGTGGCACGCACCTCGGAGGTACACACTGCTCCGTGGCACGCACCACGCAGGTACACACTGCTCCGTGGCACGCACCACGGAGGTACACACTGCTCCGTGGCACGCACCACGCAGGTACACACTGCTCCGTGGCACGCACCACGGAGGTACACACTGCTCCGTGGCACGCACCACGCAGGTACACACTGCTCCGTGGCACGCACCACGGAGGTACACACTGCTCCGTGGCACGCACCACGGAGGTACACACTGCTCCGTGGCACGCACCTCGGAGGTACACACTGCTCCGTGGCACGCACCACGCAGGTACACACTGCTCCGTGGCACGCACCTCGGAGGTACACACTGCTCCGTGGCACGCACCACGCAGGTACACACTGCTCCGTGGCACGCACCACGGAGGTACACACTGCTCCGTGGCACGCACCACGCAGGTACACACTGCTCCGTGGCACGCACCACGGAGGTACACACTGCTCCGTGGCACGCACCACGCAGGTACACACTGCTCCGTGGCACGCACCACGGAGGTACACACTGCTCCGTGGCACGCACCACGGAGGTACACACTGCTCCGTGGCACGCACCTCGGAGGTACACACTGCTCCGTGGCACGCACCACGCAGGTACACACTGCTCCGTGGCACGCACCACGGAGGTACACACTGCTCCGTGGCACGCACCACGCAGGTACACACTGCTCCGTGGCACGCACCACGGAGGTACACACTGCTCCGTGGCACGCACCTCGGAGGTACACACTGCTCCGTGGCACGCACCACGCAGGTACACACTGCTCCGTGGCACGCACCACGGAGGTACACACTGCTCCGTGGCACGCACCACGCAGGTACACACTGCTCCGTGGCACGCACCACGGAGGTACACACTGCTCCGTGGCACGCACCTCGGAGGTACACACTGCTCCGTGGCACGCACCTCGGAGGTACACACTGCTCCGTGGCACGCACCACGCAGGTACACACTGCTCCGTGGCACGCACCACGGAGGTACACACTGCTCCGTGGCACGCACCACGCAGGTACACACTGCTCCGTGGCACGCACCACGGAGGTACACACTGCTCCGTGGCACGCACCTCGGAGGTACACACTGCTCCGTGGCACACACACACCTTGCTCATTCTTAGTATCCGGCCTTAGACAATATAACCCTGTCAAAGTATCCGGCCGATATTTTTCGAATTTGGAATTGGTGTATTGTCTGTGTGAATGTTGCACGTTTGTTAGCACGACAGTCGACCCGTATCTCCCGACCGTATCTCCCATCCGTATCTCCCGACCGTATCTCCCGACCGTATCTCCCATCCGTATCTCCCGACCGTATCTCCCGACCGTATCTCCCATCCGTATCTCCCGACCGTATCTCCCATCCGTATCTCCCGACCGTATCTCCCATCCGTATCTCCCGACCGTATCTCCCGACCAGGCAGAGTGCCCAGAATGCTGGCAGCATTGCCATTACCATTGCCATTAATTCGTTGACCGAAATAAAAACCAGCATTCTGATAGAGGAGTTGAAATAAGTTCCCAAAAATGTTCTACTTCGGCGGGACTCGAACCCGCGCCCCACTCTCAGTACGAAGAGGTTCGTGTCAAAGTGTGTGAAACTCTTATACTATCGAAACTTAACTACATCTATTTCATATTTATTTCTTTACATCTTATTTTTATACACATCACATATGTATATGTTTTTCTTTCAAAGGCTAATACATAAACATAACACTTAATATGTTAACTTATAACTGAGTGAGTGTTAGATATATATGTAGATACTTATATCTATAGTGTAGCATGCGCCTGCGCCCCTGCGGTAGTTGAATATACTTATATCTATAGTGTAGCATGCGCCTGCGCCCCTGCGGTAGTTGAATATACTTATATCTATAGTGTAGCATGCGCCTGCGCCCCTGCGGTAGTTGAATATACTTATATCTATAGTGTAGCATGCGCCTGCGCCCCTGCGGTAGTTGAATATACTTATATCTATAGTGTAGCATGCGCCTGCGCCCCTGCGGTAGTTGAATATACTTATATCTATAGTGTAGCATGCGCCTGCGCCCCTGCGGTAGTTGAATATACTTATATCTATAGTGTAGCATGCGCCTGCGCCCCTGCGGTAGTTGAATATACTTATATCTATAGTGTAGCATGCGCCTGCGCCCCTGCGGTAGTTGAATATACTTATATCTATAGTGTAGCATGCGCCTGCGCCCCTGCGGTAGTTGAATATACTTATATCTATAGTGTAGCATGCGCCTGCGCCCCTGCGGTAGTTGAATATACTTATATCTATAGTGTAGCATGCGCCTGCGCCCCTGCGGTAGTTGAATATACTTATATCTATAGTGTAGCATGCGCCTGCGCCCCTGCGGTAGTTGAATATACTTATATCTATAGTGTAGCATGCGCCTGCGCCTGCGCCCCTGCGGTAGTTGAATATACTTATATCTATAGTGTAGCATGCGCCTGCGCCCCTGCGGTAGTTGAATATACTTATATCTATAGTGTAGCATGCGCCTGCGCCCCTGCGGTAGTTGAATATACTTATATCTATAGTGTAGCATGCGCCTGCGCCCCTGCGGTAGTTGAATATACTTATATCTATAGTGTAGCATGCGCCTGCGCCTGCGCCCCTGCGGTAGTTGAATATACTTATATCTATAGTGTAGCATGCGCCTGCGCCCCTGCGGTAGTTGAATATACTTATATCTATAGTGTAGCATGCGCCTGCGCCCCTGCGGTAGTTGAATATACTTATATCTATAGTGTAGCATGCGCCTGCGCCTGCGCCCCTGCGGTAGTTGAATATACTTATATCTATAGTGTAGCATGCGCCTGCGCCCCTGCGGTAGTTGAATATACTTATATCTATAGTGTAGCATGCGCCTGCGCCCCTGCGGTAGTTGAATATACTTATATCTATAGTGTAGCATGCGCCTGCGCCCCTGCGGTAGTTGAATATACTTATATCTATAGTGTAGCATGCGCCTGCGCCCCTGCGGTAGTTGAATATACTTATATCTATAGTGTAGCATGCGCCTGCGCCCCTGCGGTAGTTGAATATACTTATATCTATAGTGTAGCATGCGCCTGCGCCCCTGCGGTAGTTGAATATACTTATATCTATAGTGTAGCATGCGCCTGCGCCCCTGCGGTAGTTGAATTATATCTATAGTGTAGCATGCGCCTGCGCCCCTGCGGTAGTTGAATATACTTATATCTATAGTGTAGCATGCGCCTGCGCCCCTGCGGTAGTTGAATATACTTATATCTATAGTGTAGCATGCGCCTGCGCCTGCGCCCCTGCGGTAGTTGAATATACTTATATCTATAGTGTAGCATGCGCCTGCGCCCCTGCGGTAGTTGAATATACTTATATCTATAGTGTAGCATGCGCCTGCGCCCCTGCGGTAGTTGAATATACTTATATCTATAGTGTAGCATGCGCCTGCGCCCCTGCGGTAGTTGAATATACTTATATCTATAGTGTAGCATGCGCCTGCGCCCCTGCGGTAGTTGAATATACTTATATCTATAGTGTAGCATGCGCCTGCGCCCCTGCGGTAGTTGAATATACTTATATCTATAGTGTAGCATGCGCCTGCGCCCCTGCGGTAGTTGAATATACTTATATCTATAGTGTAGCATGCGCCTGCGCCCCTGCGGTAGTTGAATATACTTATATCTATAGTGTAGCATGCGCCTGCGCCCCTGCGGTAGTTGAATATACTTATATCTATAGTGTAGCATGCGCCTGCGCCCCTGCGGTAGTTGAATATACTTATATCTATAGTGTAGCATGCGCCTGCGCCCCTGCGGTAGTTGAATATACTTATATCTATAGTGTAGCATGCGCCTGCGCCCCTGCGGTAGTTGAATATACTTATATCTATAGTGTAGCATGCGCCTGCGCCCCTGCGGTAGTTGAATATACTTATATCTATAGTGTAGCATGCGCCTGCGCCCCTGCGGTAGTTGAATATACTTATATCTATAGTGTAGCATGCGCCTGCGCCCCTGCGGTAGTTGAATATACTTATATCTATAGTGTAGCATGCGCCTGCGCCTGCGCCCCTGCGGTAGTTGAATATACTTATATCTATAGTGTAGCATGCGCCTGCGCCCCTGCGGTAGTTGAATATACTTATATCTATAGTGTAGCATGCGCCTGCGCCCCTGCGGTAGTTGAATATACTTATATCTATAGTGTAGCATGCGCCTGCGCCCCTGCGGTAGTTGAATTATATCTATAGTGTAGCATGCGCCTGCGCCCCTGCGGTAGTTGAATATACTTATATCTATAGTGTAGCATGCGCCTGCGCCCCTGCGGTAGTTGAATATACTTATATCTATAGTGTAGCATGCGCCTGCGCCCCTGCGGTAGTTGAATATACTTATATCTATAGTGTAGCATGCGCCTGCGCCCCTGCGGTAGTTGAATATACTTATATCTATAGTGTAGCATGCGCCTGCGCCCCTGCGGTAGTTGAATTATATCTATAGTGTAGCATGCGCCTGCGCCCCTGCGGTAGTTGAATTATATCTATAGTGTAGCATGCGCCTGCGCCTGCGCCCCTGCGGTAGTTGAATATACTTATATCTATAGTGTAGCATGCGCCTGCGCCCCTGCGGTAGTTGAATATACTTATATCTATAGTGTAGCATGCGCCTGCGCCTGCGCCCCTGCGGTAGTTGAATATACTTATATCTATAGTGTAGCATGCGCCTGCGCCCCTGCGGTAGTTGAATATACTTATATCTATAGTGTAGCATGCGCCTGCGCCCCTGCGGTAGTTGAATATACTTATATCTATAGTGTAGCATGCGCCTGCGCCCCTGCGGTAGTTGAATATACTTATATCTATAGTGTAGCATGCGCCTGCGCCTGCGCCCCTGCGGTAGTTGAATATACTTATATCTATAGTGTAGCATGCGCCTGCGCCCCTGCGGTAGTTGAATATACTTATATCTATAGTGTAGCATGCGCCTGCGCCCCTGCGGTAGTTGAATATACTTATATCTATAGTGTAGCATGCGCCTGCGCCTGCGCCCCTGCGGTAGTTGAATATACTTATATCTATAGTGTAGCATGCGCCTGCGCCCCTGCGGTAGTTGAATATACTTATATCTATAGTGTAGCATGCGCCTGCGCCCCTGCGGTAGTTGAATATACTTATATCTATAGTGTAGCATGCGCCTGCGCCCCTGCGGTAGTTGAATTATATCTATAGTGTAGCATGCGCCTGCGCCCCTGCGGTAGTTGAATTATATCTATAGTGTAGCATGCGCCTGCGCCCCTGCGGTAGTTGAATTATATCTATAGTGTAGCATGCGCCTGCGCCCCTGCGGTAGTTGAATTATATCTATAGTGTAGCATGCGCCTGCGCCCCTGCGGTAGTTGAATATACTTATATCTATAGTGTAGCATGCGCCTGCGCCCCTGCGGTAGTTGAATATACTTATATCTATAGTGTAGCATGCGCCTGCGCCCCTGCGGTAGTTGAATATACTTATATCTATAGTGTAGCATGCGCCTGCGCCCCTGCGGTAGTTGAATATACTTATATCTATAGTGTAGCATGCGCCTGCGCCCCTGCGGTAGTTGAATTATATCTATAGTGTAGCATGCGCCTGCGCCCCTGCGGTAGTTGAATATACTTATATCTATAGTGTAGCATGCGCCTGCGCCCCTGCGGTAGTTGAATATACTTATATCTATAGTGTAGCATGCGCCTGCGCCTGCGCCCCTGCGGTAGTTGAATATACTTATATCTATAGTGTAGCATGCGCCTGCGCCCCTGCGGTAGTTGAATATACTTATATCTATAGTGTAGCATGCGCCTGCGCCCCTGCGGTAGTTGAATATACTTATATCTATAGTGTAGCATGCGCCTGCGCCCCTGCGGTAGTTGAATATACTTATATCTATAGTGTAGCATGCGCCTGCGCCCCTGCGGTAGTTGAATTATATCTATAGTGTAGCATGCGCCTGCGCCCCTGCGGTAGTTGAATTATATCTATAGTGTAGCATGCGCCTGCGCCCCTGCGGTAGTTGAATATACTTATATCTATAGTGTAGCATGCGCCTGCGCCTGCGCCCCTGCGGTAGTTGAATATACTTATATCTATAGTGTAGCATGCACTGCGCCTGCGCCCCTGCGGTAGTTGAATATACTTATATCTATAGTGTAGCATGCGCCTGCGCCCCTGCGGTAGTTGAATATACTTATATCTATAGTGTAGCATGCACCTGCGCCTGCGCCCCTGCGGTAGTTGAATATACTTATATCTATAGTGTAGCATGCGCCTGCGCCCCTGCGGTAGTTGAATATACTTATATCTATAGTGTAGCATGCGCCTGCGCCCCTGCGGTAGTTGAATATACTTATATCTATAGTGTAGCATGCGCCTGCGCCCCTGCGGTAGTTGAATATACTTATATCTATAGTGTAGCATGCGCCTGCGCCCCTGCGGTAGTTGAATATACTTATATCTATAGTGTAGCATGCGCCTGCGCCCCTGCGGTAGTTGAATTATATCTATAGTGTAGCATGCGCCTGCGCCCCTGCGGTAGTTGAATTATATCTATAGTGTAGCATGCGCCTGCGCCCCTGCGGTAGTTGAATTATATCTATAGTGTAGCATGCGCCTGCGCCCCTGCGGTAGTTGAATTATATCTATAGTGTAGCATGCGCCTGCGCCCCTGCGGTAGTTGAATATACTTATATCTATAGTGTAGCATGCGCCTGCGCCCCTGCGGTAGTTGAATATACTTATATCTATAGTGTAGCATGCACCTGCGCCTGCGCCCCTGCGGTAGTTGAATATACTTATATCTATAGTGTAGCATGCGCCTGCGCCCCTGCGGTAGTTGAATATACTTATATCTATAGTGTAGCATGCGCCTGCGCCCCTGCGGTAGTTGAATATACTTATATCTATAGTGTAGCATGCGCCTGCGCCCCTGCGGTAGTTGAATATACTTATATCTATAGTGTAGCATGCGCCTGCGCCCCTGCGGTAGTTGAATATACTTATATCTATAGTGTAGCATGCGCCTGCGCCCCTGCGGTAGTTGAATATACTTATATCTATAGTGTAGCATGCGCCTGCGCCCCTGCGGTAGTTGAATATACTTATATCTATAGTGTAGCATGCGCCTGCGCCCCTGCGGTAGTTGAATATACTTATATCTATAGTGTAGCATGCGCCTGCGCCCCTGCGGTAGTTGAATATACTTATATCTATAGTGTAGCATGCGCCTGCGCCCCTGCGGTAGTTGAATATACTTATATCTATAGTGTAGCATGCGCCTGCGCCCCTGCGGTAGTTGAATATACTTATATCTATAGTGTAGCATGCGCCTGCGCCCCTGCGGTAGTTGAATATACTTATATCTATAGTGTAGCATGCGCCTGCGCCCCTGCGGTAGTTGAATATACTTATATCTATAGTGTAGCATGCGCCTGCGCCCCTGCGGTAGTTGAATATACTTATATCTATAGTGTAGCATGCGCCTGCGCCCCTGCGGTAGTTGAATATACTTATATCTATAGTGTAGCATGCGCCTGCGCCCCTGCGGTAGTTGAATATACTTATATCTATAGTGTAGCATGCGCCTGCGCCCCTGCGGTAGTTGAATATACTTATATCTATAGTGTAGCATGCGCCTGCGCCCCTGCGGTAGTTGAATATACTTATATCTATAGTGTAGCATGCGCCTGCGCCCCTGCGGTAGTTGAATATACTTATATCTATAGTGTAGCATGCGCCTGCGCCCCTGCGGTAGTTGAATATACTTATATCTATAGTGTAGCATGCGCCTGCGCCCCTGCGGTAGTTGAATATACTTATATCTATAGTGTAGCATGCGCCTGCGCCCCTGCGGTAGTTGAATATACTTATATCTATAGTGTAGCATGCGCCTGCGCCCCTGCGGTAGTTGAATATACTTATATCTATAGTGTAGCATGCGCCTGCGCCCCTGCGGTAGTTGAATATACTTATATCTATAGTGTAGCATGCGCCTGCGCCCCTGCGGTAGTTGAATATACTTATATCTATAGTGTAGCATGCGCCTGCGCCCCTGCGGTAGTTGAATATACTTATATCTATAGTGTAGCATGCGCCTGCGCCCCTGCGGTAGTTGAATATACTTATATCTATAGTGTAGCATGCGCCTGCGCCCCTGCGGTAGTTGAATATACTTATATCTATAGTGTAGCATGCGCCTGCGCCCCTGCGGTAGTTGAATATACTTATATCTATAGTGTAGCATGCGCCTGCGCCCCTGCGGTAGTTGAATATACTTATATCTATAGTGTAGCATGCGCCTGCGCCCCTGCGGTAGTTGAATATACTTATATCTATAGTGTAGCATGCGCCTGCGCCCCTGCGGTAGTTGAATATACTTATATCTATAGTGTAGCATGCGCCTGCGCCCCTGCGGTAGTTGAATTACTTATCTATAGTGTAGCATGCGCCTGCGCCCCTGCGGTAGTTGAATATACTTATATCTATAGTGTAGCATGCGCCTGCGCCCCTGCGGTAGTTG
The DNA here is from genome assembly GCA_946478455.1 of Eupithecia vulgata. NCBI lineage: Eukaryota > Metazoa > Arthropoda > Insecta > Lepidoptera > Geometridae > Eupithecia > Eupithecia vulgata. The sequence goes on from OX297865.1 coordinate 17,039,350, forward strand.
AATATACTTATATCTATAGTGTAGCATGCGCCTGCGCCCCTGCGGTAGTTGAATATACTTATATCTATAGTGTAGCATGCGCCTGCGCCCCTGCGGTAGTTGAATATACTTATATCTATAGTGTAGCATGCGCCTGCGCCCCTGCGGTAGTTGAATATACTTATATCTATAGTGTAGCATGCGCCTGCGCCCCTGCGGTAGTTGAATATACTTATATCTATAGTGTAGCATGCGCCTGCGCCCCTGCGGTAGTTGAATATACTTATATCTATAGTGTAGCATGCGCCTGCGCCCCTGCGGTAGTTGAATATACTTATATCTATAGTGTAGCATGCGCCTGCGCCCCTGCGGTAGTTGAATATACTTATATCTATAGTGTAGCATGCGCCTGCGCCCCTGCGGTAGTTGAATTACTATCTATAGTGTAGCATGCGCCTGCGCCCCTGCGGTAGTTGAATATACTTATATCTATAGTGTAGCATGCGCCTGCGCCCTGCGGTAGTTGAATATACTTATATCTATAGTGTAGCATGCGCCTGCGCCCCTGCGGTAGTTGAATATACTTATATCTATAGTGTAGCATGCGCCTGCGCCCCTGCGGTAGTTGAATATACTTATATCTATAGTGTAGCATGCGCCTGCGCCCCTGCGGTAGTTGAATATACTTATATCTATAGTGTAGCATGCGCCTGCGCCTGCGCCCCTGCGGTAGTTGAATTATATCTATAGTGTAGCATGCGCCTGCGCCCCTGCGGTAGTTGAATATACTTATATCTATAGTGTAGCATGCGCCTGGCCTGCGCCCCTGCGGTAGTTGAATATACTTATATCTATAGTGTAGCATGCGCCCTGCGCCCCTGCGGTAGTTGAATATACTTATATCTATAGTGTAGCATGCGCCTGCGCCTGCGCCCCTGCGGTAGTTGAATATACTTATATCTATAGTGTAGCATGCGCCTGCGCCCCTGCGGTAGTTGAATATACTTATATCTATAGTGTAGCATGCGCCTGCGCCCCTGCGGTAGTTGAATATACTTATATCTATAGTGTAGCATGCGCCTGCGCCCCTGCGGTAGTTGAATATACTTATATCTATAGTGTAGCATGCGCCTGCGCCCCTGCGGTAGTTGAATATACTTATATCTATAGTGTAGCATGCGCCTGCGCCCCTGCGGTAGTTGAATATACTTATATCTATAGTGTAGCATGCGCCTGCGCCCCTGCGGTAGTTGAATATACTTATATCTATAGTGTAGCATGCGCCTGCGCCCCTGCGGTAGTTGAATATACTTATATCTATAGTGTAGCATGCGCCTGCGCCCCTGCGGTAGTTGAATATACTTATATCTATAGTGTAGCATGCGCCTGCGCCCCTGCGGTAGTTGAATATACTTATATCTATAGTGTAGCATGCGCCTGCGCCCCTGCGGTAGTTGAATATACTTATATCTATAGTGTAGCATGCGCCTGCGCCCCTGCGGTAGTTGAATATACTTATATCTATAGTGTAGCATGCGCCTGCGCCCCTGCGGTAGTTGAATATACTTATATCTATAGTGTAGCATGCGCCTGCGCCCCTGCGGTAGTTGAATATACTTATATCTATAGTGTAGCATGCGCCTGCG